>CM074725.1:258788385-258878385 GCA_037306005.1 Rhinophrynus dorsalis
GCAGTGATCAGTGGATAATGAAATCCAGCCTGTTCCGCAGTACTGTACTATGGGGGGGGGTGTAATTCAGTGTACTGCAGTGATCAGTGGATAATGAAATCCAGCCTGTTCCGCAGTACTGTACTATGGGGGGGGGGGGGTGTAATTCAGTGTACTACAGTGATCAGTGGATAATGAAATCCAGCCTGTTTCGCAGTACTGTACTATGGAGGGGTGCATTCAGCGGTACTGTACTATGGAGGGGTGCATTCAGCGGTACTATACAAAGGGGGGGGGTGCATTCAGCAGTACTGGTACAATGGCAGTGACGAAAGCAATTAATTACAGCTTTACCTGATTGGTTAAAACTCAAGCCACTTGAGCTCCATTATCTGGATTTCTTCAGTTGGTTTCTAAAACTCAAGCCACTTGAGCTCCATTATCTGGATTTCTTCAGTTGGTTTCCTCCTCCTGCACTTTTTCCATTTTAAACCACCCCGCTGAGAATCAAAATTTCATGAAGGACATGTAAATTATCAACAGAGGCCGAGAGGTCTGGGTGGGATTTGAGCAGCTGACATCACCAAAGTGCAAAAAATTGAGAGCAAAGGCTTTTCTCATAGCGACAATACGAGAAGTGTGAAGACAAAGATAAAAACACAGAACCGACTTCCATTCTTCCCTTATCACACTACTGTATCTAACTCAGTTTTGTCTTAGGGGGCACTGCCCCTTTAAATGAATGGGATAGTTGAAAATACTTTTATTTACTCACAGCTGTGCAGTTACTTTTCCCCATCATTTCTCCACATTTGTCCATATGGCCCTTAGAGTGTTTTGTGAGAAGATAAAAAATAGATTTTAGTGTCACGTTACCTTCTCAGAAGAACCTTGTCCTTGATCCCACCGTGGAACCACAACGTGAATGACTATCTCGCAGGACAGGTCACAGCCGTCAGTTGTAAACACGGAGCCTTCATCCACTTGTCCTTGCTGCGGCCTCTGATCATAGAGAAGCTGCTGCAACTTCTTGCCGGCCTTAGAATATAGCGCCTTACAGGCACCCCCGCTAGAAAGGCAAAGGTCCCATCCCACACTGTTCACTATCACATCTGTCTGGACAGAACAACATCAGGGTTATTAGTCTTTTCAAAACATCAACAACAGTTAAACATGCAATGTGTTAGATACCCCTCTGGCACTCAAATGGTTAAACTGGTGTCTTTTCCACCTAATAAAGCTAAGAACAATTTTCATGCTAAACTGTAATGTGACAGGATGTGACATGTTCATTTAGGAGGTGTCCATCATTGTGTATGTAAATCTGCGGATGTACATCAGGGAACTCAGCAATGTCAGGTTATTCATCAAACCGTTATCTATGGTAGAATATTGGTCTTCCAGGTCTTTGGGTCTGCAGCTCACATCATTGCCAATCAGCTATTGGATAGTTGGAGATGATGGGAGCCATTGGTGGGGGAACCTGGACATGTGTACTACTCATTGATACCGCTCCTGTGCTTATAGGGACACAGAGACGTCATGTAGTGGTCCCTAACAGAATCAAGGGCTGCCAGGGATCACCAAGCACACAATACAGGGTGTCTCAGCAGTGGAACATAATGTTTGATTTTATTCTGTAGCAGTTTGGAATATTCTGCCCACCATTGACTTGAAATTAATTGAGGCAATTCAGGAGAAGAAGTTGCTGTTGGTGTATAAATGCTCCAGTTCTGCCAGGCAATTGTCTTCTTACACAGCGTTTACTAAGAGATGCCAGTGCAGAGCTCCAGAAGAAGGCATGGGAGTCTAATTTCCACCTGGGTCTTCCACATCCTCCACTCTACCTACTCATATGACCTCTACAATAGGTTGTGAGTGGATAACACCCATATTTGCCACATTCAGTTACTATAGGCCATGAAATAAAGGGGACAGCAGAAGGTCCAACATGATACCACTTCACTGGTGACAGATGTGTGCCAACTCCTCAAATAGCAGACTCTTCTTTCTGAAGGCCACAGTCCTTGTATTAAGAGGAGCTATGCAGAGGCAAAGTGTCTGCAAAGGGAAATAGATGTCCAGCATCCATAACTGGCAGTTAAGTATTTTGTGCCCTGAACAGATGGCTCAGCGCACTCCTCATTATAGAACAACTTTTCCCTGCTCTTTCCCTACTGTTCCCTGGTGCCGTGAGTGATCCATATATCCCATATAATAATTCGCTAAATCGTGTGTAACGCCGCGTCATGTGCAGTATACATTGCTGTGCGTGCTGCAGTCATGCGCAGTAGAGACTGCCTGCGCCGTGGCTGATACAGAGCTGGACGCTCCTTTGGAGCGTTCAGCTCTGTATCAGCCGCGCCGCGGGCAGTCTCTACTGCGCATGACTGCCCCGTGACCGGGTGGCAGTGGCACTGTGGCCCGAGTAATGGGCCCTTCAACTAGTGTCATTATAACTAATGAGCTACTTACTTTCCCTTCACCTCTCTACATGTGTTCCTCTGGGCAGGCAGGTCCTGCGGAGGAACATGGGCTGTCCCTTCATGTGTATAGAGGTGAAGGGAATGTAAGCAGCACATTGCATGCTACTGGTATATACAGACCTCCCATCTAATTTCAATTAGTGTGAAGGCATTTATGTAAAAATAGCCATTCCCAGCACATGACCAGGCCAAAAATCACCGGAACTGTAGCCCCCAGAGTCTGGAGACCCAGTATGCTTTTCAAACACACCTCATCCTCTTTTCGTTCTGCCTCACCATACAAATATTAAACATTTTCAGTAAAAGTTCTTATCTTTTTTCCTTGAACATCCCTTGCCCATAACATTTCCACAAATCCTACTCTCCAGTCCTATCGATCCTCTAATCCTATCCAATCAAATCCGACTCTCCAATCCTATCGATCCTCTAATCCTATCCAATCAAATCCGACTCTCCAATCCAATCGATCCTCTAATCCTATCCAATCAAATCCTACTCTCCAATCCTATCGATCCTCTAATCCTATCCAATCAAATCCGACTCTCCAATCCAATCGATCCTCTAATCCTATCCAATCAAATCCTACTCTCCAATCCTATCGATCCTCTAATCCTATCCAATCAAATCCGACTCTCCAATCCAATCGATCCTCTAATCCTATCCAATCAAATCCTACTCTCCAATCCTATCGATCCTCTAATCCTATCCAGTCGAATCCTACTCTCCAATCCTATCGATTCTCTTATCCAATCAAATCCTACCCTCCAATCATATCGATCCTCTAATCGTATCCAATCAAAATTCTACTCTCAAATCCTATTGATCCTCTAATCCTATACAATCAAATCCTATTCTCCAATCCAATTGATCCTCTAACCCTATCCAATCAAATCATATGCTCAAATAATATCAATCCTCTAATCCTATCCAATCAAATCCTACTCTCCAGTCCTATCAATCCTCTGACCCTATCCAATCAAATCTTATGCTCAAATAATATCAATCCTCTAATCCTATCCAATCAAATCCTACTCTCCAATCCTATCAATCCTCTAACCCTATCCAATCAAATCCTATGCTCAAATAATTTCAATCCTCTAATCCTATCCAATCAAATCCTACTCTCCAATCCTATCAATCCTCTAATCCTATCCAATCAAATCCTATTCTCCAATTGTATCAATTCTCTAATCCTATTCAATCAAATCCTACTCTCAAATCCTATCAATCCTCTAATCCTATCCAATCAAATCCTACTCTCCAATCCCCAAATCCTCCATCCTATCCAGTTAAATCCTACTCTCCAATCTCATCACTCTTACACCAATATCCAATCAAATCCTACACTTCAATCCCAAAATACTTCATCCCTATCCAGTCAAATCCTACTCTCCAATCCCATAAATCCTACATCCCTATCCAGTCAAATCCTACTCATCAGTCCTACATCCCTATCCAGTTAAATCCTGCACTCCAATCCCATCAATCCTACAGCGCTATCCAATCAAATCCTGCACTCCAATCCCATCAATCCTACAGCCCTATCCAATCAAATACTGCATTCCAATCCCATCAATCCTACAGCTCTATCCAATCAAATACTGCATTCCAATCCCATCAATCCTACAGCGCTATCCAATCAAATCCTGCACTCCAACCCCATTAACCCTACAGACTTATCCAATCAAATCCTGTACTCCAATCCCATCAATCCTACAGACCTATCCAATCAAATCCTGCACTCCAATCCCATCAATCCCACAGTGCTATCCAATCAAATCATGCTCTCCAATCCCATCAATCCTACAGTGTCAGAGACATTGCCATGGTGAGGAGGAAATGGTTAATTTTTCTCTTAAACCAAATTGTCTAAAAATCTGTGTTTTAAAATGTGTTAAATTATCTCATGTAACAATGAGCTTCTCTTCCTCAATGGAGGGGGGAAATATTTGGGTGACTTTTATGGTGATTGATATCGAATTGCAGACAACTACAGTCTCAAGCAGTATTATTATCTAATGAGAAAATCTCAAAGACTGGGGAGAAGATTTACTCCTATGTGAGAAAGGCTGGTAGAATGACATGTGTATAGGGTCTCTGATAAATTTCTGATCTCTCCCTTTTGAGATGATTGCCAGAGAAGTTGTCATTACTAGTGGTTCTTACATTATCAAGGAAAATTTTAACATGGAAAGAGAGGGCCATCTTGTGGATGTGAAGCGTTATTACTGATTCCTTGAAATTCCTCATATTGTTATCATAATTTATGCATGATGTCATATGGAAAATAAGGGTTAGAAGCACCCAATCAGGTAATACTGGTGATGTCACTGTATAATGAGATGGTTCTTTAACCAATCAGAGTAGATTTTGATAAGAGGACTTTCATATTATAAATATGCAAGTTTATAGAGAAAAGGTGCTTTTTCCTCTTGGTCTGAGCTGGCTTTATCTTTCCTGGTGACTCCTGTTCTAGAAGTGTACCTAGCTGAGAGATACAATAAAACACTTAGTGGACTGGTATATATTTTCCTTATTTAAATTCTGCAAAAGTTCAGAATCATATACACATTTCTTCTATCTTTGAAGAAACCCAATTTTCTTATAATTTGTCTTAATTGGACTGGCCAACCATTTGGGATCAATTACAATAAGCTATATTAGCTCTAGAAATTCTGAAATTAAGCAGAATTCATTCATTTATTGGTAAATTGTTATATTTTGCCAGATAAGTGTAATATAGTTAAATAGCTTGGTTTAAACATTAGTTAATAGAAATTCTGTTATTTCTAGAATATTGTGTTTCTGGAAAGGTTATAATAGCTATTTATAATAGCTAATATATTGATCTTTGAATCCATTTATTAACCCTTTAACCTCTATTTGTCTATTTAGTTGTGGTGTTTCTTTGGATTTCTTTGTGTGTGTACTAGGCCTAACTTTCACTAGACAAAAGAAGCTGCCATCTTGGGTTGGGCACCCTATCTTAATAAGTGGATTAACCCTTGTATTACCCTATAGGCTTTACATAACATTGCTATAGTCATATTTGCGATATATGTCGCATGAAGTTGGTATACTGTCTAGACATATATTATTGGATTGATTCTAAGTATATTCTTGGTTTAATCTATGATTGACTATATTAATTGCAATTTATATGTTTTATTCAGAAGGTATGCAATATTTGAAATCAGTACATAATTAAATTATAGTGATTTAAATCTGGGATTCTATTCCAGTTAGTCTCTAAATTTGACTACTGCATTTGGTACAAGGAAAATTGTCAGAAGACCTGGCTTCATATTAAAGTTGACTCATCTGACAATATACCTTAAACCTCAATTAGCATAGTCTATACAGTTTCTAGAGCACGGGTATTCATATACACTGCTGCCAACTGTATTTTATTAATTGTATGGCTCAATTATCCTTTTCTATGCTGCTGAGTGCAATTATTGTTACCAAATACCTCTGAATATACCTATATGTGGTTAACCCTTTAATTGCTGGCATTCCGCATGGTGATAATTGTGGTTTGAGTTCTATTGTAATTGCTGATCACTCATTTATATCATTGTTGTTTACACTTTATATATAGTATATTGTATTTAATAAATTGTATATATTTTTCCACAAATATGCGAGATTGATTATTTTAATCAATTCTTTACTGTGAAGTAGCATGTCAATACCTAATATAGTGTAAAGCTCTCAAAATTATTTAATACTGGCATTTATCTATTTATGTGAAGATATCCAACCTGATTGGTTCTCTTGTTTTAACCCCTTGGACACCTTCAACATAATTGATTAGACAACAGCCCTATCCAATCAAATCCTGCACTCCAATCCCATTAATCCTACAGCGCTATCCAATCAAATCCTGTACTCCAATCCCATTGATCCTACAGCGCTATCCAATCAAATCCTGCACTCCAATCCCATTAATCCTACAGCGCTATCCAATCAAATCCTGTACTCCAATCCCATTGATCCTACAGCGCTATCCAATCAAATCCTGCTCTCCAATCCCTTTAATCCTACAGCCCTATCCAATCAAATCCTGCACTCCAATCCCATTAATCCTACAGCGCTCTCCAATCAAATCCTGCACTCCAATCCCATCAATCCTACAGCGCTATGCAATCAAATACTGCACTCCGATCCCATCAATCGTACAGCCCTATCCAATCAAATCCTGCACTGCAATCCCATCAATCCTACAGCCCTATCCAATCAAATCCTGCACTCCAATCCCATCAATCCTACAGCGCTATCCAATCAAATCCTGTACTCCAATCCCATCAACCCTACAGCACTATCCAATCAAATCCTGCACTCCAATCCCTTTAATCCTACAGCCCTATCCAATCAAATCCTGCACTCCAATCCCGTCAATCCTACAGCGCTATCCAATCAAATCCTGTACTCCAATCCCATCAACCCTACAGCGCTATCCAATCAAATCCTGTACTCCAATCCCATCAATCCTACAGCCCCATACAATCAAATCCTACACTCCAATCCCATCAATCCTACAGCCCTAGCCAATCAAATCCTGCACTCCAATCCCATTAATCCTACAGCCCTAGCCAATCAAATCTGGCACTCCGATCCCATCAATCGTACAGCCCTATCCAATCAAATCCTGCACTGCAATCCCATCAATCCTACAGCCTTATCCAATCAAATCCTGCACTCCAATCCCATCAATCCTACAGCGCTATCCAATCAAATCCTATACTCCAATCCCATCAACCCTACAGCGCTATCCAGTCAAATCCTGCACTCCAACCCCATCAACCCTACAGCGCTATCCAATCAAATCCTGTCCTCCAATCCCATCAATCCTACAGCCCCATACAATCAAATCCTACACTCCAATCCCATGAATCCTACAGCCCTATCCAATCAAATCCTACACTCCAATTCCATCAATCCTACAGCCCCATACAATCAAATCCTACACTCCAATCCCATCAATCCTACAGCCCTAGCCAATCAAATCCTGCAGTCCAATCCCATCAATCCTACAGCCCCATACAATCAAATCCTACACTCCAATCCCATCAATCCTACAGAGCTATCCAATCAAATCCGGCACTTCAATCCCATCAATCCTACAACCCTATCCAATCAAATCCCGCAATCCAATCCCATCAATCCTACAGTCCTATCCAATCAAATCCTGCACTCCAATCCCATCAACCCTACAGCGCTATCCAATCAAATCCTGTACTCCAATCCCATCAATCCTACAGCCCTATCCAATCAAATTCTGCACTCCAATCCCATCAATCCTACAGCCCTATACAATAAGGTCCTGCACTCCAATGCCATCAACCCTACAGCGCTATCCAATCAAATCCTGCACTCCAATCCCATCAATCCTACAACCATATCCAATCAAATTCTGCATTCCAATCCTATCAATCCTACAGCCCTATCCAATCAAATCTGCACTCCAATCCCATCAATCCTACTGCCCTATCCAATCAAATCCTATACTCCAATTCCATCAATCCTACAGCCCTATCCAATTAAATCCTGCACTCCAATCCCATCAACCCTACAGAGCTATCCAATCTAATCCCGCACTCCAATCCCATCAATCCTACAGCCCTATCCAATCAAATGCTGCACTCCAATCCCATCAATCCTAAACTCATATCCAATTAAATCCTACAAACCCATTTCTATTCCAGTCCTACCCTCCAATTCCCATCAATCCTACAGTCCTATCCAATTAAATCTTATCATGCTATGAAATCCAATCCTGCAATCCAATCCCATGAATCCTAAAATTTTATCCAATCAAATTGTCCATTATAATTCCATCAATCCTACAATTTTATCCAGTCAAATCTTATACTCTCCGCCTTGGTTCTTTCCCAGCTGCCTGTCAACTGTGCTCACCCCATGGTGATGACCCTGGCATAAACTCCATACACAGGTTTGATAAACAATGAAAATACTATTACTGGCAGTACTGAAAAAAATATATATTAATATGTATTGCCTTTTTTACTGACACCTGTATATTCCTCCACCTGGGGTTCCTCTGATATAAAACTGCTGTCTCTGAAGTGGCAAAAAGTGGAAGTGAAATTCTGAAGAATTAACCTAAATTATTAAACAGCATTGCATTCCACTAATGTATGGTAAATAAAGCAAAATGGTAAACAATGAAATTGCATTCATGCCTTTGTTTCTGCTTTTTAGTATTTCAACTTTCCTTACTGATATTTCCAATCTTTGCAGATGTTTTTACTTTCAGTGAATTTGCTGATGATTGGCAGCGCTGCCCCCACACCTTCTCCAACCACCTCAAACAACAAAAATGTTCACCATAGTCTTTTTCCTTTTCTGTTCAGTCAAATGACAGGGTTAGTATTAAGTAGATATTGCACTTCTGCATTATTAAATACTAGTTGAACAGCCCGTTACACGGGCCACAGTGTCACAGCCACCCGGTTGCAGGGCAGTCACGCGCAGTAGAGACTGCCCGCTCCACGGCTGATACAGAGCTGGACACTCCTTCGGAGCGCCCAGCTCTGTATCAGGAGTGGGCAGTCTCTACTGCGCATGACTCAGCGTTACACACGATTTAGCGAATTATTATATAGGATGACTATGAAAACAAAATATAAATACAGCATACTGAGATCTAACCAATACCTACTGTGGCATCTTGAATATTTCCTTGGATTAATTTGATGATCATCCCTTCCTTGGTGGTCAGCAGATTGCTGGCTCTTCTTACGGTCTCTGTTTTTTCCTTTGTCCTCTCATTTTCCATGACTTTCAGTTTGCGTTCAGGAGAAATTTCCAGGGTCTGATCTCCAAATTCACCTCTCACAGCCTCAGTGAAAGCTCTAACAATCTCATCATTAGTGTCCACAAGATGAATCCTTTTAATGCTGCTTTCCTCGTTTTGTTTCTCCACAAACTCACTGACAGATTCCATAATGTTTTTTATACACAGTTTGATAGGGAATCCAAAAATCCCTGAACTAACAGCTGGGATTCCAATGGAACTGTGACCCTCCTCTTCAGCAACCTCTAAACTCCTTGTTATCGCTCTCCGTAATAGCTGCTCACATTTGAACTTTTTCTTGGGGTCCCATTTGGGTCCAACAGTGTGTATGACCTTCTTACATGGCAGATTGCCAGCATCAGTAATGACTGATTCACCAGGAGATAATCTTCCTTTATCCCTTATAATAGAATCGCAATCAGTCTGCAATTTGTGACCTGCGGCTTTCAGTAGAGCCAAGGCCACCCCCCCAATGTGCTTCAGATCTTCATTTGCTGCATTAATCACAACATCAACATTATGACAACTCAGGTCATCTTTATGGACAGCGATGGTGACTCCATTTGGTAGAGTTACTTGGCATTGAGGTTCATTCTCGTTTGTTTCACCAGCTATAAATGCATCTTCTCCATCTTTCTGCAGACAGATCACACAGTTGAACTTCTGTTTTGCTGTAGTAGCATACATGTCTTCATTCTCCATACAGAACTTCTTGGCTCCTGGTTTATCGATGTGCAGAACATCAGAATGCAGTGAAGAAAGCATTTTGTTTATGAGTTCTGAAGCTTTCAGAACATTGAGTTTTGATCCAGTCAGTACAATACTGTTCCTCTTCATAACAACATTTACATTGTTCCTTTTTATTTCCTCGCATATCTGTTTCTTTTCTTCCATAATAAACTGTATAATTGCCATTGACCTGACCTGAATATCCTTCTGTACTGGGGTGTTCTTCTCCAGGAAGTCTTGGATCTGTTGGTAAGTCTCTTGTACTTTGGGGGCCAGGCCAGTGATAACCACCTGATCCTCTTCTGCCTCCTCAATCAGCACCGTGCACCTCTCAGCATTGAACACTTCACTCAAATGTGTAAGGAGGCTTCTCCATTCTGCACTTTTCATTATTCTTTTGTCATCAACAGTAATTTTCTTACACACTAACTCACTTTTAATTTGTTTTTCTGCATCTGACAGGTCCTCCGTAGAGAAGCCAGTCAGTGTAGCCGTGTTTTCTTCAACCTGAATCACTGCGTTAATGTTGTGGCGTATGAGAAGGAGAGAGGACATCTCTTCATTATCAACAAACTGCAGGAAGTGGATGATATTGGGATCAGTTGGAAGAGATCTGGATTTCAGCTGCTGTTTTATATTAAGTATTTCATATTTTACAGTTAGCACTTCTTCTTTAACCCCATAGAGTGTGATATTTTTTGCTGATACATCATATTCAATCTTCAGATCTGGATACTCTGATAAGATGTTCTTTAAAAGTCCATTTTTACATATTATTTCATAGAGAGTTGGTCGCAAAGGCTCATCCATTTTCACACTTCGATTTTGTCTATCAATCTGCCTAGAGGTATTTTCTACCAGGTCCCTGAATGTCTGCTCTATTTTATTAACATGCTTGGAAAACCCTGCAAGGATAACTCTCTCGTTAGCAATGTCTGGTTTGATCAAAACTCCCTCATATAAGGATTTACTGACTTCTTCTTTGATGGCTTCCCAAACCGTTGTATTCACCTTGTACTCTACGGCTTTGAACCTTGAAATAACAAGTGAGAACTGTGCAGAAACCGTATCACTCCACGTTCGGACAATCTTCACCATAGTCCTCTGATGAGTAGATATGGCACTAGAAATGGACAGTTTAATGATGGGGTTTGTGCTGTCTGGATTTGGCCATGTGATCTCACAATAATGATCTTCCATTTCTTTATCTATATTGTGTTGTATCTGAGTATCTTTCAATATGAATTCCAATATGTATGGACTCATAGGAAACTCAAGGGGTTTGGGTGCAGATATGCAAGGTCCTATTTTCCCATATAGTGATACACCCAGGGACATATAGTATGGATACACCGAAATCCTCTTCTTCCCAAACACATGCTGCTTTGCTAACACCGTCTTCACAACTAGAGAAACAGACAAAAATATATTTATTCACAATGCACAGTAACTGATCACCACACACACAGATATTTATTCATAATGCACAGTAACTAATCAGTACACAGACACACAGTTATTTATTCACAATGCGCAGTAACTGATCACTACACACACACAGATATTTATTCACAATGCACAGTAACTGATCACTACACAGACACACAGTTATTTATTCACAATGCACAGTAACTGATCACTACACACACGCAGTTATTTATTCACAATGCGCAGTAACTGATCACTACACACACACAGTTATTTATTCACAATGCGCAGTAACTGATCACTACACACACGCAGATATTTATTCACAATGCGCAGTAACTGATCACTACACACACACACACACACACACAGATATTTATTCACAATGCACAGTAACTAATCACTACAGACACACAGATATTTATTCACAATGCACAGTAACTAATCACTACAGACACACAGATATTTATTTACAATGCGCAGTAACTGATCACTACATACACACACAGATATTTATTCACAATGCGCAGTAACTGATCACTACACACACACAGATATTTATTCACAATGCACAGTAACTGATCACTACACACAGATATTTATTCACAATGCGCAGTAACTGATCACTACACACACAGATATTTATTCACAATGCACAGTAACTGATCACTACACACACAGATATTTATTCACAATGCACAGTAACTAATCACTACACACACACAGATAGTTATTCACAATGCGCAGTAACTGATCACTACACACACAGAGATATTTATTCACAATGCGCAGTAACTGATCACTACACACACACAGATATTTATTCACAATGCGCAGTAACTGATCACTACATACACACACAGATATTTATTCACAATGCGCAGTAACTGATCACTACACACACACAGATATTTATTCACAATGCACAGTAACTGATCACTACACACACACAGATATTTATTCACAATGCGCAGTAACTGATCACTACACACACACACACACACACACACACAGATATTTATTCACAATGCACAGTAACTAATCACTACAGACACACAGATATTTATTCACAATGCACAGTAAATAATCACTACAGACACACAGATATTTATTCACAATGCGCAGTAACTGATCACTACATACACACACAGATATTTATTCACAATGTGCAGTAACTGATCACTACACACACAGATATTTATTCACAATGCACAGTAACTGATCACTACACACACAGATATTTATTCACAATGCGCAGTAACTGATCACTACACACACAGATATTTATTCACAATGCACAGTAACTGATCACTACACACACAGATATTTATTCACAATGCACAGTAACTAATCACTACACACACACAGATATTTATTCACAATGCACAGTAACTGATCACTACACACACAGAGATATTTATTCACAATGCACAGTAACTGATCACTACAGACACACAGTTATTTATTCACAATGTGCAGTAACTGATCACTACACACACACAGATATTTATTCACAATGCACAGTAACTGATCACTACACACAGTAACTGATCACTACACACACAGATATTTATTCACAATGCGCAGTACCTAATCACTACACACACACAGATATTTATTCACAATGCGCAGTAACTGATCACTACACACACAGATATTTATTCACAATGCGCAGTAACTGATCACTACAGACACACACAGATATTTATTCACAATGCGCAGTAACTGATCACTACACACACAGATATTTATTCACAATGCGCAGTAACTGATCACTACACACACACAGATATTTATTCACAATGCACAGTAACTGATCACTACACACACACAGATATTTATTCACAATGCGCAGTAACTGATCACTACACACACACAGATATTTATTCACAATGCACAGTAACTGATCACTACACACACACAGATATTTATTCACAATGCGCAGTAACTGATCACTACACACACACACACACACACACAGATATTTATTCACAATGCACAGTAACTAATCACTACAGACACACAGATATTTATTCACAATGCACAGTAACTAATCACTACAGACACACAGATATTTATTTACAATGCGCAGTAACTGATCACTACATACACACACAGATATTTATTCACAATGCGCAGTAACTGATCACTACACACACAGATATTTATTCACAATGTGCAGTAACTAATCACTACAGACACACAGATATTTATTCACAATGCACAGTAACTGATCACTACACAGACACACAGATATTTATTCACAATGCGCAGTAACTGATCACTACAGACACACACAGATATTTATTCACAATGCGCAGTAACTGATCACTACACACACAGATATTTATTCACAATGCGCAGTAACTGATCACTACACACACACACAGATATTTATTCACAATGCACAGTAACTGATCACTACACACAGACAGATATTTATTCACAATGCGCAGTAACTGATCACTACACACACACACAGATATTTATTCACAATGCACAGTAACTAATCACTACAGACACACAGATATTTATTCACAATGCGCAGTAACTGATCACTACACACACAGATATTTATTCACAATGCGCAGTAACTGATCACTACACACACACACAGATATTTATTCACAATGCACAGTAACTGATCACTACACACACACAGATATTTATTCACAATGCGCAGTAACTGATCACTACACACACACAGATATTTATTCACAATGCACAGTAACTAATCACTACACACACACAGATATTTATTCACAATGCGCAGTAACTGATCACTACACACACACAGATATTTATTCACAATGCGCAGTAACTGATCACTACACACATACAGATATTTATTCACAATGCACAGTAACTAATCACTACAGACACACAGATATTTATTTACAATGCACAGTAACTGATCACTACACACACACAGATATTTATTCACAATGCGCAGTAACTGATCACTACACACACACAGATATTTATTCACAATGCGCAGTAACTAATCACTACAGACACACAGATATTTATTCACAATGCACAGTAACTGATCACTACACAGACACACAGATATTTATTCACAATGTGCAGTAACTAATCACTACAGACACACACAGATATTTATTCACAATACACAGTAACTGATCACTACAGACACACAGATATTTATTCACAATACACAGTAACTAATCACTACAGACACACACAGATATTTATTTACAATACACAGTAACTGATCACTACACACACAGATATTTATTCACAATGCGCAGTAACTGATCACTACACACACACAGATATTTATTCACAATGCACAGTAACTAATCACTACACACACACAGATATTTATTCACAATGCGCAGTAACTAATCACTACACACACACAGATATTTATTCACAATGCACAGTAACTAATCACTACACACACAGATATTTATTCACAATGCGCAGTAACTAATCACTACAGACACACAGATATTTATTCACAATGCACAGTAACTAATCACTACACACACACAGATATTTATTCACAATGCACAGTAACTAATCACTACACACACACAGATATTTATTCACAATGCACAGTAACTGATCACTACACACAGATATTTATTCACAATGCACAGTAACTGATCACTACACACACACACAGATATTTATTCACAATACACAGTAACTGATCACTACACACACACAGATATTTATTCAGAATGCGCAGTAACTGATCACTACACACACAGATATTTATTCACAATGCACAGTAACTGATCACTACACACACACACAGATATTTATTCACAATGCGCAGTAACTGATCACTACACACAGATATTTATTCACAATGCACAGTAACTGATCACTACACACACACAGATATTTATTCACAATGCACAGTAACTGATCACTACACACACACAGATATTTATTCACAATGCGCAGTAACTGATCACTACACACACACAGATATTTATTCACAATGCGCAGTAACTGATCACTACACACACACAGATATTTATTCACAATGCGCAGTAACTGATCACTACACACACACAGATATTTATTCACAATGCGCAGTAACTGATCACTACACACACACAGATATTTATTCACAATGCGCAGTAACTGATCACTACACACACACAGATATTTATTCACAATGCGCAGTAACTGATCACTACACACATACAGATATTTATTCACAATGCGCAGTAACTGATCACTACACACACACAGATATTTATTCACAATGCGCAGTAACTGATCACTACACACACACACAGATATTTATTCACAATGCGCAGTAACTGATCACTACACACACACAGATATTTATTCACAATGCGCAGTAACTGATCACTACACACACAGAGATATTTATTCACAATGCACAGTAACTGATCACTACACACAGATATTTATTCACAATGCGCAGTAACTGATCACTACATACAGATATTTATTCACAATGCGCAGTAACTGATCACTACACATACAGATATTTATTCACAATGCACAGTAACTGATCACTACACACACACAGATATTTATTCACAATGCGCAGTAACTGATCACTACATACAGATATTTATTCACAATGCGCAGTAACTGATCACTACATACAGATATTTATTCACAATGCGCAGTAACTGATCACTACACACACAGAGATATTTATTCACAATGCACAGTAACTGATCACTACACACAGATATTTATTAACAATGCGCAGTAACTGATCACTACACATACAGATATTTATTCACAATGCGCAGTAACTGATCACTACACACACAGATATTTATTCACAATGCACAGTAACTGATCACTACACACACAGATATTTATTCACAATGCGCAGTAACTGATCACTACACACACACAGATATTTATTCACAATACACAGTAACTGATCACTACACACATACAGATATTTATTCACAATGCACAGTAACTGATCACTACATACAGATATTTATTCACAATACACAGTAACTGATCACTACACATACAGATATTTATTCACAATGCACAGTAACTGATCACTACAGACAAATGGAGGAATTATATTCCCAGGGACATTTTATTAGCAAAAGAGTCAATTAGTTAGTTCTTGCACATCCGGAGCCAACGCAGAAAATGACACTGCACAGTCTTCCAAATCTGCAAGTGACTATCATACCAGATTAATAAAAAAGTACAATTTATTAACAAAATGTAGAGGTCATTCAATATCTTGGTACACATCATAGAGCCTTAATGATAAAGGCCCTGCAACACACTCCTAACGCTGACCAACCAACATGCTTGGTTAATAAATTGGACTTTTTCACTAATCCAGTGTGCAAGGCTGATATTTCACTGTCAGACAGTGAGAGAGACAGAGGCAGTGAGCACAAGACTGCACAAGAGACAGAGTGCACAAGAAAGAGCGTGTGAATAAGAGAGACAGTGAGTGCAAGAAAGACAGCACACAAGAGAGACTGTGTAAGACAGACAGCATGGGCAAGAATGTACAAGAGACAGTACACAGGAGACACATTGCATGAAAGAGTGCACAAAAGAGACAGGGTGCTCAGGAGTGCACAATAATGACAGTGAACAAAAGACAAATTGTGTGACAGATTGCATAAAAGACAGATCACTGGTCAAGAGAGATAGTAGGTCACAGAGACAGTGAACAAAAGAGACAGGGACACCACAAGACAGAGATACAGACAGCGTCATAGTGATGGCTTCTGCAAAAGCATGATAAATCCTGAGAGACAGAGAGCGAGAGAGACTTCATGCAAGAGAAATAAAGCAAGAGAACTTGACCACAAGACAGCAGAGAAGAAGAGAATGGAATCACAAGACCACAGAAAAGAAGAGAACATGATCAGAAGACAGCAGGGAAGAAGAGAAAGTGACAACAAGACAGCAGGGAAGAAGATAACAAGACCACAAGACTACAGGGTAGAAGAGAAAGTGACAACAAGACAGCAGAGAAGAAGAGAATGGAATCACAAGACCACAGAAAAGAAGAGAACATGATCAGAAGACAGCAGGGAAGAAGAGAAAGTGACAACAAGACAGCAGGGAAGAAGAGAACATGGCCACAAGGCCACAGAGAAAAAGAACGTTACCACAAGACCACAGGGAAAAAGAGAATGTGACCATAAGACCACAGGGAAGAAGTGAATATGACCACAAGACCACATGGAATAAGAGAATGTGACCAGAAGACAGCAGGGAAGAAGTGAATATGACCACAAGACCACAGGTAATAAGAGAACGTGACCAGAAGATATCAGAGAACAAGAGAATGTGACCGGAAGACAGAAGAGAAGAAAAGAATGTGACCACAAGACATCAGAGAAGACCAGAACGTGACCAGAAGACATCAGAGAAGAAGAGAAGATCACCGGGAGATAGCAGAGAACAAGAGAATGTGACTAAAAGACAGCAAGGAAGAAGAGAACGTGACCAGGGACAGCAGGAAAGAGGAGACCATGACCAGAAGACATCAGGGAAGAAGAGAACATATCCAGAAGACAGCAGGGAAGAAAAGGACGTGACTAGAAGACATCAGGTAAGAAGAGAACGTGACCCAAAGACCACGGGGAAAAAAGGGAACGTGACTACAAGACCATAGGGAAGAAGAGAATATGACCACAAGAACACAGGGAAGAGGAGAATGTGGCCACAAGACAGCAGGGAAAGTGGTCAGATGATATCAGGGATGAAGAGAAAGTGACCAGAAGACAGCAGAGAAGAGGAGAACATGAGCAGAAGACAGCCAAGAAGAAGAGAAAGTGACCAGAAGACAGCAGGGAACAAGGGAATGTGACTAGTAAGAATCAGGGAAGAAGAAAACGTGACCAGAAGACAGCAGGGAACAGGAGAACTTGACCAGAAGACCACAGGGAAAATGGAATATGACCACAAGACCATAGGGAAGAAAAGAATGTGAACAAAACAACACAGGTAAGAACAAATGTGACCAGAAGACCACAGGGAAGAAGAGAATGTGACCGGATGACATCAGGGAAGAAGATAACATGACCACAAGACAGCAGAGAAGAGGAGAACATGACCAGATGACATCAGAGAAGAAGAGAACGTAACCAGATGACATCAGGGAAGAAGAGAACGTGACCACAAGACAGCAGAGAAGAAGAGAACATGACCAGAAGACAGCAGAGAAGAAGAGAATATGACCAGAAGACCACAGGTAAGAAGAAAACATGACCAGAAGACCATAGGTAAGAAGAGAAAGTGACCAGAAGATAACAGGGAAGACGAGATGTGACCAGAAGATAACATTACCAGAAGACCACACAGAAGAAAAGAAAGAGAGAACATGAGCAGAAGACATCAGGGAAGAAGAGAATGTGACCTGAAGACCACATGGAAAAAGAGAACGTGACCACAAGACCACAGGGAAGAAAAGAATGTGTCCAGAAGACAGAAGGGAAGAAGAGAACATGACCAGAAGACAGCGGGGAAGAAGAGAATGTCTCCAGAAGACCACAGGTAGGAAGAGAATGTGTCCAGAAGACCACAGGTAAGAAGAGAATGTGTCCAGAAGACCACAGGTAAGAAGAGAATGTGGCCATGAGACACAGGTAAGAACAGATGTGACCAGAAGACCACAGAGAAGAAGAAGAGACACACACACAAAAGCCTCTCCCTCACTATACCAGCCTGGAAGGTTTATTACTAAAGAAGCAGGAATATATATAACAGTAGCTGTAGTCCAACAACAGTTACAACTGAATGTCCTCACATTGCCCACCTCAGGTTTAAATGGTACTGAAATATAAAAGGCGATTATCCAGATTTAATTCTCGTTACCTCTTTTATCATGAAAAGTAACAAGTGCTGCATCTTCTTCAGGCTCCATCACGGCCTCCTGCACTTGGCCCCCTCCGTTCTTTGGGCTCTCAAAGTAAATAATGATATGATCCTCAGACGTGTTGGGGGGCAGATTCTCGGCCCTGATACTTTTAGTTTCTTCCAGTGGTCTCACTATCATTTTTAACTGTTTGACCCGGTGGCTGTCCCTGAATGTTGTAATGAAACTGTGGAGATCTGGGAAAGAGCAAGACACCACAACAGTAAATGAAAAGGGGTCAGGGTGGGAAGTAAAACTGACATTTCTAGATTATGTTGGACACTAATAATAAGATCAGGTTGATACAGCACTTGTTTTAGTCTACATAAAACCATGATGTTCTGTTAGGGTTCTGCTAGTGCCATTTACTGACAGCAGTATTAGTAGGTTGTGTCAATATTTGAGTAATTTGTCTTCTATGTGACAATGAAATGTAGATGTGTTTTGAGCTCTGTTGCACTGCTTGCATAAAGGACACATGTTTAGATTGAATAGTAATATAGTAACATAGTAGCATAGTTGATGAGGCTGAAAAAACACCTGCATCCATCAAGTCCAGTCCATGCCAAAATCACCCCTGTTGATCCAGAGGAAGGCTAAACAAGCCATATTGAAGTCATTTCATACAGAGTCCCAAGTGGCTAAAAATGTAATTCGTAAAGGAGCAGTACATTTTTTTATGAAAATATATATATTGTAGAGAATTTCCTATTGAGTAAAATAAGGGTATTACCACTGCCAAGAGATTTATATTTCCAGAGTTATTACAGTTTAAACCCATGTTTTTTTTTACATTAGTAGTGCCCTCTAGGGGTCAAATTCTAATTAGTTTTTCCTGTTAGATTCTAATGAAGAGGAAAGTCAGAAAAGTCAGTGACATACAGTTCTCCATAGAATGTGATAGACACTGCTGAGTCACTTCCTGTCAGTTAGAACTATCAGGAAGTAAACACAGTAAATTCACTTCCTGTCAGTTAGAACTATCAGGAAGTAAACACAGTAAATTCACTTCCTGTCAGTTAGAACTATCAGGAAGTAAACGCAGTAAATTCACTTCCTGTCAGTTAGAACAATCAGGAAGTAAACATAGTAAATTCACTTCCTGATTATTTAAACTGCTATAAATTTTGAATAAAACATCTGACAGCGATGGGAGTGACCTTGTTTTATTCAGCAGGAAAAGCTCTATTAAATATGTGTTTTCATAAAAAAAAGTTTACTGTTCCTTTAACTAAAAAAGGCAATCAGATATTTCACTGGATCAACATGCTATTTGCATAATAAGACAAAGAGGTGCAATTCTGCAGAGAGAATCAAACTAATCAGGTGCAAAACTGTGAAATTCTGTTTAATTCTGAGGTCTCGGGCTTCATTAGGGACTAAACCATTGCAAGTGTTTGGGATATTCCTGATAAATATACCACTGACCTCAGACTGTGGCTGTCTGACAGACAAACAGACAGAGACATGACATCCCTACATGACCTGAATCCACTGTAACCCTGCCTCCTGTAGAATGAAGGGAAAAGGGAGAGTGTGTGTAAGATCCTGTAGCCACTGCCAATGTAGAGACCAGGTCCAGATAAACGTCTGCCACCTGTTCTACCATGAGCGCAAGAGGAATGGGGAAAGGCAGCCAGCCTAATGGGGGACAAGGAGCACCCCATGTCAGTTATGGAAATAAAAGACTAGAGAATCTTCGGCCCTGTTGCATCTCCTTGGCAGGGCAATTCAAAACTGAAGCTGACACTGCTGGGCAGGGGTAAAGCATCATTATTAATATTATTCTTTCTCCAGTGAGCTCTGTACTGCAAGTGCCCCAAGATTACATATAAATATATAAATATATATAATCTTTCTCACCCATCTATATAAATATAAAAGAGGACGCATCATGTGACCCACAAGCTTGTCCTATTCCTAACACACCCAGAGGCGGCAGTAAGGAGGAGTTATGCAAATCTCCTCTGTACTGTCTGTCCCATAGGTGTAAGAATGGGGCGTAATTTTCACAGGAGTGGGCAGGGCAACTCCTGTGAAAATCTCAACAAGGACTTCACCCTCCCCCACAGTAAACACCTCCTCACCATACACCATCCCTCCTATTTACCACTACAGGACTTCATCCTCCACCACAGTACACACCTCCTCACCATACACCCTCCCTCCTATTTGACACATAAACAAATTCACCCTCCAACTTCATCACAATGACTTCAGCCTCCACCCTGCTACACCTCCTCTCTTCTCTACCCTCCCTCCCAGTTCATCTTTTGAATCTCCTCCCCTTCGACTAGTGGTTCATCTTTCAATCTCCTCCACTTCAACTGGCAGTTCATCTTTTAATCTCCTCCCCTTCACAGGTAGTATAGAGGAGATATGCATAACTCCTCTGTACTAGCTCCCCTTGTGTGTGTGTGTTGGTTTCGGGCAAGCTTACCGCTCACATGATCATCTCCTGTTTTATATATTTTAATATACACATATCATCATCATCAACTTCAGCATTGTTGATCCACTGCAGGATGAAGGCATCCTCAGCAATCCTCCAACAACTATGGTCCTGTGTCTTTTCTTGCCACTGTGTACCAACAAATTTGGTAATCTCATCTACCCATCTTGTCTTTGGTCTTCTTCTTTGGCATTCAGTATCAAGAGAAATCCATTCCAAAATTCATTTGGCACATCTACCCTCAGGTCTTTTTGCTATGTGGCCTGCCCATTTCTATTTCAGGCTCTTTGCCCTTTCAATTATGTCATATACCTTTGTTTGCTGATGAATCCATACACATGTTTTATGGTCTCTTTTTGTTATGTTTACAATTTGCAGTTCCATATTTCTCTGTGTAACCATATCAAATATATCTTTCCTCCCCAGAGCTCTCCCCTTCCCTCCTGTCCCTCCTGTCTGACTGCCTGTCTGCTGTGTCTTCCTGGATGTCCTCCCGTCAACTCAAACTTAACCTTGGCAAAACTGAACTAATTCTCTTCCCTCAATCTACCACCAGCCTTATCCCAAATATTACCCTCACCGTTAACAACACTTCCATCACACCAACCCCTACAGCACGCTGCCTGGGGGTCACATTTGACTCTGCCCTATCCTTAATTCCTCACATCCAGTCAATTTCCAACTCATGCCGCCTCCACCTCCGCAACATCTCTAGAATCCAACCCTTTCTCACAGAAGACACTACCAAAATACTAATCCAAACACTCATCATGTCCCGTCTTGACTACTGTAACTCTTTACTAATTGGCCTTTCTCTCACCCGATTAACCCCGCTACAGTCCATAATGAACTGTGCTGCAAGACTAATCTACCTCACTCATCGCTTCTCTAACACCACACCCCTCTGTCAGTCCCTGCACTGGCTCCCATTAGCATACAGAATAAAATTCAAAATTCTGTTGTTTACTTATAGAGCCCTCACTAACACTGCACCCCCCTATATTTCATCTCTCATTTCCAAATATACTCCAGGCCAACATCTTCGCTCTGCACACGACCTTCTGCTCTCCACAGCTCTTATCACATCCTCCCACTCCTGCCTACAGGACTTCTCCCGTGCTGCACCTGAGCTGTGGAATTCCCTCCCCCGCCCAATCAGACTCTCCCCCAGCCTTCAAATCTTCAGACGCTCCCTGAAGACTCACCTCTTCAGGGAAGCCTATCAACTGCCTCCATAAACATCATCACCAAGATTCACCCCTTGCACGGACTACTGCACTCAACGGCACTTCTCACTCCCACCCACTGACTGGCAGTTCATGTGGCAGGAGGCACTTAAACGCAATAGCACTTACTCCTTCTGTGTCAAACCCACCTTCCTCTAGACTGTAAGCTCTCACGAGCAGGGGGCCTTCTGATACTCCTGTTCTACACATCTGATTTGTACTATTTAATATCTCTATATGTCTATTCCCAATTGTACAGCGCTGCAGAATTAGTTGGCACTATATAAATAAAGAATAATAATAACCATATGTTTTTGTAGCAAAGACAAAAAGAAGGCGCTCCTAGTGCAATAAATCTTGTGAACGACCCACACTTTTTCCCTTTAGAATAATACTCACAATCTGATGTGGTCAACTCAACAAATATTGTCAGTTGACATATACACTTAGGGATATTTGTATACGCTGTCCCCCAAACAGCGATATGTTAGATGTATCTCCACAAGGCTGCTCCTCAACAGACGACTCCAAAAGAGTGTAGTATATGCAAAAAGAAAACACAAGAGGGCGCCAATAGTGCCTATTATCCTTTGAAACTGATGGATAGAGTATTAATGAAATATACTCACAAAATAGATGTCTATGGAGAAAGATATCTCACTCCACAGCTAATCAGGCTTACAGAGAATTAATCCTGTCTCTGCTCAGGAAACCAAATGTGACTGGAACATCAAATGTTGAATCTTGGATTGATGAAAATACTACTATGCTGCTTGATTGTCTTAGAAAAAATGTTTTATATTTGTTTAAAAATTCCAAACACAGTTGGAAATTGTAAAAAACAATAATACAATATTTAAAACAATAAAGGTAAGCTATAATAACATTTCGTGATACTAAGACCACTTCTTGTGCTAGATCTGAAGAAGTGGTCTTAGTATCACAAAACGTTATTATAGCTCACCTTTATTGTTTTAAATATTGTATTATTGTTTTTTACAATTTCCAACTGTGTTTGGAATTTTTAAACAAATATAAAACATTTTTTCTAAGACAATCAAGCAGCATAGTAGTATTTTCATCAATCCAAGATTCAACATTTGATGTTCCAGTCACATTTGGTTTCCTGAGCAGAGACAGGATTAATTCTCTGTAAGCCTGATTAGCTGTGGAGTGAGATATCTTTCTCCATAGACATCTATTTTGTGAGTATATTTCATTAATACTCTATCCATCAGTTTCAAAGGATAATAGGCTCTGTTGTCTCTTCTTTCAGTTCCATTTCGTCCGATCGACTTTTTTCTCACCATTTTACATCTTACCAATTCTCGCGTTGAAATCTCCTATTATAAATTTGTAGTGGTAATTGTCCTCTTTGCAGAGGCGTAATACATCATAAAATTCTTCAACAACATCATCAACACGGTTTACTGTCTTTCAACCAATTTTCTGTCCCATTATAAGGTTCCACCCTAGATATATTTTATTTATGTTATAGTCCAGGCTCTTGTGTGGCACTGTATCAAATGTTTTTGCAAAGACTAGATATAATACAGCAACTGCTCGACCATTACCTAGTTTCCTTCTTACTTCTTCATAAAAGATCAATGGATTGGTTTGGCAAGATATATTCCTTATAATGTAATCCTGAATATAATCTCTTATTATCCCTTAGAGCAATTTGCCCACTACCGAAGTCAGACTCACCAGTCTATATTACCCTGGATCTGTTTTAGCTCCCATCTTAAATAAAGGCACCACTCTTGGTTTATTCCAATCTTGTGGCACTGAGCCTGTGGAGACAGAGTCTTCCAAGATTAAAAAGGGCGTTTTTCTAACCCTCTGCTAAGTTCCTGAAGAACCTTTGGATATATACCATAAGGACCAGGTGCTTTTTCAGTTATAATGGGGAACTATCACCCCTATACAAGTTCTGTACATAATGAACTTAATATAGAGATAACCTGTAATATTAGCCTTATTTTGATATGCAATGCATCATATGCCGAAATTTAAAGTTCTAAAAATGAGCCTGTGCCTTACTTCTGGACAGACTGTGGTTACAGCTCTGCACCATAGCCTGTCAGTCTGTCTGTTCCTAACCTCCTCCGATGACAGAGGATTTCTCAAAGTGAAGCTCACACGGATGAACACAGTCTGCTAACTACATGAAAATCACATAATTCTTAACACAAAGATCTGGAATTAATACTCATTGCCACACCTCTGAGATGAAGGTACACAAGAAGCATTACCTTATCACATACATGTCTGTATGTCGAGTATTCCGTTCTACACCAATTGTAACCACTACAATTCAGACCGAAACCAGATCTCCACACACGCATATACTGTACATATTAAGACAACATTGCAATCCAAACATATAGCAGTTTATTATCACGGTATTACTCTGGGGCCCCATAAAAAGAAATCCAGTAAAATTCTAAATAAAATCAAAATTGAGTAATACAAAATATATAAAATAGTTCCTCCTAATATTAGTCCCTTATGAAGTGATGGCAATGAATAGTTATCTAAATGCTTTGAAATATGAAGGATGTAATTAGTTGTTGTATTGAAATCTTATGGATGAGTGAACCCAGATTAATGACACAAGTTGATATCTTAACACTCCTGCACTCTAATGCATAAGTCGTCCACCAAACAGTCGCTTAAATTAGTCACTTAAAACAGTCGCTAAATTCCTTCTCTCCTTGCCATAAAATGTTATTTTGCTGGCCATGCTGATATAGACTCATTCACTGTTTCCCAACACACTGGTTCCAACAACACCAAGGTGCTTATCTTTCAACAGATTCAAACCCATTCTTGTGAAGTCTAACACCTACCTTACCCCCTGTGGGTTAATCTTCTGGGTCTTCCATCTGCTTTTCTGGAGTTTCTTGGGCAGCGTCCTGCTATCCTTTCATTGACTCCTCAAACGTATAGCAGTCTTCCTTTCTGCGTCCTTCTCACACACATCTTCATTCCTTTACAGAACCTCTCTACATCTCACAGACATTTTCATGTGGCGCTTTTTCTACCAATCGTAAACTGCCCAATGGCAAACAGTCTTGTAGATTTGTAGTAGGCATAATTCACTCCTTATAACATTGGTTATTTATTTATTAGTATCCCAATGTGTTTCGGAACCTTCCTGGGTCCTTCTTCTGTTAAATTTGGCTAATGACCCATTACTTGTTCCCAGTTCCTATTTATCCTATTTTCACTAGTTACACACCCTCCACCATTTAGATTAAATGCTTCTCCAGCCTTCTAAGCAGTCTTTCTGTTAAAGTCCTCGAGGGCCACCCAGAGGCCAGAATGTAAGTATGTCACTGATTAAGCACAGATGAGTCAGTCACAATGAATGATTCACTGATTAACTCCCCTGTGCTTAATCAGGGAAGTCCTTACATTCTGGCCAGTTGGTGGCCCTTGAGGACTGAATTTGGACAGCCCTGCGTGAGAGAAGTGATTCTCAAACTTTTTTGCTCAAGGAACCCCCTAGCACATGGTCTGGGATTTTCTTTCGTTTTATGTCACTTGTTCACCTTGTAATGAAGGTTACAAATAAAAAAAATATACAGTTATTCTTAGAGCTCACAACTAAATTAAACATAGTGTGTATTTTACTTTACTGATGTCTACTCAAGCCAGGCTTACAGGTCTATAATTCAGAGCTTGTGTTCTAGTTCCCTTCCTAAATAAAGGCACCATATTGGCTTTGCACCAATCTTGTGTCATTGAGTCTGAGGAGTTTTTGAAGATTCAGTCACTAGCTCTACTGAAGCAAGTGACTGCCCTTGTTACATGTAACAGAACATTATCTGATTGGTGCATTATCTGAACAGAAAGAAATCTACTCTATATCTCACCAGTGTTACATGTGAAGGTGACCACGGCAGCATGGATCTCAGGGATCATCTCCACATGGAAGTCCGTATCCTCAACCGTGTTACTGATGTTCTCAACCAGGAGGTTTATCATCTCCAGGGTGCAGGTGTCCTGCACATTCTCAATCAGAACCACAGAGTCAGGGGGGTCCGGGGTCTCATTAACTGATTCACATGCGCCTTCCACTAAGGCTGCACAGTCTGTGGGGAAGAAACAGAGAAGAAGATGGGACTTGGTGCACCAGAATATGGTCCCAGATTGCCAACACTTCAAACTAAAGCAACGAACAGGACACTTAAAGTGACAGGTAGCCTCCTTTTGGACTTTATATATTCTTCATATGCATAATATGTAAATCCAGATTGCCTATACTTTGTATTATTTTTCACTTATTTTTTTTTATTTTTATGTCTCTGGTACAAAGCTCACTGAAATTCTGGTTCCAGAGAGTTTACTGTTAGGGACTGTGAAAGCAAGCATACATATGAATGAATGAAAATATGTTTATTTATTCAGCATCACCACAAGTATAATCAACACTTTACAATTTAAGGCTTTAGACAATGCAGGGTTACGAGGGCTTTACAAATTGAAATACAGGAAATGGGGTCCCTGCCCAAATGCTTATAGGCTAAAGTGAATAAGTGAACATAAAGAGTACATATGGGTTATCTACGCCATTTTTACTAGCTATACCCCCATCCTTTCCTAGATTAAAAGCTCTTACAACCTTCTAAGCATGCTATCCCCTATCACAGCAGCTCCCTTACCATTTAGGTGCAATCCATTAATACCGTACAGACTGTACCCAAGAACAAAGTCAGTCCAGTGTTCTAAAAAACAAAACCCTCCTTTCTACACCAATACATGTGCCATACATTAAGATCCCTGACCTTCCTAGTGCATAGCCCTGGTAGTATTTCAGGAAATACTACTCCAGGGGTCCTTGTCTTGAGCTTGCACCCTAATTCCCTGAAATAATTTTTTGGGACCTCAATCTTCCTCTAGCTTTGTCATTGGTATCAATAGGTACCAAGACAGCAGGATCATATTCAGCCCCTCCCAGTAATCGGTCTGCCCTCTCCACAATTTGGAGAACCGAACACCTTGGAGTTGGCATACTGTTCTATACTAAAGATCCTTGAAACAGATTATACTATCTACCCTCCGAATAATAAGGTCCTCTGTTACCACCACCTGCCTTGGTTTCTATCTACTCTGAATCCCATCTAAACTGTAAGGACTGATCCTCTGGCTGCTAAAGGAATCAGCCTTCTCCAGTATTGCCAATTCTGAGCTATCCTCATCAACATGTTCACTAAAGTTTGCAAATCTTCTGGATTGAGTAAACTCAGAATTTGTCTAACACTGCCCACTACTCCCTCTTCGTACTGTTACCCAGCTCCCTTACAGGTTTCCAATCTCACGCAATATTGCAATAATTTTTACTAGATCCAATATCTTAGATTGTAAAAAGATAATACACTCACACACTTGACACAGAGGTATGACCCTTGGAATCACTGCTCCGAGTGTTCAGACATGTGACAAGGTGTGCCTGTGTGAGATTGTGTAACCTGCAATTACTCTTGCTTATAGTTTTACAGTTCAACCTGTATCACACTGTCCTCTAACACACGTAGCTCAAATACACCAGATTGATATACGCAGATCCAGTAAATCTGATTGTATTTCTAAAAGTCTTGAAACAAAATATGAAATTAAAGTCCTAACAGCAGTTTAAAGGGATAGTAATAATTAAAATATAAAAAAAATATGATGTAGTGTTTATCCCCCTGAGTAAAACAAGGGAACTCCCACTGCTGAAAGGTGTTTTATTCAAAAGTTTTTGCAGATTAACCTTGAATTTTTTAGGTGCAATATCACAGTGGCCTGAAACTGTACAGTGGCGATGTTGCTACACCATCCCATGAACAGCTCTGGTCAGTTGAATATAAATCTTCATAGGATTGTGTAGCAACAGCGCCACTGTACAATTTCAGGCCACTGTGATATTGCACCTAAAAAAATTCAAGTTTGAGCTGTAATAACTTTTGAATAAAACTTTTCAGTAGAGAGTATTTTTTTTTCATTTTAATTATTACTATCCCTTTTAGCCTTAATCTTATCACCAGACAAAATCCTTTGAAATGATGTGCACCACAGAGATCTGTAAATGTAACACTGATATTTTTAGATCAACTTACCTGAAAACCACAATGAGCTGACCTCAAATGATCCTAGGACGTGCCTATATAGCAGAATTACACACAGGCAGATCCCTACTGCATTCAAACCCTTACACACAGGCACATCCCTACTGAATTCAAACCCTTACACACAGGCACATCCCTACTGAATTCAAACCCTTACACACAGGCAGATCCCTACTGCATTCAGACCCTTACACACAGGCAGATCCCTACTGCATTCAGACCCTTACACACAGGCACATCCCTACTGAATTCAAACCCTTACACACAGGCAGATCCCTACTGCATTCAAACCCTTACACACAGGCAGATCCCTACTGCATTCAGACCCTTACACACAGGCAGATCCCTACTGAATTCAAACCCTTACACACAGGCAGATCCCTACTGCATTCAAACCCTTACACACAGACAGATCCCTACTGCATTCAGACCCTTACACACAGGCAGATCCCTACTGCATTCAGACCCTTACACACAGACACATCCCTACTGCATTCAGACCCTTACACACAGGTAGATCCCTTCTGCGTTCAGACCCTTACACACAGGCAGATCCCTACTGCATTCAAACCCTTACACACAGGCACATCCCTACTGCATTCAGACCCATACACACAGGTAGATCCCTACTGCATTCAGACCCTTACACACAGGCAGATCCCTACTGCATTCAGACCCTTACACACAGGCAAATCCCTACTGAATACAAACCCTTACACACAGGCAGATCCCTACTGCATTCAAACCCTTACACACAGACAGATCCCTACTGCATTCAGACCCTTACACACAGGCAGATCCCTACTGCATTCAGACCCTTACACACAGACACATCCCTACTGCATTCAGACCCTTACACACAGACACATCCCTACTGCATTCAGACCCTTACACACAGGCAGATCCCTACTGCATTCAAACCCTTACACACAGGCAGATCCCTACTGCATTCAAACCCTTACACACAGGCAGATCCCTACTGAATTCAGACCCTTACACACAGGTAGATCCCTTCTGCGTTCAGACCCTTACACACAGGCAGATCCCTACTGCATTCAGACCCTTAGACACAGACACATCCCTACTGCATTCAAACCCTTACACAAAGGCAGATCCCTACTGAATTCAAACCCTTACACACAGACACATCCCTACTGAATTCAAACCCTTACACACAGGCAGATCCCTACTGCATTCAAACCCTTACACACAGGCAGATCCCTACTGCATTCAGACCCTTACACACAGGCAGATCCCTACTGAATACAAACCCTTACACACAGGCAGATCCCTACTGCATTCAAACCCTTACACACAGACAGATCCCTACTGCATTCAGACCCTTACACACAGGCAGATCCCTACTGCATTCAGACCCTTACACACAGACACATCCCTACTGCATTCAGACCCTTACACACAGGCAGATCCGTACTGCATTCAGACCCTTACACACAGGCAGATCCCTACTGCATTCAAACCCTTACACACAGGCAGATCCCTACTGCATTCAAACCCTTACACACAGGCAGATCCCTACTGAATTCAGACCCTTACACACAGGTAGATCCCTTCTGCGTTCAGACCCTTACACACAGACACATCCCTACTGCATTCAGACCCTTACACACAGACACATCCCTACTGCATTCAGACCCTTACACACAGACACATCCCTACTGCATTCAGACCCTTACACACAGGCAGATCCCTACTGCATTCAGACCCTTACACACAGGCAGATCCCTACTGAATTCAGACCCTTACACACAGGTAGATCCCTTCTGCGTTCAGACCCTTACACACAGACACATCCCTACTGCATTCAGACCCTTACACACAGACACATCCCTTCTGCGTTCAGACCCTTACACACAGGCAGATCCCTACTGCATTCAGACCCTTACACACAGACACATCCCTACTGCATTCAGACCCTTACACACAGGCAGATCCGTACTGCATTCAGACCCTTACACACAGGCAGATCCCTACTGCATTCAAACCCTTACACACAGGCAGATCCCTACTGCATTCAAACCCTTACACACAGGCAGATCCCTACTGAATTCAGACCCTTACACACAGGCAGATCCCTACTGCATTCAGACCCTTAGACACAGACACATCCCTACTGCATTCAAACCCTTACACACAGGCAGATCCCTACTGCATTCAGACCCTTACACACAGGCACATCCCTACTGCATTCAGACCCTTACACACAGGCAGATCCCTACTGCATTCAGACCCTTACACACAGGCACATCCCTACTGCATTCAGACCCTTAGACACAGACACATCCCTACTGCATTCAGACCCTTAGACACAGACAGATCACTACTGCATTCAGACCCTTAGACACAGGCGGATCCCTACTGCATTCAGACCCTTACACACAGGCAGATCCCTACTGCATTCAGACCCTTACACAGAGGCAGATCCCTACTGCATTCAGACCCTTAGACACAGGCAGATCCCTTCTGCGTTCAGACCCTTACACACAGGCAGATCCCTACTGCATTCAGACCCTTACACACAGGCAGATCCCTACTGCATTCAGACCCTTACACACAGGCAGATCCCTACTGCATTCAGACCCTTAGACACAGGCAGATCCCTTCTGCGTTCAGACCCTTACACACAGGCAGATCCCTACTGCATTCAGACCCTTACACACAGGTAGATCCCTTCTGCGTTCAGACCTTTACACACAGGCAGATCCCTTCTGCATTCAGACCCTTACACACAGACAGATCACTACTGCATTCAGACCCTTACACACAGACAGATCACTACTGCATTCAGACCCTAACACACAGACAGATCACTACTGCATTCAGACCCTTACACACAGGCAGATCCCTACTGCATTCAGACCCTTACACACAGGCAGATCCCTTCTGCGTTCAGACCCTTACACACAGGCAGATCCCTACTGCATTCAGACCCTTACACACAGGTAGATCCCTTCTGCGTTCAGACCTTTACACACAGGCAGATCCCTACTGCATTCAGACCCTTACACACAGACAGATCCCTACTGCATTCAGACCCTTACACACAGGCAGATCCCTACTGCATTCAGACCCTTACACACAGGTAGATCCCTTCTGCGTTCAGACCCTTACACACAGGCAGATCCCTTCTGCATTCAGACCCTTACACACAGGCAGATCCCTACTGCTTTCAGACCCTTACACACAGGCAGATCCCTACTGCATTCAGACCCTTAGACACAGGCAGATCCCTACTGCATTCAGACCCTTACACACAGGCACATCCCTACTGCATTCAAACCCTTACACACAGGCAGATCCTACTGCATTCAGACCCTTACACACAGGCAGATCCCTACTGCATTCAGACCCTTACACACAGGCAGATCCCTACTGCATTCAGACCCTTACACACAGGCAGATCTCTACTGCATTCAGACCCTTACACACAGGCAGATCCCTACTGCATTCAATCCCTTACACACAGGCACATCCCTACTGCATTCAAACCCTTACACACAGGCAGATCCTACTGCATTCAGACCCTAACATACAGGCAGATCCCTACTGCATTCAGACCCTTACACACAGACACATCCCTACTGCATTCAGACCCTTACACACAGACACATCCCTACTGCATTCAGACCCTTACACACAGGCAGATCCCTACTGCATTCAGACCCTTACACACAGGCACATCCCTACTGCATTCAGACCCTTACACACAGGCAGATCCCTACTGCATTCAGTCCCTTACACACAGGCAGATCCCTACTGCATTCAGACCCTTACACACAGGCAGATCCCTACTGCATTCAGACCCTTACACACAGGCACATCCCTACTGCATTCAGACCCTTACACACAGGCAGATCCCTACTGCATTCACACCCTTACACACAGGCACATCCCTACTGCATTCAGACCCTTACACACAGGCAGATCCCTACTGCATTCAGTCCCTTACACACAGGCAGATCCCTACTGAATTCAGACCCTTACACACAGGCACATCCCTACTGCATTCAGACCCTTACACACAGGCACATCCCTACTGCATTCAGACCCTTACACACAGGCAGATCCCTACTGCATTCAGACCCTTACACAAAGGCAGATCCCTACTGCATTCAGACCCTTACACAAAGGCAGATCCCTACTGCATTCAGGCCCTTACACACAGGCAGATCCCTACTGCATTCAAACCCTTACACACAGGCAGATCTCTCTGCATTCAAACCCTTACACACAGGCAGATCCCTTCTGCATTCAGACCCTTACACACAGGCACATCCATACTGCATTCAGACCCTTACACACAGGCAGATCCCTACTGCATTCAGACCCTTACACAAAGGCAGATCCCTACTGCATTCAGGCCCTTACACACAGGCAGATCCCTACTGCATTCAAACCCTTACACACAGGCAGATCTCTCTGCATTCAAACCCTTACACACAGGCAGATCCCTTCTGCATTCAGACCCTTACACACAGGCACATCCATACTGCATTCAGACCCTTACACACAGGCAGATCCCTACTGCATTCAGACCCTAACACACAGGCAGATCCCTACTGCATTCAGACCCTTACACACAGGCAGATCCCTACTGCATTCAAACCCTTACACACAGGCAGATCCTTACTGCATTCAAACCCTTACACACAGACAGATCCCTACTGCATTCAGACCCTTACACACAGGCAGATCCCTACTGCATTCAGACCCTTACACACAGGCAGATCCCTACTGCATTCACACCCTTACACACAGGCAGATCCCTACTGCATTCAGTCCCTTACACACAGGCAGATCCCTACTGCATTCAGACCCTTACACACAAGCAGATCCCTACTGCATTCAGTCCCTTACACACAGGCACATCCCTACTGCATTCAGACCCTTACACACAGGCAGATCCCTACTGCATTCAGACCCTTACACACAGACAGATCCCTACTGCATTCAGACCCTTACACACAGGCACATCCCTACTGCATTCAAACCCTTACACACAGGCAGATCCCTACTGCATTCAGACCCTTACACACAGGCACATCCCTACTGCATTCAGACCCTTACACACAGGCACATCCCTACTGCATTCAGACCTTTACACACAGGCACATCCCTACTGCATTCAAACCCTTACACACAGGCAGATCCCTACTGCATTCAGACCCTTACACACAGGCAGATCCCTACTGCATTCAGACCCTTACACACAGGCACATCCCTACTGCATTCAAACCCTTACACACAGGCAGATCCCTACTGCATTCAGACCCTTACACACAGGTAGATCCCTTCTGCGTTCAGACCTTTACACACAGGCAGATCCCTACTGCATTCAGACCCTTACACACAGGCACATCCCTACTGCATTCAAACCCTTACACACAGGCAGATCCCTACTGCATTCAGACCCTTACACACAGGCAGATCCTTACTGCATTCAGACCCTTACACACAGGCACATCCCTACTGCATTCAAACCCTTACACACAGGCAGATCCTACTGCATTCAGACCCTAACATACAGGCAGATCCCTACTGCATTCAGACCCTTACACACAGACACATCCCTACTGCATTCAGACCCTTACACACAGACACATCCCTACTGCATTCAGACCCTTACACACAGGCAGATCCCTACTGCATTCAGACCCTTACACACAGGCACATCCCTACTGCATTCAGACCCTTACACACAGGCAGATCCCTACTGCATTCAGACCCTTACACACAGGCAGATCCCTACTGCATTCAGACCCTTACACACAGGCACATCCCTACTGCATTCAGACCCTTACACACAGGCAGATCCCTACTGCATTCACACCCTTACACACAGGCACATCCCTACTGCATTCAGACCCTTACACACAGGCAGATCCCTACTGCATTCAGTCCCTTACACACAGGCAGATCCCTACTGAATTCAGACCCTTACACACAGGCACATCCCTACTGCATTCAGACCCTTACACACAGGCACATCCCTACTGCATTCAGACCCTTACACACAGGCAGATCCCTACTGCATTCAGACCCTTACACAAAGGCAGATCCCTACTGCATTCAGACCCTTACACAAAGGCAGATCCCTACTGCATTCAGGCCCTTACACACAGGCAGATCCCTACTGCATTCAAACCCTTACACACAGGCAGATCTCTCTGCATTCAAACCCTTACACACAGGCAGATCCCTTCTGCATTCAGACCCTTACACACAGGCAGAACCCTACTGCATTCAGACCCTTACACACAGGCAGATCCCTACTGCATTCAGACCCTTACACACAGGCACATCCATACTGCATTCAGACCCTTACACACAGGCAGATCCCTACTGCATTCAGACCCTAACACACAGGCAGATCCCTACTGCATTCAGACCCTTACACACAGGCAGATCCCTACTGCATTCAAACCCTTACACACAGGCAGATCCTTACTGCATTCAAACCCTTACACACAGACAGATCCCTACTGCATTCAGACCCTTACACACAGGCAGATCCCTACTGCATTCAAACCCTTACACACAGGCAGATCCCTACTGCATTCAGACCCTTACACACAGGCACATCCCTACTGCATTCAGACCCTTACACACAGGCACATCCCTACTGCATTCAGACCTTTACACACAGGCACATCCCTACTGCATTCAAACCCTTACACACAGGCAGATCCCTACTGCATTCAGACCCTTACACACAGGCAGATCCCTACTGCATTCAGACCCTTACACACAGGCACATCCCTACTGCATTCAAACCCTTACACACAGGCAGATCCCTACTGCATTCAGACCCTTACACACAGGTAGATCCCTTCTGCGTTCAGACCTTTACACACAGGCAGATCCCTACTGCATTCAGACCCTTAGACACAGGCAAATCCCTACTGCATTCAGACCCATACACACAGACACATCCCTACTGCATTCAGACCCTTACACACAGGCACATCCCTACTGCATTCAGACCCTTACACACAGGCACATCCCTACTGCATTCAGACCCTTACACACAGGCAGATCCCTACTGCATTCAGACCCTTACACACAGGCACATCCCTACTGCATTCAAACCCTTACACACAGGCAGATCCCTACTGCATTCAGACCCTTACACACAGGCAGATCCTTACTGCATTCAGACCCTTACACACAGGCACATCCCTACTGCATTCAAACCCTTACACACAGGCACATCCCTACTGCATTCAGACCCTTACACACAGGCACATCCCTACTGCATTCAGACCCTTACACACAGGCACATCCCTACTGCATTCAGACCTTTACACACAGGCAGAACCCTACTGCATTCAGACCCTTACACACAGGCAGATCCCTACTGCATTCAGACCCTTACACACAGGCAGATCCCTACTGAATTCAGACCCTTACACACAGGCAGATCCCTACTGCATTCAGACCCTTACACACAGGGAGATCCCTACTGCATTCAGACCCTTACACACAGGCAGATCCCTACTGCATTCAGACCCTTACACACAGGCAGGTCCTTACTGCATTCAGACCCTTACACACAGGCAGATCTCTACTGCATTCAGACCCTTACACACAGGCACATCCCTACTGCATTCAGACCCTTACACACAGGCAGATCCCTACTGCATTCAGTCCCTTACACACAGGCACATCCCTACTGCATTCAGACCCTTACACACAGGCAGATCCCTACTGCATTCAGACCCTTACACACAGGCAGATCTCTACTGCATTCAGACCCTTACACACAGACACATCCCTACTGCATTCAGACCCTTACACACAGGCAGATCCCTACTGCATTCAGACCCTTACACACACAGGCAGATCCCTACTGCATTCAGACCCTTACACACAGACACATCCCTACTGCATTCAGACCCTTACACACAGGCAGATCCCTACTGCATTCAGACCCTTACACACAGGCAGATCCCTACTGCATTCAGACCCTTACACACAGGTAGATCCCTACTGCATTCAGACCCTTACACACAGGCAGATCCCTACTGCATTCAGACCCTTACACACAGGCAGATCCTTACTGCATTCAGACCCTTACACACAGGCAGATCTCTACTGCATTCAGACCCTTACACACAGGCACATCCCTACTGCATTCAGACCCTTACACACAGGCAGATCCCTACTACATTCAGTCCCTTACACACAGGCACATCCCTACTGCATTCAGACCCTTACACACAGGCAGATCCCTACTGCATTCAGACCCTTACACACACAGGCACATCCCTACTGCATTCAGACCCTTACACACAGGCAGATCCCTACTGCATTCAGACCCTTACACACAGGCAGATCCCTACTGCATTCAAACCCTTACACACAGGCAGATCCCTACTGCATTCAGACCCTTACACACAGGCAGATCCCTACTGCATTCAGACCCTTACACACAGACACATCCCTACTGCATTCAGACCCTTACACACAGGTAGATCCCTACTGCATTCAGACCCTTACACACAGGCAGATCCCTACTGCATTCAGACCCTTACACACAGACAGATCACTACTGCATTCAGACCCTTACACACAGGCACATCCCTACTGCATTCAGACCCTTACACACAGGCAGATCCCTACTGCATTCAGACCCTTACACACAGACACATCCCTACTGCATTCAGACCCTTACACACAGGCACATCCCTACTGCATTCAGACCCTTACACACAGGCAGATCCCTACTGCATTCAGTCCCTTACACACAGGCACATCCCTACTGCATTCAGACCCTTACACACAGGCAGATCCCTACTGCATTCAGACCCTTACACACAGGCACATCCCTACTGCATTCAGACCCTTACACACAGACACATCCCTACTGCATTCAGACCCTTACACACAGGCAGATCCCTACTGCATTCAGACCCTTACACACAGGCAGATCCCTACTGAATACAAACCCTTACACACAGGCAGATCCCTACTGCATTCAAACCCTTACACACAGACAGATCCCTACTGCATTCAGACCCTTACACACAGGCAGATCCCTACTGCATTCAGACCCTTACACACAGACACATCCCTACTGCATTCAGACCCTTACACACAGGCAGATCCGTACTGCATTCAGACCCTTACACACAGGCAGATCCGTACTGCATTCAAACCCTTACACACAGGCAGATCCCTACTGCATTCAAACCCTTACACACAGGCAGATCCCTACTGAATTCAGACCCTTACACACAGGTAGATCCCTTCTGCGTTCAGACCCTTACACACAGACACATCCCTACTGCATTCAGACCCTTACACACAGACACATCCCTACTGCATTCAGACCCTTACACACAGGCAGATCCCTACTGCATTCAGACCCTTACACACAGACACATCCCTACTGCATTCAGACCCTTACACACAGGCAGATCCGTACTGCATTCAGACCCTTACACACAGGCAGATCTCTACTGCATTCAGACCCTTACACACAGGCAGATCCCTACTGAATTCAGACCCTTACACACAGGTAGATCCCTTCTGCGTTCAGACCCTTACACACAGACACATCCCTACTGCATTCAGACCCTTACACACAGACACATCCCTTCTGCGTTCAGACCCTTACACACAGGCAGATCCCTACTGCATTCAGACCCTTACACACAGGCAGATCCCTACTGCATTCAAACCCTTACACACAGGCAGATCCCTACTGCATTCAAACCCTTACACACAGGCAGATCCCTACTGAATTCAGACCCTTACACACAGGCAGATCCCTACTGCATTCAGACCCTTAGACACAGACACATCCCTACTGCATTCAAACCCTTACACACAGGCAGATCCCTACTGCATTCAGACCCTTACACACAGGCACATCCCTACTGCATTCAGACCCTTACACACAGGCAGATCCCTACTGCATTCAGACCCTTACACACAGGCACATCCCTACTGCATTCAGACCCTTAGACACAAACACATCCCTACTGCATTCAGACCCTTAGACACAGACAGATCACTACTGCATTCAGACCCTTAGACACAGGCGGATCCCTACTGCATTCAGACCCTTACACACAGGCAGATCCCTACTGCATTCAGACCCTTACACAGAGGCAGATCCCTACTGCATTCAGACCCTTAGACACAGGCAGATCCCTACTGCATTCAGACCCTTACACACAGGTAGATCCCTACTGCATTCAGACCCTTACACACAGGCAGATCCCTACTGCATTCAGACCCTTAGACACAGGCAGATCCCTTCTGCGTTCAGACCCTTACACACAGGCAGATCCCTACTGCATTCAGACCCTTACACACAGGTAGATCCCTTCTGCGTTCAGACCTTTACACACAGGCAGATCCCTTCTGCATTCAGACCTTTACACACAGACAGATCACTACTGCATTCAGACCCTTACACACAGACAGATCACTACTGCATTCAGACCCTAACACACAGACAGATCACTACTGTTCAGACCCTTACACACAGGCAGATCCCTACTGCATTCAGACCCTTACACACAGGCAGATCCCTTCTGCGTTCAGACCCTTACACACAGGCAGATCCCCTACTGCATTCAGACCCTTACACACAGGCAGATCCCTTGTGCGTTCAGACCTTTACACACAGGCAGATCCCCTACTGCATTCAGACCCTTACACACAGACAGATCCCTACTGCATTCAGACCCTTACACACAGGCAGATCCCTACTGCATTCAGACCCTTACACACAGGTAGATCCCTCTGCGTTCAGGACCCCTTACACACAGGCAGATCCCTTCTGCATTCAGACCCTTACACACAGGCAGATCCCCTACTGCTTTCAGACCCTTACACACAGGCAGATCCCTACTGCATTCAGACCCTTACATACAGGCAGATCCCTACTGCATTCAGACCTTACACACAGGTAGATCCCTACTGCATTCAGACCCTTACACACAGGCAGATCCCTACTGCATTCAGACCCTTACACACAGACAGATCCCTACTGCATTCAGACCCTTACACACAGGCACATCCTACTGCATTCAAACCCTTACACACAGGCAGATCCCTACTGCATTCAGACCTTACACACACAGGCACATCCCTACTGCATTCAGACCCTTACACACAAGCACATCCCTACTGCAATTCAGACCTTTACACACAGGCACATCCCTACTGCATTCAACCCTTACACACAGGCAGATCCCTACTGCATTCAGACCCTTACACACAGGCAGATCCTACTGCATTCAGACCCTTACACACAGGCACATCCCTACTGCATTCAAACCCTTACACACAGGCAGATCCCTACTTGCATTCAGACCCTTACACACAGGGTAGATCCCTTCTGCGTTCAGACCTTTACACACAGGCAGATCCCTACTGCATTCAGACCCTTAGACACAGGCAAATCCCTACTGGCATTCAGACCCATACACACAGACACATCCCTACTGCATTCAGACCCTTACACACAGGCACATCCCTACCTGCATTCAGACCCTTACACACAGGCACATCCCTACTGCATTCAGACCCTTACACACAGGCAGATCCCTACTGCATTCAGACCCTTACACACAGGCACATCCCTACTGCATTCAAACCTTACACACAGGCAGATCCCTACTGCATTCAGACCCTTACACACAGGCAGATCCTTACTGCATTCAGACCCTTACACACAGGCACATCCCTACGGCATTCAAACCCTTACACACGGCACATTCCCTGCTGCATTCAGACCCTTACACACAGGCACATCCTACTGCATTCAGACCCTTACACACCGGCACAATCCCTACTGCATTCAGACCTTTACACACAGGCAGAACCCTACTGCATTCAGACCCTTACACACAGGCAGATCCCTACTGCATTCAGACCCTTACACACAGGCAGATCCTACTGAATCAGACCCTTACACACAGGCAGATCCCTACTGCATTCAGACCCTTACACACAGGTAGATCCTACTGCATTCAGACCCTTACACACAGGCAGATCCCTACTGCATTCAGACCCTTACACACAGGCAGGTCCTTACTGCATTCAGACCCTTACACACAGGCAGATCTCTACTGCATTCAGACCCTTACACACAGGCACATCCCTACTGCATTCAGACCCTTACACACAGGCAGATCCCTACTGCATTCAGTCCCTTACACACAGGCACATCCCTACTGCATTCAGACCCTTACAACACAGGCAGATCCCTACTGCATTCAGACCCTTACACACAGGCAGATCTCTACTGCATTCAGACCCGTACACACAGACACATCCCTACTTGCATTCAGACCCTTACACACAGGCAGATCCCCTACTGCATTCAGACCCTTACACACACAGGCAGATCCCTACTGCATTTCAGACCCTTACACACAGACACATCCCTACTGCATTCAGACCCTTACACACAGGCAGATCCCTACTGCATTCAGACCCTTACACACAGGCAGATCCCTACTGCATTCAGACCCTTACACACAGGTAGATCCCTACTGCATTCAGACCCTTACACACAGGCAGATCCTACTGCATTCAGACCCTTACACACAGGCAGATCCTTACCTGCATTCAGACCCTTACACACAGGCAGATCTCTAACTGCATTCAGACCCTTACACACAGGCACATCCCTACTGCATTCAGAGACCCTTACACACAGGCAGATCCCTACTGCATTCAGTCCCTTACACACAGGCACATCCCTACTGCATTCAGACCCTTACACACAGGCAGATCCCTACTGCATTCAGACCCTTACACACACAGGCACATCCCTACTGCATTCAGACCCTTACACACAGGCAGATCCCTACTGCATTCAGACCCTTACACACAGGCAGATCCCTACTGCATTCAAACCCTTACACACAGGCAGATCCCTACTGCATTCAGACCCTTACACACAGGCAGATCCTACTGCATTTCAGACCCTTACACACAGACACATCGACCCTACTGCATTCAGACCCTTACACACAGGTAGATCCCTACTGCATTCAGACCCTTACACACAGGCAGATCCCTACTGCATTCAGACCCTTACACACAGACAGATCACTTACTGCATTCAGACCCTTACACACAGGCACATCCCTACTGCATTCAGACCCTTACACACAGGCAGATCCCTACTGCATTCAGACCCTTACACACAGACACATCCCTACTGCATTCAGACCCTTACACACAGGCACATCCCTACTGCATTCAGACCCTTACACACAGGCAGATCCCTACTGCATTCAGTCCCTTACACACAGGCACATCCCTACTGCATTCAGACCCTTACACACAGGCAGATCCCTACTGCATTCAGACCCTTACACACAGGCACATCCCTACTGCATTCAGACCCTTACACACAGACACATCCCTACTGCATTCAGACCCTTACACACAGGCAGATCCCTACTGCATTCAGACCCTTACACACAGGCAGATCCCTACTGAATACAAACCCTTACACACAGGCAGATCCCTACTGCATTCAAACCCTTACACACAGACAGATCCCTACTGCATTCAGACCCTTACACACAGGCAGATCCCTACTGCATTCAGACCCTTACACACAGACACATCCCTACTGCATTCAGACCCTTACACACAGGCAGATCCGTACTGCATTCAGACCCTTACACACAGGCAGATCCGTACTGCATTCAAACCCTTACACACAGGCAGATCCCTACTGCATTCAAACCCTTACACACAGGCAGATCCCTACTGAATTCAGACCCTTACACACAGGTAGATCCCTTCTGCGTTCAGACCCTTACACACAGACACATCCCTACTGCATTCAGACCCTTACACACAGACACATCCCTACTGCATTCAGACCCTTACACACAGGCAGATCCCTACTGCATTCAGACCCTTACACACAGACACATCCCTACTGCATTCAGACCCTTACACACAGGCAGATCCGTACTGCATTCAGACCCTTACACACAGGCAGATCTCTACTGCATTCAGACCCTTACACACAGGCAGATCCCTACTGAATTCAGACCCTTACACACAGGTAGATCCCTTCTGCGTTCAGACCCTTACACACAGACACATCCCTACTGCATTCAGACCCTTACACACAGACACATCCCTTCTGCGTTCAGACCCTTACACACAGGCAGATCCCTACTGCATTCAGACCCTTACACACAGGCAGATCCCTACTGCATTCAAACCCTTACACACAGGCAGATCCCTACTGCATTCAAACCCTTACACACAGGCAGATCCCTACTGAATTCAGACCCTTACACACAGGCAGATCCCTACTGCATTCAGACCCTTAGACACAGACACATCCCTACTGCATTCAAACCCTTACACACAGGCAGATCCCTACTGCATTCAGACCCTTACACACAGGCACATCCCTACTGCATTCAGACCCTTACACACAGGCAGATCCCTACTGCATTCAGACCCTTACACACAGGCACATCCCTACTGCATTCAGACCCTTAGACACAAACACATCCCTACTGCATTCAGACCCTTAGACACAGACAGATCACTACTGCATTCAGACCCTTAGACACAGGCGGATCCCTACTGCATTCAGACCCTTACACACAGGCAGATCCCTACTGCATTCAGACCCTTACACAGAGGCAGATCCCTACTGCATTCAGACCCTTAGACACAGGCAGATCCCTACTGCATTCAGACCCTTACACACAGGTAGATCCCTACTGCATTCAGACCCTTACACACAGGCAGATCCCTACTGCATTCAGACCCTTAGACACAGGCAGATCCCTTCTGCGTTCAGACCCTTACACACAGGCAGATCCCTACTGCATTCAGACCCTTACACACAGGTAGATCCCTTCTGCGTTCAGACCTTTACACACAGGCAGATCCCTTCTGCATTCAGACCTTTACACACAGACAGATCACTACTGCATTCAGACCCTTACACACAGACAGATCACTACTGCATTCAGACCCTAACACACAGACAGATCACTACTGCATTCAGACCCTTACACACAGGCAGATCCCTACTGCATTCAGACCCTTACACACAGGCAGATCCCTTCTGCGTTCAGACCCTTACACACAGGCAGATCCCTACTGCATTCAGACCCTTACACACAGGCAGATCCCTTGTGCGTTCAGACCTTTACACACAGGCAGATCCCTACTGCATTCAGACCCTTACACACAGACAGATCCCTACTGCATTCAGACCCTTACACACAGGCAGATCCCTACTGCATTCAGACCCTTACACACAGGTAGATCCCTTCTGCGTTCAGACCCTTACACACAGGCAGATCCCTTCTGCATTCAGACCCTTACACACAGGCAGATCCCTACTGCTTTCAGACCCTTACACACAGGCAGATCCCTACTGCATTCAGACCCTTACACACAGGCAGATCCCTACTGCATTCAGACCTTTACACACAGGTAGATCCCTACTGCATTCAAACCCTTACACACAGGCAGATCCTACTGCATTCAGACCCTTACACACAGGCAGATCCCTACTGCATTCAGACCCTTACACACAGGCACATCCCTACTGCATTCAGACCTTTACACACAGGCAGATCCCTACTGCATTCAGACCCTTACACACAGGCAGATCTCTACTGCATTCAGACCCTTACACACAGGCAGATCCCTACTGCATTCAGACCCTTACACACAGGCAGATCTCTATTGCATTCAGACCCTTACACACAGGCAGATCCCTACTGCATTCAATCCCTTACACACAGGCACATCCCTACTGCATTCAAACCCTTACACACAGGCAGATCCTACTGCATTCAGACCCTAACATACAGGCAGATCCCTACTGCATTCAGACCCTTACACACAGACACATCCCTACTGCATTCAGACCCTTACACACAGACACATCCCTACTGCATTCAGACCCTTACACACAGGCAGATCCCTACTGCATTCAGACCCTTACACACAGGCACATCCCTACTGCATTCAGACCCTTACACACAGGCAGATCCCTACTGCATTCAGTCCCTTACACACAGGCAGATCCCTACTGCATTCAGACCCTTACACACAGGCAGATCCCTACTGCATTCAGACCCTTACACACAGGCACATCCCTACTGCATTCAGACCCTTACACACAGGCAGATCCCTACTGCATTCACACCCTTACACACAGGCACATCCCTACTGCATTCAGACCCTTACACACAGGCAGATCCCTACTGCATTCAGTCCCTTACACACAGGCAGATCCCTACTGAATTCAGACCCTTACACACAGGCACATCCCTACTGCATTCAGACCCTTACACACAGGCACATCCCTACTGCATTCAGACCCTTACACACAGGCAGATCCCTACTGCATTCAGACCCTTACACAAAGGCAGATCCCTACTGCATTCAGACCCTTACACAAAGGCAGATCCCTACTGCATTCAGGCCCTTACACACAGGCAGATCCCTACTTCATTCAAACCCTTACACACAGGCAGATCTCTCTGCATTCAAACCCTTACACACAGGCAGATCCCTTCTGCATTCAGACCCTTACACACAGGCAGAACCCTACTGCATTCGGACCCTTACACACAGGCAGATCCCTACTGCATTCAGACCCTTACACACAGGCACATCCCTACTGCATTCAGACCCTTACACACAGGCAGATCCCTACTGCATTCAGACCCTAACACACAGGCAGATCCCTACTGCATTCAGACCCTTACACACAGGCAGATCCCTACTGCATTCAAACCCTTACACACAGGCAGATCCTTACTGCATTCAAACCCTTACACACAGACAGATCCCTACTGCATTCAGACCCTTACACACAGGCAGATCCCTACTGCATTCAGACCCTTACACACAGGCAGATCCCTACTGCATTCACACCCTTACACACAGGCAGATCCCTACTGCATTCAGTCCCTTACACACAGGCAGATCCCTACTGCATTCAGACCCTTACACACAAGCAGATCCCTACTGCATTCAGTCCCTTACACACAGGCACATCCCTACTGCATTCAGACCCTTACACACAGGCAGATCCCTACTGCATTCAGACCCTTACACACAGACAGATCCCTACTGCATTCAGACCCTTACACACAGGCACATCCCTACTGCATTCAAACCCTTACACACAGGCAGATCCCTACTGCATTCAGACCCTTACACACAGGCACATCCCTACTGCATTCAGACCCTTACACACAGGCACATCCCTACTGCATTCAGACCTTTACACACAGGCACATCCCTACTGCATTCAAACCCTTACACACAGGCAGATCCCTACTGCATTCAGACCCTTACACACAGGCAGATCCCTACTGCATTCAGACCCTTACACACAGGCACATCCCTACTGCATTCAAACCCTTACACACAGGCAGATCCCTACTGCATTCAGACCCTTACACACAGGTAGATCCCTTCTGCGTTCAGACCTTTACACACAGGCAGATCCCTACTGCATTCAGACCCTTAGACACAGGCAAATCCCTACTGCATTCAGACCCTTACACACAGACACATCCCTACTGCATTCAGACCCTTACACACAGGCACATCCCTACTGCATTCAGACCCTTACACACAGGCACATCCCTACTGCATTCAGACCCTTACACACAGGCAGATCCCTACTGCATTCAGACCCTTACACACAGGCACATCCCTACTGCATTCAAACCCTTACACACAGGCAGATCCCTACTGCATTCAGACCCTTACACACAGGCAGATCCTTACTGCATTCAGACCCTTACACACAGGCACATCCCTACTGCATTCAAACCCTTACACACAGGCACATCCCTACTGCATTCAGACCCTTACACACAGGCACATCCCTACTGCATTCAGACCCTTACACACAGGCACATCCCTACTGCATTCAGACCTTTACACACAGGCAGAACCCTACTGCATTCAGACCCTTACACACAGGCAGATCCCTACTGCATTCAGACCCTTACACACAGGCAGATCCCTACTGAATTCAGACCCTTACACACAGGCAGATCCCTACTGCATTCAGACCCTTACACACAGGTAGATCCCTACTGCATTCAGACCCTTACACACAGGCAGATCCGTACTGCATTCAGACCCTTACACACAGGCACATCCCTACTGCATTCAAACCCTTACACACAGGCAGATCCCTACTGCATTCAGACCCTTACACATAGGCAGATCCTTACTGCATTCAGACCCTTACACACAGGCACATCCCTACTGCATTCAAACCCTTACACACAGGCACATCCCTACTGCATTCAGACCCTTACACACAGGCACATCCCTACTGCATTCAGACCCTTACACACAGGCACATCCCTACTGCATTCAGACCTTTACACACAGGCAGAACCCTACTGCATTCAGACCCTTACACACAGGCAGATCCCTACTGCATTCAGACCCTTACACACAGGCAGATCCCTACTGAATTCAGACCCTTACACACAGGCAGATCCCTACTGCATTCAGACCCTTACACACAGGCAGATCCCTACTGCATTCAGACCCTTACACACAGGCAGATCCTTACTGCATTCAGACCCTTACACACAGGCAGATCTCTACTGCATTCAGACCCTTACACACAGGCACATCCCTACTGCATTCAGACCCTTACACACAGGCAGATCCCTACTGCATTCAGTCCCTTACACACAGGCACATCCCTACTGCATTCAGACCCTTACACACAGGCAGATCCCTACTGCATTCAGACCCTTACACACAGGCAGATCTCTACTGCATTCAGACCCTTACACACAGACACATCCCTACTGCATTCAGACCCTTACACACAGGCAGATCCCTACTGCATTCAGACCCTTACACACACAGGCACATCCCTACTGCATTCAGACCCTTACACACAGGCAGATCCCTACTGCATTCAGACCCTTACACACAGGCAGATCCCTACTGCATTCAGACCCTTACACACAGGCAGATCCCTACTGCATTCAGACCCTTACACACAGGTAGATCCCTACTGCATTCAGACCCTTACACACAGGCAGATCCCTACTGCATTCAGACCCTTACACACAGGCAGATCCTTACTGCATTCAGACCCTTACACACAGGCAGATCTCTACTGCATTCAGACCCTTACACACAGGCACATCCCTACTGCATTCAGACCCTTACACACAGGCAGATCCCTACTGCATTCAGTCCCTTACACACAGGCACATCCCTACTGCATTCAGACCCTTACACACAGGCAGATCCCTACTGCATTCAGACCCTTACACACACAGGCACATCCCTACTGCATTCAGACCCTTACACACAGGCAGATCCCTACTGCATTCAGACCCTTACACACAGGCAGATCCCTACTGCATTCAAACCCTTACACACAGGCAGATCCCTACTGCATTCAGACCCTTACACACAGGCAGATCCCTACTGCATTCAGACCCTTACACACAGGTAGATCCCTACTGCATTCAGACACTTACACACAGGCAGATCCCTACTGCATTCAGACCCTTACACACAGACAGATCACTACTGCATTCAGACCCTTACACACAGGCAGATCCCTACTGCATTCAGACCCTTACACACAGACACATCCCTACTGCATTCAGACCCTTACACACAGGCACATCCATACTGCATTCAGACCCTTACACACAGGCAGATCCCTACTGCATTCAGTCCCTTACACACAGGCACATCCCTACTGCATTCAGACCCTTACACACAGGCAGATCCCTACTGCATTCAGACCCTTACACACAGACACATCCCTACTGCATTCAGACCCTTACACACAGGCAGATCCCTACTGCATTCAGACCCTTACACACACAGGCACATCCCTACTGCATTCAGACCCTTACACACAGACACATCCCTACTGCATTCAGACCCTTACACACAGGCAGATCCCTACTGCATTCAGACCCTTACACACAGGTAGATCCCTACTGCATTCAGACCCTTACACACAGGCAGATCCCTACTGCATTCAGACCCTTACACACAGACACATCCCTACTGCATTCAGACCCTTACACACAGGCAGATCCCTACTGCATTCAAACCCTTACACACAGACACATCCCTACTGCATTCAGACCCTTACACACAGGCAGATCCCTACTGCATTCAGACCCTTACACACACAGGCAGATCCCTACTGCATTCAGACCCTTACACACAGGCAGATCCCTACTGCATTCAAACCCTTACACACAGACACATCCCTACTGCATTCAGACCCTTACACACAGGCAGATCCCTACTGCATTCAGACCCTTACACACACAGGCACATCCCTACTGCATTCAGACCCTTACACACAGGCAGATCCCTACTGCATTCAGACCCTTACACACAGACACATCCCTACTGCATTCAGACCCTTACACACAGGCAGATCCCTACTGCATTCAGACCCTTACACACAGGCAGATCCCTACTGCATTCAGACCTTTACACACAGGCACATCCCTACTGCATTCAGACCCTTACACACAGGCAGATCCCTACTGCATTCAGACCCTTACACACAGGCAGATCCCTACTGCATTCAGACCCTTACACACAGGCAGATCCCTACTGCATTCAGACCCTTACACACAGGCAGATCCCTACTGCATTCAGACCCTTACACACACAGGCACATCCCTACTGCATTCAGACCCTTACACACAGGCAGATCCCTACTGCATTCAGACCCTTACACACAGGCACATCCCTACTGCATTCAGACCCTTACACACAGGCAGATCCCTACTGCATTCAGACCCTTACACACAGACACATCCCTACTGCATTCAGACCCTTACACACAGGCAGATCCCTACTGCATTCAGACCCTTACACACAGGCAGATCCCTACTGCATTCAGACCTTTACACACAGGCACGTCCCTACTGCATTCAGACCCTTACACACAGGCAGATCCCTACTGCATTCAGACCCTTACACACAGGCAGATCCCTACTGCATTCAGACCCTTACACACAGGCAGATCCCTACTGCATTCAGACCCTTACACACAGGCAGATCCCTACTGCATTCAGACCCTTACACACAGGCAGATCCCTACTGCATTCAGACCCTTACACACAGGCACATCCCTACTGCATTCAGACCCTTACACACAGGCAGATCCCTACTGCATTCAGACCCTTACACACAGGGAACAAGTAAACAATACAATCATTTGCTTTGATTTTTTACCTTTTATATTCCCAACCCTTATACACACGAGGCCGGTGTTAATGTTCCAGAATTGCTCTACGGCCCTAGGACCCAACTTCATAACACTGCACTCTCCTACTCAGACTCAAAAAACTTTACTTTCCAGATAACTTCCCTTCAGTTATTCCTCATGTCTGGCACCTGGGCTGGACAACTGGGCACTCCTGTACCTTTTACATTAGATCCCATGGCCTGAGTGCACGGCCAGCACCTGGGCTGGACAACTGGCCACTCCTGTACCTTTTACATTAGATCCCATGGCCTGAGTGCACGGCCAGCACCTGGGCTGGACAACTGGCCACTCCTGTACCTTTTACATTAGATCCCATGGCCTGAGTGCACGACCAGCACCTGGACTGGACCATTGGCTACTCCTGCACCTCTTACATTAGATCTCATGGCCATCGCCTGGACTGAAGAGGAGATGCAGCGGCTGAAGCTCTGGGGCCCGGGTGAGTGTGCAGGTGTGCAGAATGAAATGATTCATCAGGGATATCGGGCGCATTGAACCTGTGTTACATCCCCTGCACACTCACTGCTTCTTATTCATCCAGATGAATGAGTTACCATTATGGAGCGTCACAGGGGAGAAATTAAAATTATTCAAAGTCCCATTGATTTAAATGAGAATTTAAACTCCTTGGATGCTATATAGAGACAGATGCCAATGTAGTGCTTCACAATTCCCTGGAGATGGCACTGGTACTCAGCGGGCGGAGAGACTTATAAATCAACTAGTTACAAAGCCCGTATACACAGACTGATGTGGACCGGAGAGCTCCAGATGGCTCATAGCCTGTCTGTTCTGGGGCAGCAGTGGAGGCGCTGGGTGACAGTTTGTCTGACAGTTTGTCACCCAGTCACCTCCGCTGCTGCCCCGGAGTCAGGAGCACAGACAGACTGTCAGGCTTCTGGAGCTCTCCACTCCGGATCAGCCCGGTTCTGCGAGTCCCTACTGCACATGTGCGGTTACACACACAGTGAGCGACGCATTCTAGGACTTTATGTTATAGGATTAGAATTTATATCCTCTGCGGTGTAAACCAATTAGAATTTATTTCCTCTGAGGTGTAAACCAATTAGAATTTATTTCCTTTGCAGTGTAAACCAATTAGAATTTATATCCTCAGCAGTGTAAACCAATTAGAAATAATATCCTCTGCAATGTAAACCAATTAGAACTGATTTCCTTTGCAGTGTAAACCAATTAGAATTTATTTCCTCTGCAATGTAAACCAATTAGAAATGATATCCTCTGTGGTGTACTTCATTTTATCCAGAATTTCAGCGCTGAGGCGTGATGAATAAAGCCCAGGATATACATCGCATTTCCCCCCAAAGCTTGACAGTAACTGTGAATTTCTATAAAATTACCTGAGTCTCGTGGCTTCTGATGGACTTTAGTACCCTAAAATATGTAAAAATAAACAATATTAATTAAACTGTAAGAATCAGCTTGTCATGTGATAATCAGAATGTCTGTAACATATGAATATCAATACAGATCCCGTTAGCCTCTGCCGCCAGCGGCTGTGCTTTAGGGTATGTGCTAGGGCGTACAATCGCTACAATACGGACAGGGGGACAATATCTTCCATTGTTAGGAGTTTAACCCCAGAAAGCCCTGTATGCCAGCCCCACAGCATACACTGAGAAATGGTGTAAATCCTCTAGGCCTTGTTTAACCCTTTATGGCCCAGAGTGGTGCACAATGCATTGTAAAGCAATGAGATTTACACCCCTCTGATCCATAATGGGTACATATATTGCAATAGAGGATAGAAAATCCAAAATGCCCACACACTGCCCATTTTCCTCCCCTTGGCACACGCAGTGTTAAGGAAGAGGATTTTGGCGTTCTTAGCTTAGGCAATAGGAAGACTTAGAGCCTGATACTGAGCGCACCGACTGTCACCATTATAACACCCGACAGGGCAATAGATAGAAAGAAAAGTAGATTAATTCTGGGGCAAAGCGACTGCATTACAGGGAAAAACAATCCTTCTGGTTCATTTCCATTGGTACAGTGGCATGGGCATCCGGAGGGTGAAACAAGGGGGGCACTGGCACCCCCCACATCACCCCCCTCCATCTAAACACTGGGACAGGGAGGGCTGGCCTAGGGGTCATATTATGGCCTTGTCCCCCCCACCACCAGAAAAACCTCTGCGGAGCCCATGCACAGTGGCCTGCTTCACAATGCGGTGGAGACCAGTATAGGACTGCACATTTTAACCCCTTGAGTGGTACGTACAAGCCAGTCCTGTTGTGTGTGGAAGAACTAATCTCATCCTCTCTCCCCTCACAATTTTAACCCCTTGTGTGGTATGTACTAACCAGGGCTATTTTAAACTGGAACTTCAAATCCCATGCAATCTCCCTGTACACGTTTAACCCCCTATGGTATGTACTAACAATTAGCCCTTTTTCCAGTCTCCATATTGCTTACCTCCCCCATCCCTGTCCTATATCTCTGTGTCTGCTCCTTATCAGATGTTTTAATGGTCACAGCTGATTGCACTCAGGGCGAGTCCAGTGCTAAACCATTTGGAATTTGGAATTCCCTCAGTCAGTCAGTCAGTCAGTCAGTCTTCCTTGAGGCTCCATCTAGTTTATATTTAAAACCCAATTAGGGGTGGCATTATGCCGGGGTGGTATTTGCCAGGGGTATTACCACCTTATTGAAGTATGGAGAGTTATACAAGAGAGATGGACAGGAAAGAAACAGCAGCTGCAGCACATCCACTGACTAACACAGACAAGTAAACAAAAAGGAATAAAGAGGAATTGGAGAAAATAGATAATTTTATACTTGTTATATTAATTTCATTTTTAATCTCAGCTGCTTTGTCTACCTGTATGTACCCTGCGAGCCTTGTCACATGCATGACAACATGAACATATTACTTCTATGTGTACTAACTATTCAACTATTAATACAGATTTCCTCTTATCCCTGCAGCCATGCCCCGCACCCGCACCATACCATATTAATACACCATGGACTTCTGCATACATGTGCACTCCCCTCTGAATGCTGGTGGAGAGTATTAAAAACAAGCTCACCCTCCCCCAGTAATTATAGTAACAGACGCACCCTCTCACTATATGTTCCCAGAAAACAAATAACTACATTTTTATGCATTCTATTACTTGCCTTGGCAAATGACATATAAAACCAACCCTGGCCCTCAAATAGCAATAAATGGCAACCTCCCCTTTAAAAAGGGTCTGTCTTTTGTGCACTGCAACATACGCAGTATACTGCCCAAAATGGATGAACTAAAAGCATGGTGTTACGCATACAAACCTAAAATTCTTATTCTTACTGGATCCTGGTTATCCCCAAAAATACCTGATACTGCTGTTGCCATAGATGGACACTCATGCTTTAGAAAAAACCGTGCAAAGCGAGGAGGAGGGGTAATCATATACATACAGGAATCAGTAAACTTTACACTTCTAAATGACTCTCATAACTGATTCTTATGAATACATTGCTGGCAAAATTGGTCTTCCATACTCAAAACAAATCATAATTGTAGGCATCTACAGACCGCCAAATACCCCAGCACATTCCCTTTCAGACATAGCGCAACACCTAAAGGAGATTGCCACTCAAAACAAGAAAAGCGAGCTGGTGGTTCTTGAAGACTTTAATATTAATTGGCTAGACTCCAGGAATGAAACATTTTCTTCATTGTTTAAAACATTGAACTTATCACAACTAATCTCCTCCCCTACTCGCATAAATCTTAAAACATCCAACCATACTCTGCTAGACTGGATCCTTTCATCCTGCACAAGCAGAATCCAAGATTCAGGTGTACTAGCAAATGTGTTTAGCGATCACTCCATAGTTTACTGTGTCTGCAAAATAAAACCAGTCAAGTCATGTTCCAAAGTCATACTCACGAGATCATTTAGAAATTTAATCTTCAGTCCTTCCTAAATGATTTAAGAAACTGCTCATGGCATAGAATACAGCGATTTAATTTTTTAACTCTGAATTCTTACAGGTCTGTAATACCCGTACCCCACTAAGGAAGGTCAGGGTTAGGGGAGCACATCTACCCTGGGTCTCAGCGGACTTGATTCAATTATACAGTTTCAGAGATACATTATGGACAAAATTTAAACAAACCAGCTCCACATATGATCACACTGCATACAGACAATTAAAGAATACATGTACAAAACAAACAAAATTAGCACAATATTTTACTGACAACTTTAACAGTAACATTTCAAAGCCAGCCAACTTTTAGAAGGTTATTTAAAACCTCTATAACCCTCCTAATCATACTCACCCATCAACTATAACCGTAGACAAAGAAACAATACAGTGCCCCATAGCCATAGCCAATGCATTTAACAGCTACTTTGTTGGATGTGCCACCAACCTGATTACACAAAACAAAGATAACTCAGAAGTTCAGCCATCTAGAGAACACTCACTGGCACCTGTTGGCCGGTCCAATTCTGAAAATGAATTCAATTTCATGCCAGTAAATGAAAGCAAAATATATGATCACCTCCTCAATCCAAAAATGAAATGCCAATCTAGCCCTGACAAACTACCAGCAATGCTATTAAAGCTCAGTGCTGTGGTAGTGGCCAAACTGGTTGCATTTTTAATTAATGCCTCTTTGGCAACAGAGTATTTGCCCAAATCCTGGAAGGTGGCTAGAGTTGTGCCTATCCACAAAAGTGGGGATAGAAATGTAGTATCAAACTACAGACCAATATCTCTACTCCCCTCTTTATCCAAAATCCTAAAGAAATGTGTACACGTGTAACTAAATAAATATTACCAACAGACCAGTTTTTTTCACCCCATTTCAATCAGGCTTTCGACCAAATCACTCAACAGTCACGGCCCTCCTAAAAGTAACCAACGATATCCAGACGGGCATGGAAAATGGTGACCTCACAGGAGCCATTTTCCTACATTTTGCCAAGGCCTTTGACACAGTAGACCATAATATTCTTATAAATAAACTCCAAAGATCAGGACTGAGTAATAATTCTCTAAACTGGTTCCGATCCTATTTATCAGACAGAATACAGTATGTGTCAGTTGCTGACAATGACTCCCTTCCGCACAAAGTAACAAGTGGAGTTCCTCAAGGCTCCATTCTTGGCCCTCTTCTATTTTCTCTTTTTATAAATGATCTGTCCAAGGTTTGCAAATCATCTTCAGTATGTATGCAGACGACACAGTATTCTATGCTAAAAACTCAAACATATCACACCTTGAGGCCATATTACAACATGATTTCTATGAGGTTGAAAGATGGATAGCAAGGAACAAATTGTTCTTAAACACAGACAAAACTGTCACAATGATATTTGGCACAAAGCACAAACTGCGTAATCTCGGCAATACCCACCTATCCATTGTAACGGAGTCTAATCGTAAATTGGCCCCAGTGGACTCCTACAAATATCTTGGTATGTGGCTTGACCCCAACCTCACTTTTGGTCATCATATTGACAAATTAACCTCCAAGCTTTATCCCAAAATCAGTACTCTTTTTAGACACAAATCATGTTTAAGCCCCCTGGTTAGAAAACGTATTGTACAACAGATGTTGCTGCCTGTCATAGACTATGGTGATGTAGTTTATGCTCCAGCACCAGAAATCCATCTTAGTAAACTTGACACCCTGTATAATTCAATATGCCGCTTTAGGCTCCAATGTAATTACACTACTCATTGCTGTCATATGCTAAAAGGACTAAATTGGTTAACACTCAAATCTAGACGTGCCCTTCACCTTTCTTGCTTAGTACACAACCACTTCTCTGGAAAACTACCACACTACCTGGGCAGTTTGCTCACTCCTGCTCTCCATACTAACTATAACCTCCACTCCACTACTAACAACTCACTGACTATTCCACACTACCTGAATAGTATGATCACTCCAGATCTCCATACTAACTATAACCTTCACTGCTAACAACTCACTGACTATTCCACACTACCTGAATAGTATGATCACTCCAGATCTCCATACTAACTATAACCTTCACTGCTAACAACTCACTGACTATTCCACACTACCTGAGCAGTATGATCACTCCAGATCTCCATACTAACTATAACCTTCACTGCTAACAACTCACTGACTATTCCACACTACCTGAGCAGTATGATCACTCCAGTTCTCCATACTAACTATAACCTCCACAACTAACAACTCACTGACTATTCCACACTACCTGAGCAGTATGATCACTCCAGATCTCCATACTAACTATAACCTCCACTACTAACAACTCACTGACTATTCCACACTACCTGAGCAGTATGATCACTCCAGATCTCCATACTAACTATAACCTCCACTACTAACACCTCACTGACTATTCCACACTACCTGAACAGTATGATCACTCCAGATCTCCATACTAACTATAACCTCCACTACTAACAACTCACTGACTATTCCACACTACCTGAGCACTATGATCACTCCAGATCTCCATACTAACTATAACCTCCACTACTAACAACTCACTGACTATTCCACACTACCTGAGCAGTATGATCGCTCCAGATCTCCATACTAACTATAACCTCCACTACTAACAACTCACTGACTATTCCACACTACCTGAGCAGTATGATCACTCCAGATCTCCATACTAACTATAACCTCCGCTACTAACATCTCACTGACTATTCCACATTACCTGAGCAGTATGATCACTCCAGACCTCCATACTAACTATAACCTCCACTACTAACAACTCACTGACTATTCCACACTACCTGAGCAGTATGATCACTCCAGATCTCCATACTAACTATAACCTCCACTACTAACAACTCACTGACTATTCCACACTACCTGAGCAGTATGATCACTCCAGATCTCCATACTAACTATAACCTCCACTACTAACAATTCACTGACTATTCCACACTACCTGAGCAGTATGATCACTCCAGATCTCCATACTAACTATAACCTCTACTACTAACAACTCACTGACTATTCCACACTACCTAAGCAGTATGATCACTCCAGATCTCCATACTAACTATATCCTCCACTACTAACAATTCACTGACTATTCCACACTACCTGAGGAGTATGATCACTCCAGATCTCCATACTAACTATAACCTCCACTACTAACAACTCACTGACTATTCCACACTTCCTGAGCAGTACGATCACTCCAGATCTCCATACTAACTATAACCTCCACTACTAACAACTCACTAACTATTCCACACTACCTGAGCAGTATGATCACTCCAGATCTCCATACTAACTATAACCTCCACTGCTAACAACTCACTGACTATTCCACACTACCTGAGCAGTATGATCACTCCAGATCTCCATACTAAATATAACTTCCACTCCACCGCTAACAACTCGTTACGTATACCACAATACAAGAAAGAAGCAGGAAGATCTGCCTTCTCCTTAGAGCTCCAAAGGCCTGGAACAATCTGCCTGAAATAATCACATCTGCTCCCAGTCCAAATTCCTTAAAAGTAAATGCTTCTTTATACCTAAAAACAGAGTGTAACTGTATATAATTTTAATATTCCATATATATGTATATTCATATGCATATGTATAGTTAATAACATGTAATATATAATGTTTCTCAATTTGTATAAATATGCAACCCTCTACTGAAAACTATCCAGGACAGACCTGAAAACGAGAGAAATCTCAGTGTATTCTTCCTGGTAAAACATTTTCTAAATAAATAAATAAAATGGACTGTAACCCTTCATTTTCACTTCATATATTTGCAGCTACATATTCACCATGGAATTAATTTTTTTTCATTTTCACTTGTTTTTATTTTTTACATGTTATATCTGTTTCCATGGAGATTTCAGTCCAGAACAGAAAAACAGATATTTACAAAGTGTAACACTACCTCTAAGGTATTGGGTGATCGGTATGATGTACAGTGTAACACTAACTCTGAGGTATTGGGTGATCGGTATGATGTACAGTGTAACACTAACTCTGAGGTATTGGGTGATCGGTATGATGTACAGTGTAACACTAACTCTGAGGTATTGGGTGATCTGTATGATGTACAGTGTAACACTAACTCTGAGGTATTGGGTGATCGGTATGATGTACAGTGTAACACTAACTCTGAGGTATTGGGTGATCGGTATGATGTACAGTGTAACACTACCTCTAAGGTATTGGGTGATCGGTATGATGTACAGTGTAACACTAACTCTGAGGTATTGGGTGATCGGTATGATGTACAGTGTAACACTAACTCTGAGGTATTGGGTGATCGGTATGATGTACAGTGTAACACTAACTCTGTGGTATTGGGTGATCGGTATGATGTACAGTGTAACACTAACTCTGTGGTATTGGGTGATCGGTATGATGTACAGTGTAACACTAACTCTGCGGTATTGGGTGATCTGTATGATGTACAGTGTAACACTAACTCTGAGGTATTGGGTGATCGGTATGATGTACAGTGTAACACTAACTCTGTGGTATTGGGTGATCGGTATGATGTACAGTGTAACACTAACTCTGCGGTATTGGGTGATCGGTATGATGTACAGTGTAACACTAACTCTGAGGTATTGGGTGATCGGTATGATGTACAGTGTAACACTAACTCTGAGGTATTGGGTGATCGGTATGATGTACAGTGTAACACTACCTCTAAGGTATTGGGTGATCGGTATGATGTACAGTGTAACACTAACTCTGAGGTATTGGGTGATCGGTATGATGTACAGTGTAACACTAACTCTGAGGTATTGGGTGATCGGTATGATGTACAGTGTAACACTAACTCTGAGGTATTGGGTGATCGGTATGATGTACAGTGTAACACTAACTCTGAGGTATTGGGTGATCGGTATGATGTACAGTGTAACACTAACTCTGAGGTATTGGGTGATCGGTATGATGTACAGTGTAACACTAACTCTGAGGTATTGGGTGATCGGTATGATGTACAGTGTAACACTACCTCTAAGGTATTGGGTGATCGGTATGATGTACAGTGTAACACTAACTCTGAGGTATTGGGTGATCGGTATGATGTACAGTGTAACACTAACTCTGAGGTATTGGGTGATCGGTATGATGTACAGTGTAACACTAACTCTGTGGTATTGGGTGATCGGTATGATGTACAGTGTAACACTAACTCTGTGGTATTGGGTGATCGGTATGATGTACAGTGTAACACTAACTCTGCGGTATTGGGTGATCGGTATGATGTACAGTGTAACACTAACTCTGAGGTATTGGGTGATCGGTATGATGTACAGTGTAACACTAACTCTGAGGTATTGGGTGATCGGTATGATGTACAGTGTAACACTACCTCTAAGGTATTGGGTGATCGGTATGATGTACAGTGTAACACTAACTCTGAGGTATTGGGTGATCGGTATGATGTACAGTGTAACACTAACTCTGAGGTATTGGGTGATCGGTATGATGTACAGTGTAACACTAACTCTGAGGTATTGGGTGATCGGTATGATGTACAGTGTAACACTAACTCTGAGGTATTGGGTGATCGGTATGATGTACAGTGTAACACTAACTCTGTGGTATTGGGTGATCGGTATGATGTACAGTGTAACACTAACTCTGTGGTATTGGGTGATCGGTATGATGTACAGTGTAACACTAACTCTGAGGTATTGGGTGATCCGTATGATGTACAGTGTAACACTAACTCTGAGGTATTGGGTGATCGGTATGATGTACAGTGTAACACTAACTCTGAGGTATTGGGTGATCTGTATGATGTACAGTGTAACACTAACTCTGAGGTATTGGGTGATCGGTATGATGTACAGTGTAACACTAACTCTGAGGTATTGGGTGATCGGTATGATGTACAGTGTAACACTAACTCTGAGGTATTGGGTGATCGGTATGATGTACAGTGTAACACTAACTCTGAGGTATTGGGTGATCGGTATGATGTACAGTGTAACACTAACTCTGAGGTATTGGGTGATCGGTATAATGTACAGTGTAACACTAACTCTGCGGTATTGGGTGATCTGTATGATGTACAGTGTAACACTAACTCTGCGGTATTGGGTGATCGGTATGATGTACAGTGTAACACTAACTCTGAGGTATTGGGTGATCTGTATAATGTACAGTGTAACACTAACTCTGTGGTATTGGGTGATCTGTATAATGTACAGTGTAACACTAACTCTGTGGTATTGGGTGATCGGTATGATGTACAGTGTAACACTAACTCTGCGGTATTGGGTGATCGGTATGATGTACAGTGTAACACTAACTCTGAGGTATTGGGTGATCGGTATGATGTACAGTGTAACACTAACTCTGAGGTATTGGGTGATCTGTATGATGTACAGTGTAACACTAACTCTGAGGTATTGGGTGATCGGTATGATGTACAGTGTAACACTAACTCTGAGGTATTGGGTGATCGGTATGATGTACAGTGTAACACTAACTCTGAGGTATTGGGTGATCGGTATGATGTACAGTGTAACACTAACTCTGTGGTATTGGGTGATCTGTATGATGTACAGTGTAACACTAACTCTGAGGTATTGGGTGATCCGTATGATGTACAGTGTAACACTAACTTTGAGGTATTGGGTGATCGGTATAATGTACAGTGTAACACTAACTCTGCGGTATTGGGTGATCGGTATGATGTACAGTGTAACACTAACTCTGAGGTATTGGGTGATCGGTATGATGTACAGTGTAACACTAACTCTGCGGTATTGGGTGATCGGTATGATGTACAGTGTAACACTAACTCTGCGGTATTGGGTGATCGGTATGATGTACAGTGTAACACTAACTCTGCGGTATTGGGTGATCGGTATGATGTACAGTGTAACACTAACTCTGCGGTATTGGGTGATCGGTATGATGTACAGTGTAACACTAACTCTGCGGTATTGGGTGATCGGTATGATGTACAGTGTAACACTAACTCTGAGGTATTGGGTGATCGGTATGATGTACAGTGTAACACTAACTCTGAGGTATTGGGTGATCGGTATGATGTACAGTGTAACACTAACTCTGAGGTATTGGGTGATCGGTATGATGTACAGTGTAACACTAACTCTGAGGTATTGGGTGATCGGTATGATGTACAGTGTAACACTAACTCTGAGGTATTGGGTGATCGGTATGATGTACAGTGTAACACTAACTCTGTGGTATTGGGTGATCTGTATGATGTACAGTGTAACACTAACTCTGAGGTATTGGGTGATCGGTATAATGTACAGTGTAACACTAACTCTGCGGTATTGGGTGATCGGTATGATGTACAGTGTAACACTAACTCTGAGGTATTGGGTGATCGGTATGATGTACAGTGTAACACTAACTCTGCGGTATTGGGTGATCGGTATGATGTACAGTGTAACACTAACTCTGCGGTATTGGGTGATCGGTATGATGTACAGTGTAACACTAACTCTGCGGTATTGGGTGATCGGTATGATGTACAGTGTAACACTAACTCTGCGGTATTGGGTGATCGGTATGATGTACAGTGTAACACTAACTCTGAGGTATTGGGTGATCGGTATGATGTACAGTGTAACACTAACTCTGCGGTATTGGGTGATCGGTATGATGTACAGTGTAACACTAACTCTGAGGTATTGGGTGATCGGTATGATGTACAGTGTAACACTAACTCTGAGGTATTGGGTGATCTGTATGATGTACAGTGTAACACTAACTCTGAGGTATTGGGTGATCGGTATGATGTACAGTGTAACACTAACTCTGAGGTATTGGGTGATCGGTATGATGTACAGTGTAACACTAACTCTGAGGTATTGGGTGATCGGTATGATGTACAGTGTAACACTAACTCTGTGGTATTGGGTGATCTGTATGATGTACAGTGTAACACTAACTCTGAGGTATTGGGTGATCCGTATGATGTACAGTGTAACACTAACTTTGAGGTATTGGGTGATCGGTATAATGTACAGTGTAACACTAACTCTGCGGTATTGGGTGATCGGTATGATGTACAGTGTAACACTAACTCTGAGGTATTGGGTGATCGGTATGATGTACAGTGTAACACTAACTCTGCGGTATTGGGTGATCGGTATGATGTACAGTGTAACACTAACTCTGCGGTATTGGGTGATCGGTATGATGTACAGTGTAACACTAACTCTGCGGTATTGGGTGATCGGTATGATGTACAGTGTAACACTAACTCTGCGGTATTGGGTGATCGGTATGATGTACAGTGTAACACTAACTCTGCGGTATTGGGTGATCGGTATGATGTACAGTGTAACACTAACTCTGAGGTATTGGGTGATCGGTATGATGTACAGTGTAACACTAACTCTGAGGTATTGGGTGATCGGTATGATGTACAGTGTAACACTAACTCTGAGGTATTGGGTGATCGGTATGATGTACAGTGTAACACTAACTCTGAGGTATTGGGTGATCGGTATGATGTACAGTGTAACACTAACTCTGAGGTATTGGGTGATCGGTATGATGTACAGTGTAACACTAACTCTGTGGTATTGGGTGATCTGTATGATGTACAGTGTAACACTAACTCTGAGGTATTGGGTGATCGGTATAATGTACAGTGTAACACTAACTCTGCGGTATTGGGTGATCGGTATGATGTACAGTGTAACACTAACTCTGAGGTATTGGGTGATCGGTATGATGTACAGTGTAACACTAACTCTGCGGTATTGGGTGATCGGTATGATGTACAGTGTAACACTAACTCTGCGGTATTGGGTGATCGGTATGATGTACAGTGTAACACTAACTCTGCGGTATTGGGTGATCGGTATGATGTACAGTGTAACACTAACTCTGCGGTATTGGGTGATCGGTATGATGTACAGTGTAACACTAACTCTGAGGTATTGGGTGATCGGTATGATGTACAGTGTAACACTAACTCTGCGGTATTGGGTGATCGGTATGATGTACAGTGTAACACTAACTCTGCGGTATTGGGTGATCGGTATGATGTACAGTGTAACACTAACTCTGAGGTATTGGGTGATCTGTATGATGTACAGTGTAACACTAACTCTGAGGTATTGGGTGATCTGTATGATGTACAGTGTAACACTAACTCTGAGGTATTGGGTGATCTGTATGATGTACAGTGTAACACTAACTCTGCGGTATTGGGTGATCTGTATGATGTACAGTGTAACACTAACTCTGCGGTATTGGGTGATCTGTATGATGTACAGTGTAACACTAACTCTGAGGTATTGGGTGATCGGTATGATGTACAGTGTAACACTAACTCTGAGGTATTGGGTGATCGGTATGATGTACAGTGTAACACTAACTCTGAGGTATTGGGTGATCGGTATGATGTACAGTGTAACACTAACTCTGGGATCTGTATGATGTACATTGTAACACTAACTCTGAGGTATTGGGCGATCGGTATGATGTACAGTGTAACACTAACTCTGAGGTATTGGGTGATCTGTATGATGTACAGTGTAACACTAACTCTGCGGTATTGGGTGATCGGTATGATGTACAGTGTAACACTAACTCTGAGGTATTGGGTGATCTGTATGATGTACAGTGTAACACTAACTCTGAGGTATTGGGTGATCTGTATGATGTACAGTGTAACACTAACTCTGAGGTATTGGGTGATCGGTATGATGTACAGTGTAACACTAACTCTGAGGTATTGGGTGATCGGTATGATGTACAGTGTAACACTAACTCTGAGGTATTGGGTGATCGGTATGATGTACAGTGTAACACTAACTCTGAGGTATTGGGTGATCGGTATGATGTACAGTGTAACACTAACTCTGTGGTATTGGGTGATCGGTATGATGTACAGTGTAACACTAACTCTGTGGTATTGGGTGATCGGTATAATGTACAGTGTAACACTAACTCTGCGGTATTGGGTGATCGGTATGATGTACAGTGTAACACTAACTCTGAGGTATTGGGTGATCTGTATGATGTACAGTGTAACACTAACTCTGTGGTATTGGGTGATCGGTATGATGTACAGTGTAACACTAACTCTGAGGTATTGGGTGATCGGTATGATGTACAGTGTAACACTAACTCTGAGGTATTGGGTGATCTGTATGATGTACAGTGTAACACTAACTCTGAGGTATTGGGTGATCTGTATGATGTACAGTGTAACACTAACTCTGAGGTATTGGGTGATCTGTATAATGTACAGTGTAACACTAACTCTGAGGTATTGGGTGATCGGTATGATGTACAGTGTAACACTAACTCTGAGGTATTGGGTGATCTGTATGATGTACAGTGTAACACTAACTCTGAGGTATTGGGTGATCTGTATGATGTACAGTGTAACACTAACTCTGAGGTATTGGGTGATCTGTATGATGTACAGTGTAACACTAACTCTGAGGTATTGGGTGATCGGTATGATGTACAGTGTAACACTGACTCTGTGGTATTGGGTGATCTGTATGATGTACAGTGTAACACTAACTCTGAGGTATTGGGTGATCGGTATGATGTACAGTGTAACACTAACTCTGAGGTATTGGGTGATCTGTATGATGTACAGTGTAACACTAACTCTGAGGTATTGGGTGATCGGTATAATGTACAGTGTAACACTAACTCTGAGGTATTGGGTGATCGGTATGATGTACAGTGTAACACTAACTCTGAGGTATTGGGTGATCTGTATGATGTACAGTGTAACACTAACTCTGAGGTATTGGGTGATCGGTATGATGTACAGTGTAACACTAACTCTGAGGTATTGGGTGATCGGTATGATGTACAGTGTAACACTAACTCTGAGGTATTGGGTGATCGGTATGATGTACAGTGTAACACTAACTCTGAGGTATTGGGTGATCGGTATGATGTACAGTGTAACACTAACTCTGAGGTATTGGGTGATCCGTATGATGTACAGTGTAACACTAACTCTGAGGTATTGGGTGATCGGTATGATGTACAGTGTAACACTAACTCTGTGGTATTGGGTGATCGGTATGATGTACAGTGTAACACTGACTCTGAGGTATTGGGTGATCTGTATGATGTACAGTGTAACACTAACTCTGAGGTATTGGGCGATCGGTATGATGTACAGTGTAACACTAACTCTGAGGTATTGGGCGATCGGTATGATGTACAGTGTAACACTAACTCTGAGGTATTGGGCGATCGGTATGATGTACAGTGTAACACTAACTCTGAGGTATTGGGTGATCTGTATGATGTACAGTGTAACACTAACTCTGAGGTATTGGGTGATCGGTATGATGTACAGTGTAACACTGCGGTATTGGGTGATCGGTATGATGTACAGTGTAACACTAACTCTGAGGTATTGGGCGATCGGTATGATGTACAGTGTAACACTAACTCTGAGGTATTGGGCGATCGGTATGATGTACAGTGTAACACTAACTCTGAGGTATTGGGCGATCGGTATGATGTACAGTGTAACACTAACTCTGAGGTATTGGGCGATCTGTATGATGTACAGTGTAACACTAACTCTGAGGTATTGGGCGATCGGTATGATGTACAGTGTAACACTAACTCTGTGGTATTGGGCGATCTGTATGATGTACATTGTAACACTAACTCTGAGGTATTGGGCGATCGGTATGATGTACAGTGTAACACTAACTCTGAGGTATTGGGTGATCTGTATGATGTACAGTGTAACACTAACTCTGCGGTATTGGGTGATCGGTATGATGTACAGTGTAACACTAACTCTGAGGTATTGGGTGATCTGTATGATGTACAGTGTAACACTAACTCTGAGGTATTGGGTGATCTGTATGATGTACAGTGTAACACTAACTCTGAGGTATTGGGTGATCGGTATGATGTACAGTGTAACACTAACTCTGAGGTATTGGGTGATCGGTATGATGTACAGTGTAACACTAACTCTGAGGTATTGGGTGATCGGTATGATGTACAGTGTAACACTAACTCTGAGGTATTGGGTGATCGGTATGATGTACAGTGTAACACTAACTCTGTGGTATTGGGTGATCGGTATGATGTACAGTGTAACACTAACTCTGTGGTATTGGGTGATCGGTATAATGTACAGTGTAACACTAACTCTGCGGTATTGGGTGATCGGTATGATGTACAGTGTAACACTAACTCTGAGGTATTGGGTGATCTGTATGATGTACAGTGTAACACTAACTCTGTGGTATTGGGTGATCGGTATGATGTACAGTGTAACACTAACTCTGAGGTATTGGGTGATCGGTATGATGTACAGTGTAACACTAACTCTGAGGTATTGGGTGATCTGTATGATGTACAGTGTAACACTAACTCTGAGGTATTGGGTGATCTGTATGATGTACAGTGTAACACTAACTCTGTGGTATTGGGTGATCGGTATGATGTACAGTGTAACACTAACTCTGAGGTATTGGGTGATCTGTATAATGTACAGTGTAACACTAACTCTGAGGTATTGGGTGATCGGTATGATGTACAGTGTAACACTAACTCTGTGGTATTGGGTGATCGGTATGATGTACAGTGTAACACTAACTCTGAGGTATTGGGTGATCTGTATGATGTACAGTGTAACACTAACTCTGAGGTATTGGGTGATCGGTATGATGTACAGTGTAACACTAACTCTGAGGTATTGGGCGATCGGTATGATGTACAGTGTAACACTAACTCTGAGGTATTGGGTGATCTGTATGATGTACAGTGTAACACTAACTCTGCGGTATTGGGTGATCGGTATGATGTACAGTGTAACACTAACTCTGAGGTATTGGGTGATCTGTATGATGTACAGTGTAACACTAACTCTGAGGTATTGGGTGATCTGTATGATGTACAGTGTAACACTAACTCTGAGGTATTGGGTGATCGGTATGATGTACAGTGTAACACTAACTCTGAGGTATTGGGTGATCGGTATGATGTACAGTGTAACACTAACTCTGAGGTATTGGGTGATCGGTATGATGTACAGTGTAACACTAACTCTGAGGTATTGGGTGATCGGTATGATGTACAGTGTAACACTAACTCTGTGGTATTGGGTGATCGGTATGATGTACAGTGTAACACTAACTCTGTGGTATTGGGTGATCGGTATAATGTACAGTGTAACACTAACTCTGCGGTATTGGGTGATCGGTATGATGTACAGTGTAACACTAACTCTGAGGTATTGGGTGATCTGTATGATGTACAGTGTAACACTAACTCTGTGGTATTGGGTGATCGGTATGATGTACAGTGTAACACTAACTCTGAGGTATTGGGTGATCTGTATGATGTACAGTGTAACACTAACTCTGAGGTATTGGGTGATCGGTATGATGTACAGTGTAACACTAACTCTGCGGTATTGGGTGATCGGTATGATGTACAGTGTAACACTAACTCTGTGGTATTGGGTGATCGGTATGATGTACAGTGTAACACTAACTCTGAGGTATTGGGTGATCTGTATGATGTACAGTGTAACACTAACTCTGTGGTATTGGGTGATCGGTATGATGTACAGTGTAACACTAACTCTGAGGTATTGGGTGATCTGTATAATGTACAGTGTAACACTAACTCTGAGGTATTGGGTGATCGGTATGATGTACAGTGTAACACTAACTCTGTGGTATTGGGTGATCGGTATGATGTACAGTGTAACACTAACTCTGAGGTATTGGGTGATCTGTATGATGTACAGTGTAACACTAACTCTGAGGTATTGGGTGATCGGTATGATGTACAGTGTAACACTAACTCTGAGGTATTGGGTGATCGGTATGATGTACAGTGTAACACTAACTCTGAGGTATTGGGTGATCTGTATGATGTACAGTGTAACACTAACTCTGAGGTATTGGGTGATCTGTATAATGTACAGTGTAACACTAACTCTGAGGTATTGGGTGATCTGTATGATGTACAGTGTAACACTAACTCTGCGGTATTGGGTGATCGGTATGATGTACAGTGTAACACTAACTCTGAGGTATTGGGTGATCGGTATGATGTACAGTGTAACACTAACTCTGAGGTATTGGGTGATCTGTATGATGTACAGTGTAACACTAACTCTGAGGTATTGGGTGATCTGTATGATGTACAGTGTAACACTAACTCTGAGGTATTGGGTGATCTGTATAATGTACAGTGTAACACTAACTCTGAGGTATTGGGTGATCGGTATGATGTACAGTGTAACACTAACTCTGAGGTATTGGGTGATCTGTATGATGTACAGTGTAACACTAACTCTGAGGTATTGGGTGATCTGTATGATGTACAGTGTAACACTAACTCTGAGGTATTGGGTGATCTGTATGATGTACAGTGTAACACTAACTCTGAGGTATTGGGTGATCGGTATGATGTACAGTGTAACACTAACTCTGCGGTATTGGGTGATCGGTATGATGTACAGTGTAACACTAACTCTGAGGTATTGGGTGATCGGTATGATGTACAGTGTAACACTAACTCTGTGGTATTGGGTGATCTGTATGATGTACATTGTAACACTAACTCTGAGGTATTGGGTGATCGGTATGATGTACAGTGTAACACTGACTCTGTGGTATTGGGTGATCTGTATGATGTACAGTGTAACACTAACTCTGAGGTATTGGGTGATCGGTATGATGTACAGTGTAACACTAACTCTGAGGTATTGGGTGATCTGTATGATGTACAGTGTAACACTAACTCTGAGGTATTGGGTGATCGGTATAATGTACAGTGTAACACTAACTCTGAGGTATTGGGTGATCGGTATGATGTACAGTGTAACACTAACTCTGAGGTATTGGGTGATCTGTATGATGTACAGTGTAACACTAACTCTGAGGTATTGGGTGATCGGTATGATGTACAGTGTAACACTAACTCTGAGGTATTGGGTGATCGGTATGATGTACAGTGTAACACTAACTCTGTGGTATTGGGTGATCGGTATGATGTACAGTGTAACACTAACTCTGAGGTATTGGGTGATCGATATGATGTACAGTGTAACACTAACTCTGCGGTATTGGGTGATCGGTATGATGTACAGTGTAACACTAACTCTGAGGTATTGGGTGATCGGTATGATGTACAGTGTAACACTAACTCTGAGGTATTGGGTGATCGGTATGATGTACAGTGTAACACTAACTCTGAGGTATTGGGTGATCGGTATGATGTACAGTGTAACACTAACTCTGAGGTATTGGGTGATCGGTATGATGTACAGTGTAACACTAACTCTGAGGTATTGGGTGATCGGTATGATGTACAGTGTAACACTAACTCTGAGGTATTGGGTGATCCGTATGATGTACAGTGTAACACTAACTCTGAGGTATTGGGTGATCGGTATGATGTACAGTGTAACACTAACTCTGTGGTATTGGGTGATCGGTATGATGTACAGTGTAACACTGACTCTGAGGTATTGGGTGATCTGTATGATGTACAGTGTAACACTAACTCTGAGCTATTGGGTGATCAGTATGATGTACAGTGTAACACTAACTCTGCGGTATTGGGTGATCGGTATGATGTACAGTGTAACACTAACTCTGAGCTATTGGGTGATCGGTATGATGTACAGTGTAACACTAACTCTGTGGTATTGGGTGATCGGTATGATGTACAGTGTAACACTAACTCTGTGATATTGGGTGCTCGGTATCTACATTGTATCACTATCCTGCTATCAGTCGCTGACATGGAGCTTCCTGGATATCTGTTTACAGAGATTTTTCTGGACTGCTGACCATGAAAGTAGAACAGTGATACAATGTAACAATATCCCTGAGGCAGTGAGTGCCCTGTATGATATCTATTTTACAATGTATCATATTTATATTTGCAGTCCCTGACAGAAAGCTTCTTTGAAACATATTCGGGCATATAAAAGTATAAATATTAATAAAAAATGTGCAATTTGAGGTTACGTATTATGAACTAGTGCACCTTCCTCTTTTCCTCCAGCAGTCTGTCTAAACAACTGTCTTCCCTGAGGAAGACTTACTGTACCGGGTCTCCTCCACGCCCCCTGTGAGATTGCCTCCGCCCCTGACAGGCCTACATACCGGCCCGCTTGGCGTCTTGAACGCACCTCACCATGAGGTTTTTTTCATGTAAGCTGATAGTGCATATATATTGCTGTTACTGCATCCTATATAATAATTCGCTAAATTGTGTGTAACGCCTGACGTGCGCAGTAGACACTGCTGCGCGTGCGGCAGTCATGCTCAGTAGAGACTGCCCGCGCTGCAGCTGATGCAGAGCTGGCCGGTCCTTCGGAGCGGCCAGCTCTGTATCAGCAGTGGCGCGGACAGTCTCCACTGCGGGTGACTGCCCCGCGACCGGCTGCCAGAGTCACTGTGGCCCGTGTAACGGGCTGTTCAACTAGTATCCAATATTACATCTTGGTGTAGATTTAACCCTGATGGATACACCATCGTGTGGACAGGGTCTTCTCCTTTAATCAAACATCTAGAAAGACACTATCGTAGCAAACAGCAGAAAGCATCCGGACCAGTACACAGGACGGTAGGAGGATGCAGTTCGTTGGCTATAACGGGAGTGAGACCCGCTTGATGAGCATACAGCCCAAGAAGGGCTATTGTGAGTGCAATTTATTGTTACTTTGTTTTTAACTTATATTAAACTTACTACACTTAGATTACTATTTCTTCTTTTCTTGTCATGTGCGCTGTATTTTAAGTCTTCCCAGACCCAGACTGCAGGTAGCATCGATGTGAATGAGCAAAATGGGAAATTAATACATAGTAAATAGCAACGTCCTGCACTGTTAAAGGGATAGTAATACTTCGTTTTAACTTTATTTTATTTTGTAGGCATTAAAAAAACATGAAGAACGATATAAGTCTTATCTCTCAAACCTTTATGGTTTGAGAGATATTCACAAGCAAAGTTCCCCTCCCGCCCCTTTTACCTAGTGTAAGCCATCTCTTCTCAGATGTGGAATCCAGTCCATAGACCAGACAGATAACAGAAGGGGACAATCTTCTTTCTATGAGAACAATGAAAGCCCTGCCCCCCTTTTACCTAGTGTAAGCCATCTCTTCTCAGATGTGGAATCCAGTCCATAGACCAGACAGATAACAGAAGGGGACAATCTTCTTTCTATGAGAACAATGAAAGCCCTGCCCCTTTTACCTAGTGTAAGCCATCTCTTCTCAGATGTGGAATCCAGTCCATAGACCAGACAGATAACAGAATGGGACAATCTTCTTCCTATGAGAACAATGAAAGCACTGCCCCCCTTGACAAGTTTTTCAGGTTTTTCCCTTATCTTAATTGAAGATTGTCCCTCTCTGCAGTCTACCTGGGCACCTCCCTTCTGATCTGGCTGAGCAGTGTTACATCAGTAAAAGGGGCGGGAGGGGGATACTTTGTCATTGAGTTACTCTTGAACTACAACTCTGACAGAATTGATATAACACTCTCCAAAGTCCAAATACTATGATGATTAATTAGAGCTGCTTTTATTATGAAACATTACTATCCATTTAAGTGCACTGTTAAGTGCTGGAAGTTGCTTTTTACCGTGTATTCATTGTCCTTCTTGCTCCTTCACGTCAATGCTGTCTACAGGCAGATCTTTAGACAGACTGCTGGAGATGAATAGAAGACGAACGACAGGGACAGCGCAGCACGTCATCGGAGATGCACTGAAGATGGCTGTGCTCTCCTTCTTCTCCAGCTAAGATCTGGCACACAGTTTTACCTACATGTGATATATAGGCAGTTGATTCGGGGGGGGGGGGTATTGTTAGGTTAAAGTTCTGGACTGGGAAAACGCTTGCCAAGCCGAACTGTGGAGCATGGCTGTCGCACTTGGGGCTAGATTGGAAATGGCTCCAGAGGGCTTTTTTGCCTTCCTCTGGATCAACAGGGGTGTTTTTGGCATGGGCTGGACTTGATGGGCACATGTCTTTTTTCAGCCTCATCTACTATGTTACTATGTCTGTCTCCCCAGCGGTTGTAAGCGCGCCGGTCAGGAAAATTTTGATGCCCCGGTAGCCAGTGTTCCCCCAGAGTGTACATCGTGTGCATGGAGCCTTGACCACCTTCCAGGTACAGCTAATGCTCCTCGTCTCCCAGAGGTAGAGGTCCAGAGGCGCTAAAAATGACGCAGTGGTGTGGTGGATCGTGCAGCTGCGGTTCCGGACTCCATGCTGCCTCCTTCCCTTCTTCTAGTGACTGCAGGGCCTGCTGGCCACAAACGAGCCAGGCCTGGGCATTATCAGCACCTCTCTGATGTACAAGATGGCCGCCAACATTGCAGCTCCAGATCTAGGAGCCCTCTAGCGGGGTCTTGCTCCAGGGCATTACGTAATGCTAGAACAAGGCAGGATCAGTTTCTGCAACCTTCTGCCAGACCGGAGGCATCCTCCAGGAGAGCTTCTGTCCCAGGGACAGGCTCAGCAGTCCTGCAGCACAGACTTATCAACTCCCAGACCCTCAACTTCACACAAGACTTCAGGGATACACCCTTCCAGCACCCCCAGGTTAGCCGCAGTTTCCAGGCTGGATTTACCTCTCCGAAAGCCTGCTTGTCAGTTCTGAGAAGTGCTGACCACTCGACTTGTGAGTATTCGATTTTGTGTTTTCACACTGATTTCTGAAGTTTAGAAACTGCACAATTGGGCGCCGTTTGAGCTTTCTATTTTTGCATGATCGTTTAGAATACGGGCCGCGACAGTTGCAGCATCTTCAGGTTTTTCTGAGCGTGAGATAAGGGAGATTGGTCGTTGGGAATCCTCTCGATTTCGCTCTTAGGTTCACCCTCATTTGTTGTTATAATTTCTTTCAGGCCATCCCCCAGTTATGGTTTGGATCCTGGGCCACTCGTTTGTGTATTGGGCAGCATATAGAGCAGAGGACCTGTCTTACGGCAGGGATTTGCGGTTTCCTTCTTCTGCGTCCAGGATCTGTTCGAGGGGAGTTAGGGGTTTAAGATGGGTTAAATTTAGGGAGGAATGTTATTATATTCGGAGTGTAGTGTCTGGACCCACCATCTTAGTTATTGTTGTGGTTGGGAATGACCTGGGGGAGATCAGGACTGTTGATCTCATCAACACCATTAAGGGACATTGCTCGTTTTTATGCTCTGTTTAATCAAGTTGTGGTGGTTTGGTCTGAGGTTCTCCCGAGGCTTCAGTGGCAGGGTGCCCGTGATATTTGGGCCCTTGAGCATTGTGATTCCCCACCAGGAATTGGAGGGCCTGCGGCTGTTTTTTTTTCATAGGCAAGATGGGGTGCATTTCAATCCTATTGGCCTGGACATTTTCAATGTGGGATTGCAGGAGGGTGTGGAGAAGATGCTGGCAGTCTTGATGTAACACCACCGGAAATGAAGTTGTATATCTGAATCCTTTCACTTCAGAAGATATATAGTTAATAGATTATTGGTATAAACGTTGATGCGTTTCGGGGCTATTATGCCCCCTTCATCAGGAATTTCAAAAGATTTGGTGTTATATCCAGACTGAAGGATTTAAAAATAGAACAGTATGCCCGCACGCAAGAGCGACACATACGCAGCACATAAAGAAACAATCTGTCGAGCAGATACTATTGTCTGAGACTTTGATTACTTCTCTGCTCACTGATTGGCTCGGCTACTGCCTCTGCCTTCATATTTATTGACTCTCCAGACGCACATTCCCTGTATACACAGTGGGTTTTGTGCTGATCTGAAAACAAGTCTTAGCAATCGGATCACACGGGATCCTTACCACTGTCCACAAAAGAGTTGTGTTTAGGACATAGTGTAGTCATTTGGATATAGCAATCTTTGCTTTTATTCTTTTTTATTAGTTTTCATTTTTTATCTATATTCTTTTTTATGTCTGTGGTAGTCAGTTGAGAACAGTTTTAGTCAATGGAGAATATTCAGCGAAAGGAGTGTTACTAGTGGGGTACCTCAGGGATCTGTACTGGGCCTTTTTCAGATGATACAAAGATCTGCAACAGGGTAGACATTCCAGGGGGAATAAGCCAAATGACAAATGATTTAGGTAAATCAGAAGAATGGACAAGAGTGTGGCAGATGCAGTTTAATGTTGATAAATATAAAATAATGTACTTGGGACATAATAATCCAAAGGAAAAATATACTATTAAGGGTACTTTACTGTCAGAGACAACAGAGGAAAGGGATTTGGGAGTAATAATTTCTAATGACTTAAAGGTAGGCAGCCAATGTAATAAAGCGGTGGGGAATGCAAGCAGGGTGCTGGGTTGTATAGTTAGGGGCATTAGTAGCAGAAAAAGGGAAATGGTCATGCCACTCTACAGATCTCTAGTTAGACCTCATCTAGGGGTAGATTTAAAGGTTCGCGTTAAACCAGCCGCTAAGTAAAAAAGGAACATCGGCCGCAATAACACATGATTTACTGCGGATTTAAAACTAAGTGTACGAGAATAGCTAACGAGCGTAGGCAGAACAAAAACACATAACAAAAATCTGCGTTGCACCTGTTTTTGCATCACCGTGCATCCCAAACACCCATTAAAACACAACTTAAGTCAAAATGTAACATTGCGGCTGCCGTTGTCTAGTAACCCTGATAGATGCAAAAACAAAATTCAAACCTACAGCCAATCCCAAGGCCCCAAAGTAGCAAAAATGTTCAAATACACCTATATATACCCCAAAATAATGGTCACACCCTGTCTGTACATATCACACTTTTGCACATATCACATGCACCCATACAAACACCAACACAAACACATACACACATAGTCGTTTTTTATAACACCTAACATATTGTTTAAACTTTATTTTCTCAGTGTGAATCTGCGAGTGAAAGAGTGTGACAGAGAGTGAGTGGATCGAGTGTGTCTGTGAGTGCTTGTGGGAGCGCCTGGGTGTGAGTGATGGCTAGGAGAGGAGGACAGGAGAGAGGGATGGGGAGAGTAGTGGAGGAGGAAGGTCAGGAGGGCATCCCTGAGCAGAGTAGGGGTGGGAAAGGGAGATCCGCAGGGTGGAGGGGGAGCCGGGCCAGAAGAGCAGGCACACGCAGGACAGGGACAGAACCTGCAGTGGGACAAGGGGTACATGGTGGGGACCACCACACACACATGCAGGGGCAGCACAGGCAGGGCAGTCTGGTTCTGACTCCTCACATGCCGAAGCTGAGGGGGACAGGATCAGGGATCCCCATTATACTGAGGAGGAGAATAGGGCCCTCATGGAGGCTGTGCTGGAGAGGGAGACCATCCTCTTCCTGAGGGAGAAGGTCCCTGGCCTGTCTGCAAGGAGGAAGACAGCATGGAACCAGATCTGTAGCCGGGTGAACGCTGTGGCCATATGCAGAAGGGACATGGACTCTATAAAGAAAAGATGGGGAGACTGCAAGAGGGTGGTCAAAAATAAGTTGGCCAAAATCTTCAAGCACGTCCGAGGTACCAGAGGTGGCCTACCTGTCCAGATCATCTTCTGCGGATGGGAGGAGATGGTGCAGCAGAACATGTCCACCACACTCATTGAGGGGATCCTTGGAGGATCGGACACTGGGGAAGAGAGGAGCCTCCACACTACCGGTAAGTGCAGCATCACATAACCACACACCACATCAACCAACACAACCATCACACACAAACACAGTCATATCCCAACATATGCCCATCATTCATCCACACAACTGCACCAACACAGCACCCTCAGAGTTAAAACAGGACACAAGACAAGGACAAATATCAAGGTTCAACAAGGCCCAAACCTGTCCAACTCCCTGGTTAACCCACATGTTGCTGTGCTGATCACACACAATGCACACAAACCATGCTCCTAAAAGTGTTGTATGTTCAACATCAGAACTGCTCCAACACAATGTCACCCATATACCCACAGGGAAACATAACCATAGCCCCTTGAGTGCTAGAGGGATTATCAATGCATCGCTAAACAATGCATTGGCAACCCCTCCGGTACTCAAAGGGTTAACTAGAAAAAAAACCAGAAGTCGATAGGTTAACGACTGCATGCTACATAGGGGACATTCACTAAGCGGTGAAAAAGAGATGATGGATAGAAAAGAACACGTACATACCCTCACTTCACCAATTCCAGTGTTAGTCTATGGAGAATATTCAAGGAAATGAATCAAGTTGCTAATGTCCCATTGTATAGACTCCATAGAAAACACTGCAAAGGGGGAAATGGTGCAATTCTGGCTCTGCTGAAGAGCCTCCGTTCAGTCAAATGAGTGAAATCTCCAACTCCACCACTGGCTGCACCACTAAAGGCTGTGTCTGCTCTACCACAGGCTGCTCCACCACAGGCTGCTCCACCACAGGCTGCTCCACCACTGGCTGCTCTACCACTGTCTGCTCCACCAGTGTCTGCACCACCACTGGCTGCTCCACCACAGGCTGCACCACCAGTGTCTGCTCCACCACAGGTTGCACCACTGCAGACTGTGTCTGCTCCTCCAATGTCTGCTCCACCACAGGCTGCACCACCACTGGCTGCTCCACTACAGGCTGCACCACCACTGGCTGCTCCACTACAGGCTGCACCACCACTGGCTGCTCCACTACAGGCTGCACCACCACTGGCTGCTCCACTACAGGCTGCACCACCACTGTCTGCTCCACCACTGGCTGCTCCACCACTGGCTGCACCACCAGTGTCTGCACCACCACTGTCTGCTCCACCACTGTCTGCTCCACCACAGGCTGCTCCACCACTGGCTGCTCCACCACTGTCTGCACCACCACTGGCTGCTCCACCACTGGCTGCACCACCACTGGCTGCTCCACTACAGGCTGCACCACCAGTGTCTGCACCACCACTGGCTGCTCCACCACTGGCTGCACCACCACTGGATGCTCCACCACAGGCTGCTCCACCACTGGCTGCTCCACCACAGGCTGCTCCACCACAGGCTGCTCCACCACTGTCTGCTCCACTACAGGCTGCACCACCAGTGTCTGCACCACCAGTGTCTGCTCCACCACTGGCTGCTCCACCACTGGCTGCACCACCACTGGCTGCTCCACCACTGGCTGCTCCACCACTGGCTGCACCACCACTGGCTGCACCACCACTGTCTGCACCACCACTGGCTGCTCCACCACTGTCTGCACCACCACTGGCTGCTCCACTACAGGCTGCACCACCACTGTCTGCTCCACTACAGGCTGCACCACCACTGTCTGCTCCACCACTGGCTGCACCACTGCAGACTGTGTCTGTTCCTCCAATGTCTGCTCCACCACAGGCTGCACCACCACTGTCTGCACCACCACTGGCTGCTCCACTACAGGCTGCACCACCACCACTGTCTGCTCCACCTCAGGCTGCTCCACCAGTGTCTGCACCACCACCACTGGCTGCTCCACTACAGGCTGCTCCACCACTGGCTGCTCCACCACTGGCTGCACCACCCCATTACAGTGCCTGGATGCAACAGGAGGAGAGGTGGATGCATCCCACCACCTTCAGGAGCTACTACCCTCCAGCAGCAGCAGCACCACCACCACATATATATAGCGGTGTGGGACGGAGTTGCCCGTCTGTTTTTGTTTATGAAAGTTCAGTAAAATACATGTGATCACGTTCTGTTTTAGCTCTCCGCCCCCCCAGCTGACTTGAACTGCATAGTGTCCCCATAGTGATACACACATCCCATACTGACACACACATACACCTAGAGTGAGACACACATACACCTAGAGTGAGACACACATACACCTAGAGTGAGACACACACACACCCCATAGTGAGACACACACACACACACACCCCATAGTGAGACACACATGCCATAGTGACACACATGTACACATCCCGTAATGAAGCACACACACACACATCCCATAGTGAGAGACACATACACATCCCGTAATGAGACACACACACACACACACCCCATAGTGAGAGACACACACATCCCATACTGAGACACACATACACCTAGAGTGAGACACACACACCCCATAGTGAGACACACACATCCCATACTGAGACACACATACACCTAGAGTGAGACACACACACCCCATAGTGAGACACACATGCCATAGTGACACACATGTACACATCCCGTAATGAAGCACACGCACACACATCCCATAGTGAGACACACACACACACACACATCCCATAGTGAGACAGACACATACACATCCCATACAGAGACACATACACACAAATATGCATCCCATAGTGAGACACACACACACACACATAAATACACATCCCATACATAGACACACACATAGACATCCCATACTGAGATACACACACACACCTATAGTGAGACACACACACACATCCCATAGTGAGACACACATGCCATAGTGACACACATATACACATCCCATAATGAGACAGACACATACACATCCCATAGAGACACACACATCCCATAGGGAGACAGACACATACACATCCCATAGAGAGACACATACACATCCCTTAGTGAGACACACACATACACATCCCATAGAGAGACACATACACATCCCTTAGTGAGACACACACATACACATCCCATAAAGAGACACACACATACACATCCCATAGTGACACACACATCCCTTAGTGAGACACACACAAATACACATCCCGTGGGTTGCAATGTGTGGGATACCTTTATGGCACTGTGTGTTTGATGCTGGGTGTGTTTGGGCTGTGTGCGTTTGATGTTGTGTGTGTTTAGTGGTGTGTGTGTGTGTTTGATGCTGTGTGTGTGTTTGGTGGTGTGTGTGTGTTTGGTGCTGTGTGTGTTTGGTGTGTGTGTGTGTTTTGATGCTGTGTGTTTGCTTGGTGCTGTGTGTGTGTGTGTGTTTGATGCTGTGTGTGTTTGGTGTTGTGTGTGTGTTTGGTGCTATGTGTGTGTTTGGTGCTGTGTGAGTGGAGCATGTGTGTATTAGGGTGGTGTAGAAGCAAGTGGCAGCCATTTTGTTCTTTTCCTCAGTTGGATAGTGGTGGGCAGGCTGGAGAGTGGGGGCGGGCCAACTCCCTGCATGATTTGGGAGTAGAAGTACTGCAACTCCTGTGAAAATCACGCCCCCATTGAATTACCCAATGGGAGCAGTAACTCCTCCTTATTGCCACCCCTGGGTGTATGTGTCTCTTGAGGAGACATAAATTATGCAATGAGCCTTTCTCTTTTATATATATATAGATATATACTAGTTTTATGTATTGACTGGTCCTATTTATCTGCTATATTCTGTACATATGGGATCAGTATTACATTTATACTACTTTTTTAGTGTTTATATAATTTTGCCTCTAGTATTTAATAAATTGCTGGTGTTGTCAAACTTTAGCCATTGTTTTTGAAGTGTATTTCTTCTCTGTGGTATCACTACACTTAGATCTCTGGTGCTCTCTCTCTTTTTCTCTTTTGCGTTTATACTGAGATGTCTCCAGGCCCCTGGCGGCTGCACAGAGACCTCTTTGGACTGATATAATAGAAGCCCACACCAGACTCGCATTCATCATCCCGTCTACATCTCATTTCCCTGAATCATCTTTATCATCATTTCCATTGATGTTCACCTTCATTCCATCATCCATTTCATGGTTTCCACTGCTTAAAGCGGAACTTTCATCCGCTATAAAGTGGCCCTGCTATAATTAAGCAGGTATCGACTAGCTTCAGAATATATATTTTACCTTTGAAAACTAGCCCGTCCTAAAGAAATCAATCATTGTAGGAGACTGACAGCCGGGTTATCGCAGTCTGCACGCCTCTGCCGTCAGTCCCTTCTGGTAATCATATGGTTCACTGCAGTCTACACAATGGAGACCGGGACTGACAGCGCAGGCGTGCAGACAACATGTTTATGCTGTAGCCTGGGTTCCGGTCTCCTACAATGATTCATTTCTTTAGAACGGACTACTTTTGAAAGGTAAAATATATATTCTAAAGCTAGTAGCTACCTGCTTAATTATAGCAGGGCCACTTTATAGCGGATGAAAGTTCCGCTTTAAAGACTCATTCTTTTTCAGTTTGGAACTGGTATTTACTAACATTTCTCTTTGACAGTTTGTGTTTTTATGTGATTTAACACTCACCATCTATGTAATTCTGTTCTGTTTTATGGATACAAGTTGGTTGTTCATATATGTATTTATAACACTACTGTAGCCCAGTATATTCATTATTTCTAATACTATTTTTTTCCATCCATTTATATCACTAATTGCTTAATTTTTAGGCTGATTACTGGTTATTTCATTTATCCAACTAGTGTGGGATTCTATTATCATCACTTTCTATGATTTTCATTCCTGGAATGATTTTGTACACGTCCACCTCCACTCAGTGAGCACTTTCACTATCTAATGCACAATACAGTACAGTACAAAACTAGATATTTATCACACACAGTACAATACAATAGTACATATTTATGACACAACACAAAACTAGATCTTTATGACACACAGTACAGTACATTACTAGAGATTTATGACACACACACACACACAGTACAATACAGTACTAGATATTTATAACGCAGTACAGTACAATACTAGATCTCTATGACACAGTACAGTACAATGCAATACAGTACAATACTAGATCTCTATGACACAGTACAGTACAATGCAATACAGTACAATACTAGATCTCTATGACACAGTACAGTACAATGCAATACAGTACAATACTAGATCTCTGACACACACAGTACAGTACAGTACAATACTAAACCTTTATGACAGTCTATGACACACAGTACAGTACAATACTAAACCTTTATGACAGTCTACGACACACAGTACAATACAGTACAGTATAGTACAATACTAAACCTTTATGACAGTCTATGACACACAGTACAGTACAATATTAGATATTTATGACAGTCTATGACACACAGTACAGTACAGTACAATACAATACGAGATCTTTATGACACACAGTACAATACTAGATATTTATGACAGTCTATGACACACACAGTACAGTACAATACTAGATATTTATGACAGTCTATGACACACAGTACAGTACAATACTAGATATTTATGACAGTCTATGACACACACAGTACAGTACAATACTAGATATTTATGACAGTCTATGACACACAGTACAGTACAATACTAGATATTTATGACAGTCTATGACACACACACAGTACAGTACAATACTAGATATTTATGACAGTCTATGACACACAGTACAGTACAATACTAGATATTTATGACAGTCTATGACACACAGTACAGTACAATACTAGATATTTATGACAGTCTATGACACACGGTACAGTACTTACAGTTGCACTCTCCAGGCTGCTCTCCACCTTTGGTTTCTTTACAATTTTTTCCTCTGGTAAAGTGACCACCAACTGCAACGTCTCCCCTGACACAGACAACTCGTGGGTCGACTTCTGGAGAACGCGCTGTCTCACTAGAACATAAGGGGGGAAATATTATAAAAATACAGTATTGTGTGACACTCAGTGGGATTATACACAATAAACACAGCTGGCCATATGTACGAACCCATGAGAGCAGCCATTAGCTATTTTGGTCAAAATTGGTTGCACTCCAGCAATTTTAAAATGTGTTTTTCCTTTGGGTGTGCTTACCAAAACCTGGACTGGAATTGTATTTTTGGAAGTTTTGACCAGCTTCTATTGGTTTAAGCACCCCTCCTACCCCCAGGTGTAATGGTCATTGTCTTTAGGACTCTATACAATGCCTGTCAGAGAGTCTCTCTCCATTAATGAGTAAAGCTGATAAAGATTCAGCTCTCGGGATAAAGTAAATGAAGGTTAGTAGATGCCTAAAGTAGGAGAGAGTCAGCTCATAAGACAAAGCATATTAAGGTTAGGTACTTGCCAAAAATGAGGTACCTTGGCGTTGGTGGCAAGCTTAGCATTCTATGGCCATATGATGTGACTAAATCCTCATCTATATATATAAAAGAAGACTTCTGTGTGCCTGGCAAACACACCCAGGGGTGGTATTAAGGAGGAGTTACTGTTCCCATTGGGTGATTCAGTCATGCAGGGAGTTGGCCCGCCCCCACTATGCAGCCCGCCCACCACTATCAAAGTCAGAAAAAAACAATATGGCTGCCATTTGCTCCTACACCACAGACAAACACACATGCCCCACTCACATACACAGACCACCACACACACACACATATGCCCCACTCACACAGCACCACACAAACACACACAGACCACCACACACACACAGCACCACATACACACACAAAGCCAGAAATAAATATGGCTGACACACACACAGTCACTCACCCTGACTCCCAGTGGCCTCTGCAGGACCTGTAGTGCAGCACCAGGGGAACAAAATGGCACTCAAAGGGTTAAGGTAGGCCCTCTGCTGAATTATTTCTTCAGTGTCATCATTTGCTATGCAAGACACAGGACAGACAGCCATCAGGTACACACTTAACCCACTGACTGCCACAGGGTTGTGTATCAAGTTTTACCCCTCAGGGAGTGTGTTCAAACCCCTCACACTGCAAACTTGCATTTCCCTCCCACTTCTCCTCCTTCCCCAGCCTATTACTAACACTTATCCACATTTCTCTTAAGCCCCGCCCCCTATTCGCGATTAAGCCCCGCCCACTGTTAACCCAAATTGCCCCATTGCTCTCTCCACATCAGCAGCACATGAGGGACTCCACAAGTAAAAGTTCCCAGGTATAACACACATGCCCCACTCACACAGCACCAAACACCCATACACACACACAAAGCCAGAAAGAAAGATGGCTGACACACAGTCACTCACACTGACTCCCAGTGGCCTCAGCAGGACCTGTACTACAGCCACTGAGGAACAAAATGGCACTCAAAGGGTTAAGGTAGGCCCTCATTGCTCAGTTATTTCTTCACTGTCATCATTTGCCATGCAAGACACAGGACAGACAGCCATCAGGTACACACTTAACTTACCCCTCAGGGAGTGTGTTCAAACCCCTCACACTGTAAACTTGCATTTCCCTCCCACTTCTCCTCCTTCCCCAGCCTATTACTAACACTTTTTCACATGTATCTTAAGCCCCGCCCCTACTCGCGATTAAGCCCCGCCCACTTTTAAACCACATTGCCCCATTTGTCTCTCCACATCAGCACCACATCAGTCCCCCCTAGGGACTCCACAAGTCCGTTTTCCCAGGTATGAATACATTTCCCACTGCTATTTAACTCTCACATGCCTCTCTATATCTTAACACTTTGACTGCCAGAGGGGTGCACAACTCATGAGTGCATGTGTTTCTGCTCATATATGTTGTGTGTGTACATCTCTGTTACATATGTGTGTCCATCTCCAGTGTGTCTGTGTGTGTGCGTGTCTTTTGCATGTCTCTGCCGCTCACTGTGTGTATGTGCATACCTCCCAACATTTCACATGGCCAAAGAGGGACACTGTAGTTTTAGGTGATATTGTTGGGGGCGTGGCTGGTGGGCGGGGCATTCGTAAGAATTTTTAGGTTATTTCATGACCTATTACTGACTATTTATGTAACTGAATAAATGATTTAGTGCGAGACTAAAGTATTTTCTTTGCACAGACTAATGTATAAGCACATATACTGACGTTTATTGCTTTATTGCTGTAGAGCAAAGTAATACACGCCACACAGTCAGGGCTGGTGCAAGGATTTTTGCCACCCTAGGCAAAACCTAATTTTGCCGCCCATTTCGCTCCACCCCTTGTGTCCCTCCCCTTTATACCCTGCCTACTTATACCCCACCTCTTTTCATGATTATCCTCTCTCTGCCCCCTGAGCCACTCTGCCCCTGGTCTGGAGATGCCTGTAAGAGATGCCCCCCACCAGCTCCAACTTGCCCCTTATCAGCTTCACTTTGGCCCACCAGCTCCACTTTGCCACCATCAGATCCAACTTGCCACCATCAGCTCCACTTTGCCCCTCATCCACTCCAACTTGCCCCCACCAGCTCCACTTTGCCCCCCATCTGCTCTAACGTGCCCCCACCAGCTCCACTTTGCCCCTCAGCTCCACTTTGCCCCCATCAGCTCCACTCTGACCCCCATCCTCTCCAACTTACCCCCATCAGCTCCACTTTGCCCCCCATCCGCTCTAACTTGCCCCCATTCCCCCCAACTTGCCCCCACCAGCTCCAACTTGCCCCCACCAGCTCCACTATGCCCCCCATCCGCTCCAACTTGCCCCCATCCGCTCCACTTTGCCCCCCCTTCAGCTCCACTTTGCCCCCCTCAGCTCCAACTTGCCCACCCTCAGCTCCACTTTGACCCTCATCCGCTCCACTTTGCCCCCATCAGCTCCAACTTGCCCCCACCAGCTCCACTATGCCCCCTCAGCTCCAGCTTTCCCCTAACAGCTCCAACGTGCCCCCATCATCTCCACTTTGCCCCACATCCGCTCCAACTTGCGCTCTCAGCTCCACTATGCCCCCTCAGCTCCAACTTGCCCCCCATCACATACCTGTAGCTCCCGCGCAGTCTTCTCTTCAGTAATGCAGAGCGCGGCGGGAGATCATGACTCCCAGCGCGCTCTGCATTACTAAAGATCCGACCAGATGAGGGAGCGCTGTAGCAACACAGACCTGACTGTGTTGTGGTTCCCTGCGTGGTGTGTGCGGGCGCAGATCTTCTCCGCTGCATGCCCGCACCCCCAGTACGTGTGCGCCCTAGGCCGGCGCCTACCTTGCCTATAGGTGGAGCCGGCCCTGCACACAGTCTGACCTCCTAAAAAGAGGGACAACAGGGTGGGAAAGAGGAACAGAGGGATTTGGCCCTCAAAGAGGGACACTTGGGATGTATGGTATGTGTCTGCCTGTATGTTGCATATGTCTGTGTTTATCAGTGTGTCTGCATTTCACACAGGTGCGCCCAATGGTCATAACATGACGGGCAACGCCGTCCCACGTTGCTAGTATATATATATATATAGCACCCAGAGAAGGAATCTGTCTACTGTGTGCGATGTGCTCATGTATAGAATAGAAACGCCAAACGCACAGCCTATATACACACACAAAACCATCCACCGACACATGCGCATACACCCACAGCCACACACAGACAGACTCCCCCACACAAGGCCATGCAAAAACTCTGCACACACATGCATACACACTGGCACACAAATCACCACACAATACATCCTCCCTCAATACGGAGATGTGTGCGACTGCCAGGGAGGGGAGGCCAAACCGGCCGAGAAGGATGCCGATGCCCCATAGAGCCAGCCCATAACCACACCACCAGACCTCAGGGGAGAGCGAAGAAAAGAAAGTGAAGCAGGAAAGAGACAGAAGGAAAGGAAAAAAGAGAGAAAAGGCAAAACAAGGAACAGAAAAAGGGAGGAAACCCAAGGCGGCCAAGGAAAGGAGGAAAAAAAAAACCATGTGGACAGCGAAAGCAGCAGGTCCTAGAAAGAAAAAAAAACACTTAAAGCAAAAGACATGAAAATGCAGAGAACCCCCCAGTGACAGCAGAGAAGAAGCGCCAAAAGAAAACAGAACCAGGCCGACAGGAGGAAGAGCGGACAGAAACAGAACCGAAAAAACAGAAAGAAAACAAGAAGGGGACACATGGCAAAAGAAAAGTGTACTAAAGGACCAAGAAGGGAGCACAGATGTGGGACAGAGGAGGCAAAAAGGAACAGACACAGAACAGAGAAAATAAAGAAAGACAGCAACACTTCAGAAAGAAAATAAGTCGCAACACTAACCACAGATCCCCAAGGTCTAAATGATTCCTTTACTCACAAACATCTTCTCACTGTGATCTTCACCAAGTACATAGCACACTCACTTCAACTGTAAGGATACAGGGTCTTATTCACCAAGTAACACAGCACACTCACTTCAACTGTAAGGATACAGGCTCTTATTCACCAAGTAACACAGCACACTCACTTCAACTGTAAGGATACAGGGCCTTATTCATCAAGTAACACAGCACACTCACTTCAACTGTAAGGATACAGGGCCTTATTCACCAAGTAACACAGCACACTCACTTCAACTGTAAGGATACAGGGCCTTATTCACCAAGTAACACAGCACACTCACTTCAACTGTAAGGATACAAGGTCTTATTCACCAAGTAACACAGCACACTCACTTCAACTGTAAGGATACAGGGCCTTATTCATCAGGTCACACAGCTCACTCACTTCAACTGTAAGGATACAGGGTCTTATTCACCAAGTAACACAGCACACTCACTTCAACTGTAAGGATACAGGGCCTTATTCACCAAGTAACAGCACACTCACTTCAACTGTAAGGATACAGGGCTTTATTCATCAAGTAACACATCACACTCACTTCAACTGTAAGGATACAGGGCCTTATTCATCAAGTAACACAGCACACTCACTTCAACTGTAAGGATACAGGGTCTTATTCACCAAGTAACACAGCACACTCACTTCAACTGTAAGGATACAGGGCCTTATTCATCAAGTAACACAGCACACTCACTTCAACTGTAAGGATACAGGGCCTTATTCACCAAGTAACACAGCACACTCACTTCAACTGTAAGGATACAGGGCCTTATTCACCAAGTAACACAGCACACTCACTTCAACTGTAAGGATACAAGGTCTTATTCACCAAGTAACACAGCACACTCACTTCAACTGTAAGGATACAGGGCCTTATTCATCAAGTAACACAGCACACTCACTTCAGCTGTAAGGATACAGGGCCTTATTCACCAAGTAACACAGCACACTCACTTCAACTGTAAGGATACAGGGCCTTATTCACCAAGTAACAGCACACTCACTTCATCTGTAAGGATACAGGGCTTTATTCATCAAGTAACACAGCACACTCACTTCAACTGTAAGGATACAGGGCCTTATTCATCAAGTAACACAGCACACTCACTTCAGCTGTAAGGATACAGGGCCTTATTCACCAAGTAACACAGCACACTCACTTCAACTGTAAGGATACAGGGCCTTATTCACCAAGTAACACAGCACACTCACTTCAACTGTAAGGATACAGGGCCTTATTCACCAAGTAACAGCACACTCACTTCATCTGTAAGGATACAGGGCTTTATTCATCAAGTAACACAGCACACTCACTTCAACTGTAAGGATACAGGGCCTTATTCATCAAGTAACACAGCACACTCACTTCAACTGTAAGGATACAGGGCTTTATTCATCAAGTAACACAGCACACTCACTTCAACTGTAAGGATACAGGGCCTTATTCACCAAGTAACAGCACACTCACTTCAACTGTAAGGATACAGGGTCTTATTCATCAAGTAACACAGCACACTCGCTTCAACTGTAAGGATACAGGGCCTTATTCACCAAGTAACACAGCACACTCGCTTCAACTGTAAGGATACAGGACCTTATTCACCAAGTAACACAGCACACTCACTTCAACTGTAAGGATACAGGGCCTTATTCATCAAGTAACACAGCACACTCACTTCAACTGTAAGGATACAGGGCCTTATTCATCAAGCTGAAGAGCTGCAATTAAAACCTTTTTTACAACTCTTATCAGCATATCTACATCACCACTGCTTCTGTCACACACTGTCTACATATGTGACATACGTCCATGTATGTGTGTGTCTCTCTGTATGTATGCGTTTCACAGTGTGTGAGACGCTCTGTCTCTTTAAGTGCGTGTCTGTAACACTGCATATTTCTGTTTCACACAATGTCTCTCTGTGTAAATAACATGACGGGCAATGCCGTCCCACATTGCTAGTATATATATATATATATATATATATATATATATACATTAGCAAAAGGGGCACAGGGATGAAGTCCCTTTAGTTCTTATGGGGTACTGACTTCCAGGTAAATCCAGAAAGGTGACAATGTTCTTAATAACTGGATTGTTGAATTTGCATGTGTGTTGTGCGTTCCTATATTGCCTGTGTGTGTTGTATGTATATTGTGTTGTGCATCTGTGTGTATTGCATGTATATGTGTATTGCACGCTTGTATTGCGTGAGTGTACTGTGCACATTGTGTGCGTGTATTACATGTGTGTACATTGCATGTGAGTATTATGCATGTGTATTGCATGTGTATATTGTTTGTGTGGTTTTTTTTGTGCATGTGTATTGAATGTGCGTATTGTGGGCATGTGTATTGTGAGTGTGTATTGTCTGTATGTGTTGTGCATCTTGTGGTGTGTGTGATTTCTGTGTGTGTTTATTATGCGTGTGTATTGCCTGACGTAGAGATAGACGGGAGGCACACGACACCAAAGGGAAGCCTGAACACTCTCCCTGGGGCAGCTGGGAGGGTGGTGGGAGGAGAATTAAACAACACTGGGAAGTCCAGCAGAGCTGTGCAGAAGATTCAGTGTGCTGCAGAGCAAAGTCCTGTTCGGCCATCTCCATGGCCAAGGCTATTTATACAGCGGACTTATCTGTCCCTGTCTTTTCAGACAACAGCCGTATTTGAATGGCTTTATTAAACAAACCACAAACAAATTGATCACGCAGGGCCTGTGTCAAATACGTCTCAAAATTGCAAGTTACTGTCAGGATCCTGAACTCAACCATATATGTTTATACACTCTCCCCTTGGTGTTGCTTTCTAGATTAGAAGCAGAAGTGTTCTGCAATTTCTAGAGGCTGCGGTTGATTAAAGCTAGTCAGCGTATCAATCAGTTCTTCCATAGGCTTGTCCCCAGCTTTTAGTGGTGCACGTAGGTTCCATAGAACTGAATAAGACTTTCTCCCTACCACCGTCAAAAAAACAGCCATTTGTTTGTCCTTCAGGATGTCATTTGCTGATATAAATTGCTCTAATCTGTCTGCATATAAGACCTGGTCTCAATATGCTCATTAAATTCCTGTAGGGTGCCAAACAGAGTAGCCATGACAGTCCCATGGACACATCCTCATCTACTTCATCTAGGATTCAGGTACCACTTTCATTGTTGGCCATCACAAATATCTCTCCCTTACTGCCGCCCCTGGGTGTGTTAGACTTCGGACAAGCTTTTCTCTTTTTTATATATAGACTAGCAGTGTGGGACGGCATTGCCCGTCTTTTTTGTTTTCCTTTGGTTAAGGTTGTATTTAGTTATGTTACACCCTGCCAGTTACCCCTCTACCACACTGACACCACACCACATGTCACAACTGTCACCCTGCGAGTCATACCTCTACCACACTTTCCCCCTTCCAGTCACCCCCCCCCCCCCCACACACACACACACTGTCACCCTGCCAGTCATCTCCCTTCAGCACTGAAAGCACGCCACAATAATTGGTGAGTCAGGGCGAGAGTAGTGCCACTGAAGGGAACATAAATAGTAACGCACATGCAGATCCCTTGCACCACAGCTGACTACATATACTCCATCTCCCAGGATCCTTACTGTCAGCGCCCAATAGATTATATTATGAGACTGTCTATATAGTGTATTATATTATGGCACTGTCTATATTATGTGTTATATTCTGTATTATATTATGGGACTGTCTATATAATGTATTATATTCTGGCACTGTCAAAATTATGTGTTATATTATGGCACTATCTATATTATGGGTTATATTATGTATTATATTATGGGACTGTCTATT
>CM074725.1:258883385-258885885 GCA_037306005.1 Rhinophrynus dorsalis
GAATTGGACAAATATCACTTATTTCAGAAGATCTGGTCTCCATGGATCTGTAGTAAATATGGGAGAAATTATAATTCTTTATTGAATATTTAATAAGTATTATATTAATGTTAAGACTTGTTCTAATTACGTTTATTTTCATGTAAAGATACCTATCTTTATGACAAAAACGAATAAAAAATTAAAGTTTAAAAAAAAAGTATATATATATATATATATATAGATAGATATGTGTGTGTGTGTGTGTGTGAGTATATATATATACAGGGCATGCTCTAGATCACACCCCTCCCCCTGTACCCTCACCCCTATCTCTGTACCTGAGTCCTGGGTGAAGTAGATGAGGATGTGTCCCTCTGTACAGTCCATGTTCTAGATCACACCCCTCCCCCCTCTCTCTCTGTACCTGAGTCCTGGGTGAAGTAGATGAGGATGTGTCTCTGTGTACAGTCCATGTTCTAGATCACACATTCTCCTCCATTAGATTTCTTTTTGCTCTGGAAGTATAGCAGCAGCTTGTTCTTCAGTTCTTTCAGTTTTTCTGGCCCCAGATCCCACTGCAGGGCCACAGGGAACTGATATGTACTGCTGTCTCCCATGGCGAGTGTAGACTAAGGCACACAGGTGAGTGTGAGTGAAGCTATGAGCTCAGTGTGTATGGCTGGATTCTGGATCTGAGTGTAACAGAAAGCTGGAGGTGAGTGTGTGTAGCAGGGTGTTTGTGTCTGTGGGTGGAACTGGATCGTCTCTTTCACTTTCATTTCTTGAAAACTGCCTGGAGATTTCCTGCTCTGCCCCCCCACCTGCTGCTTTTTCTTGTAATGTGTGTGTGTGTGTGTGTATGTATGTATGTATATATGTGTGTGTGTATATATGTGTGTGTATGTATATATATATCTATATATATATATATATATATATATTTATATATATATATGACTAGCTAAAGGGCCACTGCGTTGCCCGTGTGTATTAAGTCCTTATAGTGGTTTGGGGTTTGTGTGTACATCTGTATCAATGTATGTGTGTCAATGTGTATAGTTGTGTGTGTGTTGTGGGGGGGTATATACATGTGTGTGTGTGTATATGTGAACCTTTACAAAAGGCAACCATTTGCAGAGTGATTTGGCAGGCAGCAGAATGTACTTGAAAGAGAAACATAAATAGTAGGAATGCTTTCAGTTGAGCAAGAAAAATGGCCTTTCTGCGCCATATTTATCATCACTGAGGAGCTGGAGAGCCTCACGTTGACAAAAATAAAGACATTCCCGTTTACCTGTGGCCATCTGCTAGTAGGATCCAGCTGGCAGCACAGGAGTGAATCTTTTGGCCTCTCAGCAGCGGGGGTGGGGGGGGACAGGGACATAGAGATCCTTTTATTGGCCAACTCTGGTCAGGGTGACCATCGCTGCTGGATGTGGCCTACACAGCCTGCCTCCGCACCGCACTACAATCACGGCCGCAGCCGCATCACCTGCCACAGTGTGGGCAGACGGAGATGTGAGGGAGAAGGCTTTCTCTATGGACCTGCTCTGCATTCCGCCAGCGAGGGGGTGAAGTTACTGCAATCCAGGCCCTGTTGGACAGCGCCAATGCTTCGAGACTGTGTACACATGTCCAGGGCAGTTGAGACCCAGCTCAGCTGGTGGCTAGTTGATCATGCTGGCCAGCACACTCCCGCCCGCCCTGTCTTGGATCAGCTCATTGTCTGCCTCAGGTTGGTGGAGGGACCCCCGGGGACTGTGGGCTGGTGGACTGGGGCCTGAGTCATATAGCCACACTGAGTAGTTTGGATACCGGTGAGCCTGGTTTACAGCATTAGCACCTGGTATGCTGCGTAGCCACCTAGGAAGTTTTAAGTCCAAAGACACTGTGTGTGTGAATGTGTGTGACTGTGGTGTAGAAGCAAGTGGCAGCCATTTTGTTTTTTTTCTCAGTTATATAGTGGTAGCTGGCCTGGACGGTGGGGGTGGGCCAAGTCCCTGCATGATTGAATCACCCAATGGAAGCAGTAACGTCCCCATTGAATCACCCAATGGGAGTTGTGTCTCCTGATGAGACATAAATTATGTAATGAGGCATTTTGTGCAATGTGTGTGTGTTTTCTGAAGGGACATAAATTATGTTCTGTGTGTGAGGAACCATAAATTATGCAATGAGAATTTCTCTTTTATATATATAGATTTATATATGTGTGTGTGCGTGTGTATATATAGATATATATATGTGTGTGTATATATATGTGTGTGTGTATATATATATATGTGTGTGTATATATATATATGTGTGTGTGTGTGTATATATATAGATAGATATGTGTGTGTGTGTGTGAGTATATATATACAGGGCATGCTCTAGATCACACCCCTCCCCCTGTACCCTCACCCCTACCTCTGTACCTGAGTCCTGGGTGAAGTAGATGAGGATGTGTCCCTGTGTACAGTCCATGTTCTAGATCACACCCCTCCCCCTGTACCCTCACCCCTCTCTCTCTGTACCT
>CM074725.1:258890885-258913385 GCA_037306005.1 Rhinophrynus dorsalis
ACCAGGACTGGAAGTACTTCAGCATGCAGGAAACACTGGAACAGTAGAGATCAGGAACTCAGGAACACATGAGATCAGGAACTCAGGAACACTGGAACAGAGGCCCAGCTATCACTAGCATAGTGATAGCAAGAAGGTCAGAAACAACACGAAAGGGCACTCAAAGGGTGCCCAATCCAGGTTTAAATAGTCAATAAGAGGCGGGCTATCTGCAGACAGCCAATAGAAGCCCCCTACTGGTGACAGACAAGTAACTGCAGCAAATCACGGGCACCGTGATAGTACCCCCCTTTCAAAGACCCCCTCTCCTAGAATAGGGTTTAGGTTTCTGCGGGTAATTGGCATGAAAGGACCTAGTTAACCTAGGTGCATGAAGGTCCGTACTATCCACCCATGACCGATCCTCAGGACCATACCCTTTCCAATGTACCAGGTACTGTACCCTTCCTCTAAGCCTACGGGAATCAATAATGCTCTGAACCTCGTACTCCTCCTGGCCCTCGACCTCAACAGGTCCTGGCACCACAGGTGTGGTAGTATAGCGATTGCAAACCAGAGGCTTAAGAAGGGACACATGGAACACATTATGGATACGCATGGATGCAGGTAGGTCTAGTGCATAGGAGACAGGGTTAATTTTGCGAATAACTCTGTATGGACCAATAAACCGAGGAGCCAACTTATTAGACGGAACCTGCAGCTTGAGATTTCTGGAGGAAAGCCATACTCTATCCCCAACCTGAAAGGAAACCGCTGGAAGCCTTCTGCGATTAGCATGGCGCTGATGACGCTGAAATGACTGACCAAGTGCCCTCTGAACTTGTGCCCATGTGGAACGGAGTTGCTCGATATGCTCATCCAGAGCTGGAATCTGTTGCGTCTGAAATGAGTCTGGAAGCAAACAGGGCTGGAACCCATAATTAATCAGAAACGGAGAGCTCCCAGATGAAGAATTGACCGCACAGTTCCTGGCGAACTCTGCCCAAGGCAACAAGTCGGACCAATTATCATGATGGTCAGTAACGAAACAACGGAGAAATTGTTCCAAGCCCTGATTGGCTCGTTCAGCGGCTCCATTGGTCTGGGGATGGTAGGCAGAGGAGAAGGACAGCTGTATGCCCATCTGTTGGCAAAATGCCCTCCAAAATCTAGACACAAACTGGCTCCCCCTGTCAGACACCAGTACCCTAGGCACTCCATGCAACCGGAATACTTCTCTGGCGAACACCATTGCCAATTCCTTCGCTGAAGGAAGACCACGGAGGGGCACGAAATGAGCCATTTTAGAAAACCTGTCCACCACCATGAATATAAAGGAGTACCCCTTCGACATAGGCAACTCTCCCATAAAATCAATGGAAACATGAGACCAGGGGCGTTCGCCATTAGGCACCGGTTGAAGCAAGCCCACAGGGAGATGTCTCGGGGTCTTAGCGCGGGCGCAGGTGGCACAGGCATTCGTAAATTCGGCACAATCGTTTCTCATGGAAGGCCACCAAAATAACTGAGAAAGGGACCATAACAATTGGTCTCTACCAATATGTCCCGCAGCCTTAGAGGAATGGTAGGTTTCGAGCAGCCTAGTACGAAATGATTCAGCGACAAAACATTTGCCCACTGGGGTTTCATGGGGAGCGGACCCCTGAGAGGCCAGGATCTCCTCCCCTAGAGGAGAAGTGATACTCGTGCGTATAGTAGCCAGTATTCTATCAGGTTGGATGATAGGAGCTGGTGCTTCCACTCTGTCACTGTCGGCCTCAAATTGTCTTGACAGTGCATCAGCCCTGATATTTTTTGACCCTGGCAAATATGATACAATGAAATTAAATCGAGACAGGAACAGTGCCCACCTGGCCTGACAAGAGGACAATCTCTTGGCCTCCGAGAGATAGGTCAGATTCTTATGATCTGTTAGGATTAAGACAGGATTCTTAGTACCTTCAAGCAAATGACGCCATTCCTTAAGAGCAAGGATAATGGCCAATAATTCTCTGTCACCTATCTCATAGTGGCTTTGAGTGACAGTCAACTTTTTAGAGAAAAACCCACAAGGTCTGAGAGTTCCACCTTTCTCGTGTCGCTGCGAAAGTACTGCCCCGACCCCAATATCTGAGGCATCAACCTCTAACGTAAATGGAAGTAAAGGATTGGGGTGGGATAACACAGGAGCCGCAGCAAATGCCAGCTTCAAATTCTCAAAGGCTTTCTCAGCAGATACCGACCAACAAGAAGGATTAGCACCCTTGTGCGTAAGATCGGACAGAGGTTTGACAATGGAAGAAAAGTTCTTAATAAACCTCCTATAATAATTAGCGAAACCCAGGAAACGCTGTATGGCTTTAAGACCCTTGGGTTTTGGCCATTGTAGGACAGCTGACAACTTTTCTTTGTCCATGGCAATGCCATCATTGCCAATTATGAACCCCAAGAATGGCACACTGGTTCTATGAAACTCACATTTCCATTTTACAAAATAATTTGTTCTCACGGAGTCGTAGCAATACTGCGGATACATCTTTGATGTGCTGTGCCATGTTGTGGGAGTAAATCAGTATATCGTCGAGGTACACCACAACACATGTCTGTAACATATCTCTCAGAACATCATTTATCAGTTCCTGGAAAACTGCGGGTGCATTACACAGCCCAAAAGGCATTACTAGATACTCGTAGTGCCCAGCTCGAGTATTAAAGGCAGTTTTCCACTCATCACCTGCTCGAATGCGAACCAGATTGTAAGCGGCCCGTAGGTCCAACTTGGTAAATATCGAAGCGCCCTTAAGCCTGTCAAAAAGCTCGGTGATGAGTGGTATTGGGTATGCGTTTTTTGCCATTAGTTTATTCAAGCCCCGGTAGTCAATGCATGGTCTTAATTCGCCATTTTTCTTTTTTACAAAAAAGAACCCAGCCCCAGCTGGAGAGGTAGATTTACGTATGATCCCTCTAGCAAGGGCATCAGAAATGTAATCCTCCATAGCCTTATGTTCATCACAAGATAATGGATAAGTGCGTCCTTTCGGAGGTACTGCACCAGGCTGCAATTCAATGCAACAATCATAAGGTCTATGCTGGGGTAGCATACTAGCCTCTCCTTTGCTAAAAACATCGCCAAACTGTTGGTACACATCCGGCATAGCAGAGGAGGTGCACATGACCTTAATAGGCTGGATGACGCACTTGTCCATACAAAACTGGGACCAAGCAGCAATTTCACACTTTTTCCAATCGAATTGTGGGTTATGTAACTGTAACCACGGAAATCCCAATATCACCGCATGGTGCGGGGAATTAATCAGTTGAAACTGCTGCTCTTCTCTGTGAAGTGCCCCAATAGTCATAGACAATGGCATAGTTTCAAATATAACCTGAGGCGGTTCTAAGGGTCTGCCATCAATCGCTTCAATAGTCAAGGGGTTTTCTCTTTCAATGCGTGGAACTCCGTGCAATTCAGCAAAGGTATTATCCATAAAATACCCTGCTGCACCGGAGTCAACCAAGGCCAAAACCTCCACAGAGCGTTGTGCCCAAGACAATACCACCTGTATGGTGGGTTTCATTATGCCCGACACTGGGGACGATTGTACACCACCTAGGGCCTGTCCCCCAAGATACCCTAGGTGTGTGCGTTTCCCGGACGTACCGGACAGGAATTTAGCAAGTGCCCTTTTTTACCGCAGTATAAACATAACCCTTGTTTTTTGCGATATAGTCTCTCTGCCTTGGTTAGTCTAGTGAAGCCTATTTCCATAGGTTCACTTGTTTCCCGTACTGGTTCACTAGACTTCAATGCCAAGGGAGGGATGGGTGGGCAAAACATGCTACTAGGCTCATTATTTTTTGACCGTAACTTACGATCTCTGGCAATTGATCTCTCACGTATTCTGGAGTCAATTATCATAACATACTCAATGTAATCATCTAGATCAATAGGTAGATCTTTAGCAGCGATTTCGTCTTTAATGTGGTCATTCAGGCCTTGAGAGAAGGCTGCCAATAATGCCTCGTTATTCCAACCTACCTCTGCTGCCAATGTGCGGAATTCGATGGCATAGTCGCCCACTGTACGCCTGCCCTGTTGTATCTCCATAAGGCGTTTGGCAGCAGAGGTGGTTCTACCAGGAGGCTCAAACACTCTTCGAAAGGAACGCACAAATTCACTAAAGTTCTTAGTACAAGGTTTAGCATTCTCCCACAAGGGGTTAGCCCAGGCCAATGCTCTGCCAGTGAGCAGTGATATCGTGAACCCCACTTTACTACGATCATTGGGAAATGCGTGTGCCGTCAATTCCATAAAGATTTCGAGTTGATTGATGAACCCTCTGCAGAGACTAGGGTCACCATCATATCTTAGCGGCAAGGGTGCAGAAGCCGTTAACCCTTTAACAGTACCCCCTAGGGGTCTGGTATCACTTTCCGGTGTCTGACTTGGCGAGACCACCGGGCTAGAGCTAGATTGGTCAGCAGGTACCGTGCGTTCAAGGATCGTTTGAATTGCAACTGCCAACTGATCCAAACGTTGCTCGAGCACATCCATCCTCCAATGGATATTCTGTGCGTTACCTTGACCCTTGCTGTCTGAGGTCATGGCCCTTTCGTACTGTCACGGTTTATTATGACTCTCAGACACAAGTTTTAGGTAAAAAAAATCAATTTTATTGAAATAATAAATGATAACTTAGGATGGCAATAACATACATATATATATATACAGAATATAGCACAGACAGAAGGCAGACTCTACCGGTCCTGTCAACATACCGGACAGGACAGTCTTTAGGCTCTACCGGCCTTGCCAATACCGGGTAAGGCAACCTGCAGATGGAATAGCATAACGGTTTTACCGGCCTTACCAAATTACCGGGCAAGGCAGCCTCAATAGATACACAATGTAGGCTCTACCGGCCCTGCCAATACCGGGTAAGGCAACCTCAGATGGAATGTGGAAAAAGGTTCTACCGGCCTTACCAATACCGGGCAGGGCAGCCCAGAGATAATAGCAGCAGTCAGATGGAACTGGCAAATTAGCAGAATCGTTAAGCAGCAAGGCTTTGGAGCAAACCAGCGTCCGCACGCTGGAAACAACACTGAATAGTATAGCCGTAGGGCTTAGCGAGCAAACCAGTGACCGCACACTGGAGTAACAAGCGAGTAGTATAGCCGCAAGGCTTAGGAGCAAACCAGCGTCCGCACGCTGGGACCAACACAGATTAGTATAGCTGATAGGCTTTGGAGCAAACCAGTGACCGCACACTGGTGTAACAAGCGAGTTTGTATAGCCGCAAGGCTTAGGAGCAAACCAGCGTCCGCACGCTGGGACCAACACAGATTTGTATAGCTGAAAGGCTTTGGAGCAAACCAGTGACCGCACACTGGTGTAACAAGTGAGTTTGTATAGCCGCAAGGCTTAGGAGCAAACCAGCGTCCGCACGCTGGGACCAACACCGAATTGTATAGCTGATAGGCTTAGGAGCAAACCAGTGACCGCACACTGGTGTAACAAGCGAGTTTGTATAGCCGCAAGGCTTAGGAGCAAACCAGCGTCCGCACGCTGGGACCAACACAGATTTGTATAGCTGAAAGGCTTTGGAGCAAACCAGTGACCGCACACTGGTGTAACAAGTGAGTTTGTATAGCCGCAAGGCTTAGGAGCAAACCAGCGTCTGCACGCTGGGACCAACACGGAATAGCAGCAATGTCACCAACGCGACCAGGCAGAAGGTCGCCAGGATACTGAAGACAGGTGATGAGATGACAGGAACCAGCAACGATCAGTCAGGTCAGAAAACAGCAGAGAAGTTCAGCAGGAACTGCAACACCAGAGACTAGGCCGGAACCAGGACTGGAAGTACTTCAGCATGCAGGAAACACTGGAACAGTAGAGATCAGGAACTCAGGAACACATGAGATCAGGAACTCAGGAACACTGGAACAGAGGCCCAGCTATCACTAGCATAGTGATAGCAAGAAGGTCAGAAACAACACGAAAGGGCACTCAAAGGGTGCCCAATCCAGGTTTAAATAGTCAATAAGAGGCGGGCTATCTGCAGACAGCCAATAGAAGCCCCCTACTGGTGACAGACAAGTAACTGCAGCAAATCACGGGCACCGTGATATACAGGGAGTTGGCCCGCCCCCTCCAGCCCACCCACCAGTATCCAACTGACAAAAAAAAAAATATATAACTGCCACTCGCTCCTGAGGTAGGGATATCAGTAACTTCTCCCAGTCCACTCACACTCTCACTCAGGATCATGACCCCACAAACACACTGTTTCACCTCCCACAGATAACTGTAACCCTCCATACACTCTGTTTCAGTATGAGGGTGTAATGTTCCCATAAAATACAAACTTAATAGCACCTCTTATTTAGCTCATCATCTCTTCAGTCACCTCACAGTCTCAACTGTCACTCCTCCACTTCCTGCTTCCTGATTCCCACCCTTTCTCCTTAAAGGGAGAGAGATGCTTTGCTGTCTGTTACAGAGGGCAAGCCTCAAACACCACTATCTATTTGATCCCTCAGCATATTGCTACATTGCCTCAACTGAAGAGCCACCGTGTGTTATATTGCTACGTTAGCTCAACTTAACCCTTTGAGTGCCAGAGGGGTAAGCAACGCATTGCAAAGCACACATTCTGTCTCACACTCTCAGTCTCTCACACTCTCAGTCTCTCACACACTCTCTCACACTGTCTCACACACTGTCTCACACACTGTCTCACACACACTGTCTCACACACACTGTCTCTCACACACTGTCTCACACACACTGTCTCTCACACACTGTCTCTCACACACTGTCTCTCACACACAGTCTCTCACACACAGTCTCTCACACACTGTCTCTCACACACTGTCTCTCACACACTGTCTCAGTCTCACAGTCGCACACACTGTCTCAGTCTCACAGTCGCACACACTGTCTCAGTCTCACAGTCGCACACACTCTCAGTCTCACAGTTGCACACACTCTCAGTCTCACAGTCGCACACACTCTCAGTCTCACAGTCGCACACACTCAGTCTCACAGTCGCACACACTCACAGTCGCACACACTCACAGTCGCACACAGTCTCACACTCTCTCTGTCTCACACTCTCTCTGTCTCACACTCTCTCTGTCTCACACTCTCTCTCAGTCTCACACTCTCTCTCAGTCTCACACTCTCTCTCAGTCTCACAATCTCGCAGTCTCACAATCTCGCAGTCTCACACTCTCAGTCTCACACTCTCAGTCTCACACTCTCTCTCGCAGTCTCACACAGTCCCTCACACTCTCACAGTCTCTCACAGTCTCTCTCACAGTCTCACACTCTCAGTCTCACACTCTCACAGTCTCTCTCGCAGTCCCTCACACTCTCGCAGTCCCTCACACTCTCACAGTCCCTCACACTCTCACAGTCCCTCACACTCTCTTACACTCTCAGTCTCACACTCTCACACAGTCTCTCACATTCTCACACTTTCATACAGTCTCACACTCTCAGTCTCACACTCTCACAGTCTCTCTCGCAGTCTCACACAGTCCCTCACACACTCACAGTCCCTCACACACTCACAGTCCCTCACACTCACAGTCCCTCACACTCACAGTCCCTCACACTCACAGTCCCTCACACTCAGTTCCACACACTCACAGTCCCACACACTCACAGTCCCACACACTCACAGTCCCACACACTCACAGTCCCACACTCTCACAGTCTCTCTCGCAGTCTCACACAGTCTCTCTCGCACTCTCTCACACTCTCACAGTCTCTTACACTCTCACAGTCTCTTACACTCTCACAGTCTCTTACACTCTCACAGTCTCACACAGTCTCTCTCGCAGTCTCACACAGTCTCTCTCGCAGTCTCACACAGTCTCTCTCGCAGTCTCACACAGTCTGTCTCGCAGTCTCACACAGTCCCTCACACTCTCAGTCTCTTACACTCTCACAGTCTCTTACACTCTCACAGTCTCTTACACTCTCAGTCTCACACAGTCCCTCACACTCTCAGTCCCACACTCTCAGTCTCACACTCTCACAGTCTCTCTCGCAGTCTCACACAGTCCCTCACACTCTCACAGTCTCTTACACTCTCACAGTCTCTTACACTCTCACAGTCTCTTACACTCTCAGTCTCACACAGTCCCTCACACTCTCAGTCGCACACACTCTCAGTCTCACAGTCGCACACACTCTCAGTCTCACAGTCGCACACACTCTCAGTCTCACAGTCGCACACACTCTCAGTCTCACAGTCGCAAACACTCACAGTCTCACAGTCGCACACACTCACAGTCGCACACACTCACAGTCTCACAGTCGCACACACTCACAGTCGCACACAGTCGCACACACTCACAGTCGCACACAGTCTCACACTCTCTCTGTCTCACACTCTCTCTGTCTCACACTCTCTCTGTCTCACACTCTCTCTCAGTCTCACACTCTCTCTCAGTCTCACACTCTCGCTCAGTCTCACAATCTCGCAGTCTCACAATCTCGCAGTCTCACACTCTCAGTCTCACACTCTCAGTCTCACACTCTCAGTCTCACACTCTCTCTCGCAGTCTCACACAGTCCCTCACACTCTCACAGTCTCTCACAGTCTCTCTCACAGTCTCACACTCTCAGTCTCACACTCTCACAGTCTCTCTCGCAGTCTCACGCAGTCCCTCACACTCTCGCAGTCCCTCACACTCTCGCAGTCCCTCACACTCTCACAGTCCCTCACACTCTCTTACACTCTCAGTCTCACACTCTCACACAGTCTCTCACATTCTCACACTTTCATACAGTCTCACACTCTCAGTCTCACACTCTCACAGTCTCTCTCGCAGTCTCACACAGTCCCTCACACACTCACAGTCCCTCACACACTCACAGTCCCTCACACTCACAGTCCCTCACACTCAGTCCCACACACTCACAGTCCCACACACTCACAGTCCCACACACTCACAGTCCCACACTCTCAGTCTCACACTCTCACAGTCTCTCTCGCAGTCTCACACAGTCTCTCTCGCACTCTCTCACACTCTCACAGTCTCTTACACTCTCACAGTCTCTTACACTCTCACAGTCTCTTACACTCTCACAGTCTCACACAGTCTCTCTCGCAGTCTCACACAGTCTCTCTCGCAGTCTCACACAGTCTCTCTCGCAGTCTCACACAGTCTCTCTCGCAGTCTCACACAGTCCCTCACACTCTCACAGTCTCTTACACTCTCACAGTCTCTTACACTCTCACAGTCTCTTACACTCTCAGTCTCACACAGTCCCTCACACTCTCAGTCCCACACTCTCAGTCTCACACTCTCACAGTCTCTCTCGCAGTCTCACACAGTCCCTCACACTCTCACAGTCTCTTACACTCTCACAGTCTCTTACACTCTCAGTCTCACACAGTCCCTCACACTCTCAGTCCCACACTCTCAGTCTCACACTCTCACAGTCTCTCTCGCAGTCTCACACAGTCTGTCTCGCAGTCTCTCACACTCTCACAGTCTCTTACACTCTCACAGTCTCTTACACTCTCAGTCTCACACAGTCTCTCACAGTCTCACACTTTCACACAGTCTCACACTTTCACACAGTCTCACACACTCAGTCTAACACAGTCTCACACTCTCGCAGTCTCACACAGTCTCTTACACTCTCACAGTCTCTTACACTCTTAGTCTCACAGTCTCACACTTTCACACAGTCTAACAGTCTCACACAGTCTCTCTCGCAGTCTCACACTCTCAGTGTCTCACACAGTCTCTCTCGCAGTCTCACACAGTCCCTCAAACTCTCACAGTCTCTTACACTCTCACAGTCTTACACTCTCAGTCTCACAGTCTCTCACACTCTCACACAGTCTCACACTCTCGCAGTCTCACACAGTCTCACACTCTCGCAGTCTCACGCAGTCTCACACTCTCGCAGTCTCACGCAGTCTCTTACACTCTCACAGTCTCTTACACCCTCACAGTCTCTTACACTCTTAGTCTCAGTCTCACACAGTCTCTCACACTCTCACACAGTCTCACACACTCTCACACAGTCTCACACTCTCACACAGTCTCTCTCGCAGTCTCACACAGTCTCTCTCGCAGTCTCACAGTCTCAGTCTCACAGTCTCTCTCGCAGTCTCACACAGTCTCTCCCGCAGTCTCACACAGTCCCTCACACTCTCACAATCCCTCACACTCTCACAATCCCTCACACTCTCACAATCCCTCACACACTCACAGTCCCACACACTCACAGTCCCACACACTCACAGTCCCACACACTCACAGTCTCACACACTCTCAGTCTCACACTCTCAGTCTCACACTCTCTGTCTCACACTCTCTGTCTCACACTCTCAGTCTCACACTCTCAGTCTCACACTCTCTCTCGCAGTCTCACACAGTCCCTCACACTCTCACAGTCTCACACTCTCAGTCTCACACTCTCGCAGTCTCTCTCGCAGTCTCACGCAGTCTCTCTCGCAGTCTCACGCAGTCTCTCTCGCAGTCTCACACAGTCTCTCTCGCAGTCTCACACAGTCTCTCTCGCAGTCTCACACAGTCTCTCTCTCACACTCTCGCAGTCCCTCACACTCTCGCAGTCCCTCACACTCTCGCAGTCCCTCACACTCTCGCAGTCCCTCATACTCTCACAGTCCCTCACACTCTCACAGTCTCAGTCTCACAGTCTCACAGTCCCTCACACTCTCAGTCTCACACAGTCTCTCACACTTTCATACAGTCTCACACTCTGTCTCGCAGTCTGACACAGTCCCTCACACACTCACAGTCCCTCACACTCACAGTCCCTCACAGTCCCTCACACTCACAGTCCCTCACACTCACAGTCCCTCACACTCTCAGTCTCACACTCTCACAGTCTCTCTCGCAGTCTCACACAGTGTCTCTCTCAGTCTCTCACACTCTCTTACACTCTCACACTCTCTTACACTCTCACAGTCTCACACAGTCTCTCTCGCAGTCTCACACAGTCTGTTTCGCAGTCTCTCACAGTCCCTCACACTCTCACAGTCCCTCACACTCTCACAGTCTCTCACACTCTCACAGTCTCTCACACTCTCACAGTCTCTCACACTCTCACAGTCTCTCACACTCTCACATTCTCTTACACTCTCAGTCTCTTACACTCTCACAGTCTCACACAGTCTGTCTCGCAGTCTCACACAGTCTGTCTCGCAGTCTCACACAGTCTGTCTCGCAGTCTCACACAGTCTGTCTCGCAGTCTCACACAGTCTGTCTCGCAGTCTCACACAGTCTGTCTCGCAGTCTCACACAGTCTCTTACACTCTCACAGTCTCTTACACTCTCACAGTCTCTGCACTCTCAGTCTCACACAGTCTCTCACAGTCTCTCACACTCTCACAGTCTCTCACACTCTCACAGTCTCTCACACTCTCACAGTCTCTCACATTCTCACAGTCTCTCATACTTTCACACAGTCTCATACTTTCACACAGTCTCACACACTCACAGTCTCACACAGTCACAGTCTCACACAGTCACACACTCTCGCAGTCTCACACAGTCACACACTCTCGCAGTCTCACACAGTCTCACACTCTCGCAGTCTCACACAGTCTCACACTCTCGCAGTCTCACACAGTCTCACACTCTCGCAGTCTCACACAGTCTCACACTCTCGCAGTCTCACACAGTCTCACACTCTCGCAGTCTCACACAGTCTCACACTCTCGCAGTCTCACACAGTCTCACATTCTCGCAGTCTCACACAGTCTCACATTCTCGCAGTCTCACACAGTCTCACACTCTCGCAGTCTCACACAGTCTCTCTCGCAGTCTCACACAGTCTCTTACACCCTCACAGTCTCTTACACCCTCACAGTCTCTTACACTCTTAGTCTCACAGTCTCACACACTCTCACAGTCTCACACAGTCTCTCACACTTTCACACAGTCTCACACACTCTCACAGTCTCACACACTCTCACAGTCTCACACAGTCTCTCTCGCAGTCTCACACAGTCTCTCTCGCAGTCTCACACTCTCAGTCTCACACTCTCAGTCTCACAGTCTCTCACGCAGTCTCACACAGTCCCTCACAGTCTCACAGTCTATCACAGTCTCACACTCTCAGTCTCACACTCTCAAAGTCTCTCTCGCAGTCTCTCACAGTCTCTCTCGCAGTCTCTCGCAGTCTCTCTCGCAGTCTCTCTCGCAGTCTCACAGTCTCTCTCGCAGTCTCACACAGTCTCTCTCGCAGTCTCACACAGTCTCTTTCGCAGTCTCTCACAGTCCCTCACACTCTCACAGTCCCTCACACTCTCTTACACTCTCAGTCTCACAGTCTCACACAGTCTCTCACAGTCTCACACTTTCACACAGTCTCACACACTCAGTCTCACACAGTCTCACACTCTCGCAGTCTCACACAGTCACACACTCTCGCAGTCTCACACAGTCTCACACTCTCGCAGTCTCACACAGTCTCACACTCTCGCAGTCTCACACAGTCTCGCAGTCTCACACAGTCTCACACTCTCGCAGTCTCACACAGTCTCTCTCGCAGTCTCACACAGTCTCTTACACCCTCACAGTCTCTTACACCCTCACAGTCTCTTACACTCTTAGTCTCACAGTCTCACACAGTCTCTCACAGTCTCACACAGTCTCTCACACTTTCACACAGTCTCACACAGTTTCACACTCTCACAGTCTCACACAGTCTCTCTCACAGTCTCACACAGTCTCTCTCACAGTCTCACACAGTCTCTCTCGCAGTCTCACACTCGCAGTCTCACACTCGCAGTCTCACACTCGCAGTCTCACACTCTCAGTCTCACAGTCTCAGTCTCACAGTCTCTCACGCAGTCTCACACAGTCCCTCACACTCTCACAGTCTCTCACAGTCTCTCTCGCAGTCTCACACAGTCCCTCACACTCTCACAGTCTATCACAGTCTCACACTCTCAGTCTCACACTCTCAAAGTCTCTCTCGCAGTCTCTCACAGTCTCTCTCGCAGTCTCTCACAGTCTCTCTCGCAGTCTCACACAGTCTCTCTCGCAGTCTCACACAGTCTCTCTCGCAGTCTCTCACAGTCCCTCACACTCTCACAGTCCCTCACACTCTCACAGTCCCTCACACTCTCACAGTCTCTCACAGTCTCACACAGTCTCACACTTTCACACAGTCTCACACACTCAGTCTCACACAGTCACACACTCTCGCAGTCTCACACAGTCTCTCTCGCAGTCTCAAACAGTCTCTTACACTCTCACAGTCTCTTACACTCTCACAGTCTCTTACACTCTCACAGTCTTACACCCTCACAGTCTCTTACACTCTTAGTCTCACAGTCTCTCACACTCTCACAGTCTCACACAGTCTCTCACACTCTCACACTTTCACACAGTCTCACACTTTCACACAGTCTCACACTTTCACACAGTCTCACACTTTCACAGTCTCACACAGTCTCTCTCGCAGTCTCACACAGTCTCTCTCGCAGTCTCTCTCGCAGTCTCTCTCGCAGTCTCACTCGCAGTCTCACACTCGCAGTCTCACACTCGCAGTCTCACACTCGCAGTCTCACACTCGCAGTCTCACACTCTCAGTCTCACACAGTCCCTCACACTCTCACAGTCTCTCTCGCAGTCTCACACAGTCCCTCACACTCTCACAGTCTCTCACAGTCTCTCTCGCAGTCTCACACAATCTCTCTCGCAGTCTCACACAGTCTCTCTCGCAGTCTCACACAATCTCTCTCGCAGTCTCACACAGTCTCTCTCGCAGTCTCTCACACTCTCACAGTCCCTCACACTCTCACAGTCCCTCACACTCTCACAGTCCCTCACACTCTCACAGTCCCTCACACTCTCACAGTCTCTTACACTCTCAGTCTCACACAGTCTCTCACACTCTCACACTTTCATACAGTCTCACACTCTCAGTCTCACACTCTCACAGTCTCTCTCGCAGTCTCTCACAGTCTCTCTCGCAGTCCCACACAGTCTCTTTCGCAGTCTCTCACAGTCCCACACAGTCTCACAGTCCCTCACACTCTCACAGTCCCTCACACTATCTTACACTCTCAGTCTCACAGTCTCACACACTCAGTCTCACACAGTCACACACTCTCGCAGTCTCACACAGTCTCTCTCGCAGTCTCAAACAGTCTCTTACACTCTCACAGTCTCTTACACTCTCACAGTCTCTTACACTCTCACAGTCTCTTACACCCTCACAGTCTCACACAGTCTCTCACACTCTCACACTTTCACACAGTCTCACACTTTCACACAGTCTCACACTTTCACACAGTCTCACACTCTCAGTCTCACACTTTCACAGTCTCACACAGTCTCTCTCGCAGTCTCTCTCGCAGTCTCTCTCGCAGTCTCACACTCGCAGTCTCACACTCTCAGTCTCACACTCTCAGTCTCACACTCTCAGTCTCACACTCTCAGTCTCACAGTCTCTCTCACAGTCTCACACAGTCCCTCACACTCTCACAGTCTCACACAGTCCCTCACACTCTCACAGTCTCTCTCGCAGTCTCACACAGTCCCTCACACTCTCACAGTCTCTCACAGTCTCTCTCGCAGTCTCACACAATCTCTCTCGCAGTCTCACACAATCTCTCTCGCAGTCTCACACAGTCCCTCACACTCTCACAGTCTCTCACAGTCTCTCTCGCAGTCTCACACAATCTCTCTCGCAGTCTCACACAATCTCTCTCGCAGTCTCACACAATCTCTCTCGCAGTCTCTCACACTCACAGTCTCTCACACTCTCACAGTCCCTCACACTCTCACAGTCCCTCACACTCTCACAGTCCCTCACACTCTCACAGTCTCTTACACTCTCAGTCTCACAGTCTCTCACACTCTCACACTTTCATACAGTCTCACACTCTCAGTCTCACACTCTCACAGTCTCTCTCGCAGTCTCTCACAGTCTCTCTCGCAGTCTCTCACAGTCTCTCTCGCAGTCTCACACAGTCTCTCTCGCAGTCTCACACAGTCTCTCTCGCAGTCTCACACAGTCTCTTTCGCAGTCTCTCACAGTCCCTCACACTCTCACAGTCCCTCACACTCTCACAGTCCCTCACACTCTCTTACACTCTCGGTCTCACAGTCTCACACTTTCACACAGTCTCACACACTCAGTCTCACACAGTCACACACTCTCGCAGTCTCACACAGTCTCTCTCGCAGTCTCAAACAGTCTCTTACACTCTCACAGTCTCTTACACTCTCACAGTCTCTTACACTCTTAGTCTCACAGTCTCTCACACTCTCACAGTCTCACACAGTCTCTCACACTCTCACACTTTCACACACTCTCACACTTTCACACAGTCTCACACTTTCACACAGTCTCACACTTTCACACAGTCTCACACTTTCACAGTCTCTCGCAGTCTCTCTCGCAGTCTCACACTCTCAGTCTCACACTCTCAGTCTCACACTCTCAGTCTCACAGTCTCTCTCACAGTCTCACACAGTCCCTCACACTCTCACAGTCTCTCTCGCAGTCTCACACAGTCCCTCACACTCTCACAGTCTCTCTCGCAGTCTCACACAATCTCTCTCGCAGTCTCACACAGTCTCTCTCGCAGTCTCACACAGTCTCTCTCGCAGTCTCTCACACTCTCACAGTCCCTCACATTCTCACAGTCCCTCACACTCTCACAGTCCCTCACACTCTCACAGTCTCTTACACTCTCAGTCTCACACTCTCACACAGTCTCTCACATTCTCACACTTTCATACAGTCTCACACTCTCAGTCTCACACTCTCACAGTCTCTCTCGCAGTCTCACACAGTCCCTCACACACTCACAGTCCCTCAAACTCACAGTCTCACACTCTCACAGTCTCTCTCGCAGTCTCACACACTCGCGGTCTCACACTCGCGGTCTCACACTCGTGGTCTCACACTCGCGGTCTCACACTCTCAGTCTCACTCTCAGTCTCACACTCTCACAGTCTCTCGCAGTCTCACACAGTCTCTCTCGCAGTCTCACACAGTCCCTCACACTCTCACAGTCTCACACACTCTCACAGTCTCACACTTTCACACAGTCTCACACTCTCAGTCTCACACTCTCGCAGTCGTCTCTCTCGCAGTCTCACACAGTCTCTCACACTCTCACAGTCTCTTACACTCTCACACTCTCTCACACACCGTCTCACAGTCTTACACAGTCTCTCACACAGTCACAGTCTCACACTCTCAGTCTCACACTCTCAGTCTCACACTCTCTCACAGTCTCACACAGTCCCTCACACTCTCACAGTCTCACACTCTCTCACAGTCTCACACTCTCACACACAGTCTCACACTCTCACACACAGTCTCACACTCACACTCTCTCAGTCTCACTCTCACACAGTCTCACTCTTACAGTCTCTCTCTCTCACACACAGTCTCACACACAGTCTCACAGTCTCTCTCACACTGTCACACAGTCTCTCTCACACTCTCAGTCACACAGTCTCTCACAGTCTCTCACAGTCTCTCACATAGTCTCACACATAGTCTCACACATAGTCTCACACATAGTCTCACACACAGTCTCACACTCTCTGTCTCACACTCTCACACACAGTCTCACACTCTCTCTCACACTCAGTCTCACTCTCACACAGTCTCACAGTCTCACACTCTCACACAGTCTCACTCTTACAGCACACTCTCACACAGTCTCACTCTTACAGTCTCTCTCTCTCACACACAGTCTCACGCACAGTCACACAGTCTCTCTCACACTCTCAGTCACACAGTCTCTCTCACACTCTCAGTCACACAGTTTCACACAGTCTCTCACAGTCACACACTCTCACACACAGTCTCACAGTCTCACACTCTCTCAGTCTCACACTCTCTCTCAGTCTCACACTCTCTCTCAGTCTCACACTCTCTCTCAGTCTCACACTCTCTCTCAGTCTCACACTCTCTCAGTCTCACACTCTCTCACAGTCTCACACTCTCTCAGTCTCACACTCTCTCACAGTCTCACACTATCTCACAGTCTCACACTTACAGTCTCTCTCTCTCACACACAGTCTCACAGTCTCCCTCACACTCTCAGTCACACACAGTCTCTCACTCTCTCACAGTCTCACACTCTCACACTCTCTCTCACACTCTCTCTCACACTCTCTCTCACACTCTCTCAGTCTCTCTCGCAGTCTCACACAGTCCCTCACACTCTCACAGTCTCACACACTCTCACAGTCTCACACACTCTCACAGTCTCACACAGTCTCACACAGTCTCACACTTTCACACAGTCTCACACTCAGTCTCACACTCTCACAGTCGTCTCTCTCGCAGTCTCACACAGTCTCTCACACTCTCACAGTCTCTCACACTCTCACAGTCTCTTACACTCTCACACTCTCTCACACACCGTCTCACACTCTCGCAGTCGTCTCTCTCGCAGTCTCACACAGTCTCTCACAGTCTCTTACACTCTCTCACACACCGTCTCACACAGTCTCACACAGTCTCTCACACTCTGTCTCACACAGTCTCTCACACTCTGTCTCACACTCTGTCTCACACTCTGTCTCACACTGTCTCACACACTCTGTCTCACACTCTCTGTCTCACACTCTCTGTCTCACACTCTCTGTCTCACACTCTCTGTCTCACTCTCTGTCTCACACACTCTCTCACAGTCTCACACAGTCTCACACAGTCTCACACTCTCACACACAGTCTCACACTCTCACACACAGTCTCACACTCTCACACACTCTCTCACAGTCTCACACACAGTCTCACACTCTCACACACAGTCTCACACTCTCACACACAGTCTCACTCTCACACTCTCTCAGTCTCACTCTCACACAGTCTCACACAGTCTCACTCTTACAGTCTCTCTCTCTCACACACAGTCTCACACACAGTCTTACAGTCTCTCTCACATTGTCACAGAGTCTCTCTCACACTCTCAGTCACACAGTCTCTCACAGTCTCACACAGTCCCACACACAGTCTCACACTCTCTGTCTCACACTCTCTCAGTCTCACACTCTCACACACAGTTTCACACTCTCTCTCACACTCTCACACAGTCTCACACTCTCACACACAGTTTCACATTCTCTCTCACACTCTCACACAGTCTCACACTCTCACACACAGTCACTCTCTTTCTCACACTCTCTCTCACTCTCACACAGTCTCACACTCTCACACAGTCTCACTCTTACAGTCTCTCTCTCTCACGCACAGTCTCACACATAGTCTCACAGTCTCTCTCACACTCTCAGTCACACAGTCTCTCTCACACTCTCAGTCACACAGTCTCACACAGTCTCTCACGGTCACACACTCTCACACACAGTCTCACACTCTCACACTCTCTCTCACACTCTCTCACAGTCTCTCTCACACTCTCACACAGTCTCTCTCGCAGTCTCACACAGTCTCTCTCGCAGTCTCACACAGTCTCCCTCACACTCTCACAGTCTCCCTCACACTCTCACAGTCTCACACAGTCTCACACTTTCATACAGTCTCACTCACAGTCCCTCACACTCTCATAGTCTCTTACACTCTCACACTCTCTCACACACCGTCTCACACAGTCTCTCACACAGTCACAGTCTCACACTCTCAGTCTCACACTCTCTCACAGTCTCTCACAGTCTCACACAGTCCCTCACACTGGCACAGTCTCTCACAGTCTCTCACACTCTCACAGTCTCTCACACTCTCTCACACACACACACACACACACACAACACAGTCTCACACTCACACACAGTCTCACACTCACACACAGTCTCACACTCACACACAGTCTCACACTCACATACAGTCTCACACTCTCTCTCACTCTCACACACAGTCTCATACTCTCATACACAGTCTCACACTCTCACACTCTCTGTCTCACTCTCACACAGTCTCACTCACAGTCTCTCTCACACTGTCACACAGTCTCTCTCACACTCTCAGTCACACAGTCTCTCACAGTCTCACACTCTCACACACAGTCTCACTCTCACACTCTCAGTCTCACACTCTCACGCACAGTCTCACACTCTCTCAGTCTCACACTCTCACACACAGTCTCACACTCTCTGTCTCACTCTCACACAGTCTCACACTCTCACACAGTCTCACTCACAGTCACTGTCACACAGTCTCTCTCACACTGTCACACAGTCTCTCTCACACTCAGTCACACAGTCTCACTCTCACACTCTCAGTCTCACACTCTCACACACAGTCTCACACTCTCTCAGTCTCACACTCTCACACACAGTCTCACACTCTCTCAGTCTCACTCTCACACAGTCTCACACTCTCACACAGTCTCACTCTTACAATCTCTCTCTCTCACACACAGTCTCACACACAGTCTCACACTCTCACACACAGTCTCACACTCTCTCTCACACTCTCACACAGTCTCTCTCGCAGTCTCACACAGTCCCTCACACTCTTACAGTCTCACACACTCTCACAGTCTCACACAGTCTCACACTTTCATACAGTCTCACACTCTCAGTCTCACACTCACAGTCGTCTCTCTCGCAGTCTCACATAGTCTCTCACACTCTCACAGTCCCTCACACTCTCATAGTCTCTTAACTCTCACACTCTCTCACACACCGTCTCACAGTCTCACACAGTCTCTCACACAGTCTCTCACACAGTCTCTCACACAGTCTCTCACACTCTCAGTCTCACACTCTCAGTCTCACACTCTCAGTCTCACACTCTCAGTCTCACACTCTCTCACAGTCTCTCACAGTCTCACACAGTCCCTCACACTGGCACAGTCTCTCACAGTCTCTCACAGTCTCTCACAGTCTCTCACAGTCACACACACACACACACACACACACTCACACACACACACACACACACACACACTCACACACAGTCTCACACTCACACACAGTCTCACACAGTCTCACACTCTCTGTCACTCTCACACACAGTCTCACACTCTCATACACAGTCTCTCACACTCTCACACACAGTCTCACTCTCTCAGTCTCACTCTCACACAGTCTCACTCTTACAGTATCTCTCTCACACACAGTCTCACTCACAGTCTCTCTCACACTGTCACACAGTCTCTCTCACACTCTCAGTCACACAGTCTCTCACAGTCTCACACTCTCACACACAGTCTCACTCTCACACTCTCAGTCTCACACTCTCACACACAGTCTCACACTCTCTCAGTCTCACACTCTCACACACAGTCTCACACTCTCTCAGTCTCACACTCTCACACACAGTCTCACACTCTCTCAGTCTCACTCTCACACAGTCTCACACTCTCACACAGTCTCACTCTTACAATCTCTCTCTCTCACACACAGTCTCACACACAGTCTCACAGTCTCTCTCACACTCTCAGTCACACAGTCTCTCTCACACTCTCAGTCACACAGTCTCTCACAGTCTCACACTCTCTCTCACACTCTCTCAGTCTCACACTCTCACAGTCTCACACAGTCTCACACTCACACAGTCTCACACTCACACAGTCTCACACTCACACAGTCTCACACTCACACAGTCTCACTCTCGCATAGTCTCACACAGTCTCACTCTTACAGTCTCTCTCTCTCACACACAGTCTCACATACAGTCTCACAGTCTCTCTCACACTCTCAGTCACACAGTCTCACACACAGTCTCTCACACACAGTCTCACACACAGTCTCTCTGTCTCTCACACACAGTCTCACACACAGTCTCACAGTCTCTCTCACACTGTCACACAGTCTCTCTCACACTCTCAGTCACACAGTCTCTCTCACACTCTCAGTCACACAGTCTCTCTCACACTCTCAGTCACACAGTCTCTCTCACACTCTCAGTCACACAGTCTCTCTCACACTCTCAGTCACACAGTCTCTCTCACAGTCTCACACAGTCTCACACACAGTCTCACACTCTCACACACAGTCTCACACTCTCTCAGTCTCACACACAGTCTCACACTCTCTCAGTCTCACACACAGTCTCACACTCTCACACACAGTCTCACACTCTCACACAGTCTCACACTCTCTCTCACACTCTCTGTCTCACTCTCACACAGTCTCACACTCACACAGTCTCACTCTTACAGTCTCTCTCTCTCTCACACACAGTCTCACACACAGTCTCACAGTCTCTCTCACACTCTCAGTCACACAGTCTCTCACAGTCTCTCACAGTCTCACACTCTCACACACAGTCTCACACTCTCTCAGTCTCACACTCTCTCAGTCTCACACTCTCTCAGTCTCACACTCTCTCACAGTCTCACACTCACACAGTCTCACACTCACACAGTCTCACACTCACACTCTCAGTCACACAGTCTCTCTCACACTCTCAGTCACACAGTCACACACACTCTCACACACAGTCTCACAGTCTCACACTCTCTCTCACACTCTCTCAGTCTCACACGCTCACACACAGTCTCACACTCTCTCTCACACTCTCTCAGTCTCACACTCTCACACAGTCTCACACTCTCACACAGTCTCACACAGTCTCACTCTTACAGTCTCTCTCTCACACACAGTCTCACACACAGTCACACAGTGTCTCTCACACTCTCAGTCACACAGTGTCTCTCACACTCTCAGTCACACAGTGTCTCTCACACTCTCAGTCACACAGTGTCTCTCACACTCTCAGTCACACAGTGTCTCTCACACTCTCAGTCACACAGTGTCTCTCACACTCTCAGTCACACAGTCTCTCTCACACTCTCAGTCACACAGTCTCTCAAAGTCTCACACACAGTCTCACACAGTCTCACACACAGTCTCACACTCTCTCTCACACTCTCTCAGTCTCACACTCTCTGACAGTCTCACACTCTCTCACACACTCTCTCACAGTCTCTCACACAGTCTCACACTCACACAGTTTCTCTCACTCTCACACAGTTTCTCTCACTCTCACACAGTTTCTCTCACTCTCACACAGTCTCTCTCACTCTCACACAGTCTCACTCTCACACAGTCTCACTCTCACACAGTCTCACTCTCACACTGTCTCACACTCAGTCTCACACTCAGTCTCACACACAGTCTCACTCACAGTCTCACTCACAGTCTCACTCACAGTCTCACACTCTCACACACAGTCTCACTCTCACACACAGTCTCACTCTCACACAGTCTCACACTTTCACACAGTCTCACACTCTCTCTCTCGCAGTCTCACACGGTCTCACACTCTCACAGTCTCTCACAGTCTCTCTCACAGTCTCACACAGTCCCTCACACTCTCACAGTCTCTCTCGCAGTCTCACACAGTCCCTTACACTCTCACAGTCTCACAGTCTCTTACACTCTCACACTTTCACACAGTCTCACACTCTCAGTCTCACACTCTCAGTCTCACACTCTCAGTCTCACACTCTCAGTCTCACACTCAGTCTCTCTCGCAGTCTCACACAGTCTCTCACACTCTCGCAGTCTCTCACACACTCACAGTCTCACACTCTCACACACAATCTCACACTCTCACATACACTCTCACA
>CM074725.1:258918385-258970990 GCA_037306005.1 Rhinophrynus dorsalis
CCCAAGAACAAAAGCAAAAGACCTTGTGAAGATGCTGGCGGAAGCTGGTAAGATTGTGTCATTATCCACAGTGAAACGAGTACTGTATCAACATGGGCTGAAAGGCCACTCTGCCAGGAAGAAGCCATTACTCCAAAAGAAACATATAAAAGCCAGATTAATGTTTGCAAATGCACACAGGAACAAATACGTACATTTTTGGAGATGTGTCCTGTGGTCTGACGAAACTAAAATTGAACTGTTTGGCCATAATGACCATCGTTACGTTTGGAGGAAAAAGGGAGAAGCTTGGAAGCCTAAGAACACCATCCCAACTGTGAAACACGGGGGTGGAAGCATCATGTTGTGGGGTTGTTTTGCTGCAGGAGGGACTGGTGCATTTAACAAAATAGATGGCATCATGAGACAAGAAGATTATGTGGCAACACTGAAGCAACATCTCAAGACATCAGCCAGGAAGTTAAAGCTTGGGCGGAAATGGGTCTTCCAAATGGACAATGACCCGAAGCATACTGCCAAACTGGTTACAAAGTGGCTTAAGGATAACAAAGTCAATGTTTTGGAGTGGCCATCACAAAGCCCTGATCTCAATCCTATTGAAAATTTATGGGCAAAGCTGAAAAGGCAGGTACGAGCAAGGCGACCTACAAACATGGCTCAGTTACACCAGTTCTGTCAGGAGGAATGGGCCAAAATTCCTATCAACTATTGTGAGAAGCTTGTGGAAGGATATCCAAAACGTTTGACCCAAGTCATACAGTTTAAGGGCAATGCTACCAAATACTAATGAAATGTATGTAAACTTTTGACTTTGCAGAAAGTAATAAAAATGCCTTAAAAATTCTCTCTCTCTCATTATTCTGGCATTTGGCAAATATAAATAATTTTGGTAATCTTAACTGACCTAAAACTGGTAAGGTTTATTCTGATTTCATGTCAGATAGTGAGAAAAACATGCATATGTGTCTTTTTATATAGTGTATGTAAACCTCTGGTTTCAACTGTACATACAGTGTGGGCAGCGTAAGTAACATACCTCCCAACATTTCAAATGGCCAAGGGGGACACTTGTGTTTTAGGTGGTGTTACTGGGGGCGTGGCTGGTGGTGTATTTTAGAGAATTTTTAACCCTTTGAGTACCAGGGGGTAAGCAATGTATTGCATACCCCACTGGCATTGAAATGGTTAAGTTACTCTTTCTGTAAGTGAATGATTTAGAAGTAGATGAAAGTATTTTTTACACAGACTAATTTAACAGATATATACAGAAGTTTATACCCACATTACTGTGGGTTTTATTGATGTGGAGCAATCTCATACACTGGTATATACACCACACAGTGTGATCTCCAAAATAGAGGAGCAGAGGGATTTGGGTCTCAGACAGGGACTGTCCCTCCTATACTGTATAGTGCCAGTCCTTATACACAGACACATGCAGACTGTATACTATACAGCAGAGGTCTCCACCCACGCCCTCAGTGGTCACTAACAGGCCAGGACTTAGGAATTTCTCTGCTAGAACACAAGTGTGGTGATCAGAGGCTCAGTCGTATTGATTAAATCACCTGTGCTCTTAAAAGGAAATTCTAAAATCATGGCCTGTTAATAGCCACTGAGAGCACAGGATGAGAACCACTGCTATACAGTGCCAGACGATTGTACAGAATTTTTAACCCTTTGAGTGCCAGGGGGTAAGCAATGCATTGCATCCCCTCTGGCATTGAAATGGTTACGTTACTCTTTCTGTAAGTGAATGATTTAGAAGTAGATGAAAGTATTTTTTACACAGACCAATTTATAAGATATATACAGAAGTTTATACCCACATTACTGTGGGTTTTATTGATGTGGAGCAATCTGATACACTGGTATATACACCACACAGTGTGATCTCCTAAATAGAGAAGCAGAGGGATTTGGGTCTCCAACATGGACTGTCCCTCCTATACTGTATAGTGCCAGTCCTTATACACAGACTGTATACTATACAGTGCCAGACCATATATAAATAGTTTGTCATACATGCTATACAGTGAGCTATGTACAGCATGGAGATGATTGCAGGAACTGGCACCTCTACTTACAGACAGACTGACAAACAATCTGCTCTCTTTCTCTCTCTTTGTGCAATATATAAATACAGTCACACCCATGTCTCTGCCATTTACCAGCTCAGCTGAAGCCCTGCTCTGCACTGCCTGATCACCTCTCTGCCGCTGTTCCACTTTCCCAGCTTCTCTGTGCTAGCAAGTCAGCTCCCCAGCATCCTGCCTGCTGATTGGTTAGAAATCGGCTCACTTGTAGTAATTGGCAGGGCTGTGCAGGGTCACAGACAGGGAATGAAGAAGCTGCATATGAGTGGTTTATTGTAGCGAGCCCATAACCTTGAATCTATGTGCTGGGAACCCTGATGCATAATACAGATTTGGACCATGGCCTTCCAGCTGTAGCTTGAACATTGTTCCCATCATCCTCAGCTGCTCAGCGTGCTTGTTTGTGTGTCTCTGTATGAGTGTGTGTGTATATGTGTGTATGTGTCAGCCAGTGTGTGGGGGGCAAGTGTGTGTGTCTGTGGTGTAGGAGTGAGTGGCAGTCATTTTTTTTCCCAGCCTTAGATAGTGGTGGGCGGGCTGGATAGTGGGGGCGAGCCAAAAATCACACCCCCATTGAATCATCCAATGGGAGCAGTAACTCCTCCTTTCTGCCGCCCCTTTTATATATATATATATATATATATATATATATATATATATATATATATATATATATATATATATATATATATAAAAGCCGCCTCTGTTAGATCAGAATTGCTTCAATATCTCTTTAAGTTATCAACAGATAAGTATAGAGTTAGGTCACCTTGCTCTCAAAGTTAAGTTAAATTTAGTTGCCACTCCTCCTAGCATTAGCCTATCCTAGCATACTAGAGACTTCATAGTTATCATCTGTGCAAGTCAATCAAATGTATATATATGCATTACACGTGTTTAATTAATATTCATTAGAAGACTCACAGTACATCCATGTTTGAACATATGCAATGGATTCTAGCTGATGACAATGTGTTTTTCACACTATAAAATGTCAGCCTTTAAGCTTAAGAGTAAGAGAATTAACGGGCAGAAACAGCTTATTCCATCACGCTGGCTGTCTGTATAATCCTTAACCATTCATCTACTGAAACATCTTGTAACATCATGTAAGCCGGTTATCCTGTCATCTTTATCAATAAAAGAACTTCTACTACTGATTCTCTCCAGCTGTGGTCCTTTAAGATGTAATGAAAGACTTTAACCCTTCATTTGCTGTCTGTATACTAAATGAAAGAATTAACCCTTGAAAAGCAGAAAATGCAGTCTAGCAGCCTCCACTCAGATGTGAAATCTGGTCTCTTGACCGGACAGATCACAGCAAGGGACAATCTTCTTACTGTGATCATAAGGAAAACCCTGCCCCCGTTGACAGGTTTATCAGGTTTTTCCCTATGATCACTGAAGATTGTCCCTCTCTGCGATCCATCCGGACAGTCTTGCTGCTCTGAGGTGAGCAGTGTTACATCAGTAAAAGGGGCGGGAGGGGGATACTTTATCATTCAATTACTCTTGTACTACAACTCTGACAATACTGATATAACACTCTCCATGGCCCAATTACTATAATGATTAACTGGAGCTGTTTTATTGTGAAACATTACTATCCCTTTAAGCTTTGATCGTTCATCATACTTGTTCAACAGTGCAGAGCGTTATTACAATGCAGTAATCGGTCTAGTTCATGTGTAATTAAATTATAAAGTGTCCCCCTCATTCTCCTTTTGCATACATAACGCTGCCTCACCACAGATCTGGAATCCGATCAGCGGACGGACAGATCCCTGGCTATCAGTATAAGGAAAACACTGACCCCCCCCCCATGACAAAGTGCGGCAGTTTTTTTTCTTTATCCTGACAGAAGATTTAGCTCGCTGCTAACCATCCGGACTGACTTTCTGATCTGAGGCGAGGCAGCGTTACATATGTAAGAGGGACAGGAGGGGGACACTTTATAGTTTAGTTCTCTATGTAATCACTTTATTAATGCAGGCCCATAAGGGTCCTGCACCAAGTAAGTCCTTCATCTACACCTTTTTTTATTTTATTGTATTTCTGCTGTGTTTAATTGCACTACACTGGGACCCACAAATAATAATAAAAACATCAAAATACCATTTAAAGGGTCCCCTCCTACGCGTTTCAATATAACATCTTTCTTCAGGGGTTTTTAATCTATATAGTATTTGTAGGTGTATTAGAGTAGGACTTACCATAAAGTGAGATACCTTGGCGTGGTTGGTAAGATTACACACGGATTGGCCAATTTGTGGGACGAAATTCTCACTTATTTTACTAAGGATTATTATATATGCCCATTACAGGGCACACATTATTCACAGCATATAGAGGAGCGCAGATTTGGTTGTTTGTATGTGTTTTCGCTTTTAGGTTTAGGGACTGGAGAACCCTCTCATTTCTTGCTGCTATCTATATCTATCATCTTTATATTTATATGTTATTTGTATTTATTATATGGATATTTCATGATGAGTTAGCACTGCGAGCTTTCTTTTCTTTTCTTCTGTTTTTGACTTTATAATTTAATTACACATGAACTAGACCGATTACAGCACTGCAATAACGATCTGCATTGTTGAAAAAGTATGATGAATGGTTGAAGCTTAATTTATCAGAGACATTACTATCTCTTTAAAGGGATAGTAATACTTCGTTTTAACTTTATTTTATTTTGTAGGCATTAAAAAAACATAAAGAATGATAGAAGTCTTATGTCTCAAACCTTTATGGTTTGAGAGATATTCACAAGCAAAGTTTCCCCTCCCGCCCCTTTTACCTAGTGGAAGCCATCTCTTCTCAGATGTGGAATGCAGTCCATACATCAGACAGATAACAGAAGGGGACAATCTTCTTCCTATGAGAACAATTAAAGCCCTGCCCCCCTTGACAAGTTTTTCAGGTTTTTCCCTTATCTTAATTGAAGATTGTCCCTCTCTGCAATCTACCTGGGCACCTCCCTTCTGATCTGGCTGAGCAGTGTTACATCAGTAAAAGGGGTGGGAGGGGGATACTTTGCTTGTGAATATATCTTAAACCATAAAGGTTTGAGAGATAAGACTTATATCATTCTTCATGTTTTTTTAATGCCTACAAAATAAAATAAAGTTAAAATGAAGTATTACTATCCCTTTAATGTGCCTTTATATTGTACAGGGGCCAGAGCTAGGCTCATGTTTCATATCTACTGTATGTGAAAAGCTTAGTGTCACAGACGCAAACTTTCCACAATGGGTGTAATAACAGCGCCCCCTAGCAGCCAGACTTCTTTAAACCAGAGAGGTTACATGTTATGTCTGTAATGACTGTGAATGAAACATTTCCTAGTAGGGGTGGGGGGTGCTGCTTGACTCAGTAGGAAGAGACCTACCAAATAACTGGAGTTCACTGCCCCTTTAGGTTCCCACAAAATCCTGTCACCTAACTAAACCCTGGGAAAAGCTTATAGGGGACTTCTCTTAAATGGGTTGATACTATGTATCTGGGGGGGTTAGCCTGGTACTACCGTTTACTGGAGACAGCAGGTAAGTACAGTGATAATATGGTTGGATGCAGTGGTGCCGCCAAACCACCTGATTCCATTTGTTGCCCAGTTATTGGGTTCATGTTGCCTTTTAGGGATATTCCTTTGGAAACCCTTATAGGTCGGCGGTGTTCTCAGTATCCGCTACCCTTTACGTGAGCCAGGGTGTATAGTATGGCGTCTTCTCCCTCTTCCCTGTATGTGACACAGAGATAACCATAGGTGAACCTCATGTAAGGTTATGCTTTATTATAAAACTAGTTGAACAGCCCGTTACACGGGCCACAGTGCCTCTGGCAGCCGGTCGCGGGTCTCCCGCGCCTCGGCTGATACAGAGCCTCTGGCAGCCGGTTGCGGGGCAGTCACACGCATCGGAGACTGCCCGCGCCTCGGCTGATACAGAGCTGGACGCTCCTTCGGAGCACCCAGCTCTGTATCAGCCGCGGCGCGGGCAGTCTGTACTGCGTATGACTGCCGCACGCTCAGCAGTCTCTACTGCACATGTCGGGCGTTACACACAACTTGGCGAATTATTATATAGGATAGTGACTTGTACAGAAGATGGCAGTGGTCAGTTCAAGTGCTTCTTGGATTGATCTCCGTGTAGAAAAGCTCTGTCGGAGGATTGTCTACACAGTATGGCCACATAACTAAGAGCCAAACCTCAGATGATGCTCCCTTATTGACATTCTCTGTCTATGACTTCCAGAACTTCCAGATACAGGAAAACATGTTCCAGGTTTGTCATCAGTTGAGACAAACCCTGCAAGGCGAACACTGCCAACCTGAGGGGCGCAATGTGCACTGGAACAATGTGACGTTCTGTGCGATGGCAGTTCCTTCTTCTGTTGGAGAATGATGTCATATTCTGGACCATGTTTTATCTGTAGAAGCAAGACTAACTGCCATATTATGTATCTACAGAGGAGTGGTGCTGGTGGTGGAAGCACTTCTTATGATCAGATAGGACTATTCAGTTTATCTCACTGCAAGGCAAGCCTTTAAAGGGATAGTAATACTTCGTTTTAACTTTATTTTATTTTGTAGGCATTAAAAAAACATGAAAAATGATATAAGTCTTATCTCTCAAACCTTTATGGTTTATGAGATATTCACAAACAAAGTATCCCCTCCCGCCCCTTTTACCTAGTGTAAGCCATCTCTTCTCAGATGTGGAATCCAGTCCATAGACCAGACAGATAACAGCAGGGGACAATCTTCTTCCTATGAGAACAATGAAAACCCTGCCCCCCTTGACAAGTTTTTCAGATTTTTCCCCTTATCTTAATTGAAGATTGTCCCTCTCTGCAGTCTACCTGGGCACCTCCCTTCTGATTTGGCTGAACGGGGGGGGGGGGGGGTACTTTACTTGTGAATATCTCTTAAACCATAAAGGTCTGAGAGATAAGACTTATATCGTTCTTCATGTTTTTTTAATGCCTACAAAATAAAAAAAGATAAAACGAAGTATTAGTATCCCTTTAATTATTAGGTTGATGATATGTGTTAGACCACTGTTCATTTCCTATTTTGAAGAAATATTCTTTCTATTTGTGTTTTGTTCCCTCTCATTCTTACTGCCTGGGTACTTAAAGGGATAGTAATACTTAAAATGTAAAAATAAATATGTTGTAGGGTTTATCCCCCTGAGTAAAACAAGAGTACTCCCACTGCTGAAAGGTGTTTCATTCAAAAGTTATTAATTTTCAAAGTTGAATTTTTTAGGTGCAATATCACAGTGGCCTGAAATTGTACAGTGTCGCTGTTGCTACACCATCCTATGGGGATTTATGGTCCCGGGACCAGAGCTGTCCATAGGATCGTGTAGCAACAGCGCCACTACACAATTTCAGGCCACTGTGATATTGCACCTAAAAAATTCAACTTTGAAAATTAATAACTTTTGAAAGAAACACCTTTCAGCAGTGGGAGTACTCTTGTTTTACTCATGGGGATAAACCCTACAACATATTTATTTTTACAGTTTAAGTATTACTATCCCTTTAACTATCTAACAACACAGCTTGGGCTATCTCTATGTATCTTGTGTTGGAAGTAGCTGAATTCTTCCATGTCTCAATTTGATCCTCTTCATATTTTCTCTGTAATAACTTTTCACTGAAGCGTCTCTCAGCAGAAAATATCCTACAAAAGAAATATTTTCACAGTACGGATTTACTGCCCCTTTATCGCTTTACGAACAAGAGGGGTGAGAAATGCAGGTGGTTTGTTCTATAGTAGTCAACTTAGTAAATTGGCGTTAGCAGGCCTAGAACTATAAAATTAGTTCCAGGACAAGTCGCACCTCTGAGTGGTATCAGCACATCCCCCCCCTTACTAAGTTATCACTTTCGTCCTTATTGTGTCATCTCTTTTGTCTCAGGGAGACAAAAAGAGTTGTGAGGAGCACACATCAAGCACGAACAAGTTAAAGTGTCTTGTTCTAGGCATGGTAGCCTCTCAATGGTGCTACAACTCACATTTTTTCACTCCCATGTGCCATTGCAGAGAGGAAATCTCCATATCAGACTGGTCCCGCCCACAGACAGTCCAGCTCCGAAATGTCAGGCAAATCCTCTCCGCATGAGAGAAACAGCAAAACCACAGACGTACGTTTCGACCTATGTGAGCCTCGTCAGTGTGGTGCAGCTGAATCCCTCTTGGCACATGGAAGCAAGGGCCCATGCCTGGGATGCCCTTATACTTAGGGAGACAAAAAGAGTTGTGAGGAGCACACATCAAGCACGAACAAGATTAAGTGTCTTGTTCTAAGGCATGGTAGCCTCTCAATGGTGCTACAACTCACATTTTTCACTCCCATGTGCCATTGCAGTCTTGTTCTAAGGCATGGTAGAAAAATTGTGAGTTGTAGCACCATTGAGAGGCTACCATGCCTTAGAACAAGACACTTAATCTTGTTCGTGCTTGATGTGTGCTCCTCACAACTCTTTTTGTCTCCCTAAGTTTAAGGGCATCCCAGGCATGGGCCCTTGCTTCCATGTGCCTAGAGGGATTTGGCTGCACCACACTGATGAGGCTCACATAGGCTGAAACGTACGTCTGTGGGTTTGCCGTTTCTCTTGTGCAGAGAGGATTTGCCTGACATTTCGGAGCTGGACTGTCTGTGGGCGGGACCAGTCTGATATGGATATGGAGATTTCCTCTCTGCAATGGCACATGGGAGTGAAAAAATGTGAGTTGTAGCACCATTGAGAGGTTACCATGCCTTAGAACAAGACACTTAATCTTGTTCGTGCTTGATGTGTGCTCCTCACAACTCTTTTTGTATCTCTTTTGTCTCATCATTATGATGTCATCATTCCAGGAATTGCAGTTCACTTCCTGATCTGCACAATTCTTCACACCATTAAAACACAGAAATAGTTTGTTATAAAGTACTTTATTGGGCAGTGTAAAAAGTATAAAGATTCACAAACTCTCATCATGAAGAGATAAGGGGTACCACACTTTCACTGAATTATAAACCCGTGACACGGTCCCTCTGAGCGTCTGTGATCCAACCGGCCAGGAGGGAGCGTCTGTTCATTTACTGATGATACTAATTCCCAATCACAGAGCCAGTCTGCGGCCCAAACAATAATCATTTACATTTAACTATAATTTTAATCATTTCCCCCTCCCATCCTTCCATCTCTCCCCTAATATACCTGAATGTTTAACCCTAGGAGTGCCAGAGACCCTGAGATTTGAGTTAACACCCTGAGTAAAATGCTGAGAGTTTCCAGGTATCACTATACGAGCAAACAGTCCCTTTCCGTGTAAAAGAAAACTAGCGCAATCTTAGTGAATGTGGCCCTTGGTGAATGTGGCCCTTGATTAATGTGGCCTTTGGTGAATGTGGCCCTTGGTGTTATCTTTGTCTCATCATTGTGATGTCACCAGTGGAGAAATTGCTATTCGCATCCTGGTGCACACAGTTCTGCAACTAATTTAAATAAAATGTTATTATAAACTACTTTATTTATCTGTGCAAAGTAAATAAAAGGAATATATATATATATATATATATATATATATATATATATATATATACAGAGAGAGAGAGATTGCAAAAACTCCCTATGAAAACCTGGATGGCATCACACTTGGCACTGAAATGAGACTTGAGAAGTGGCTCCTCTGCACCCCTGTAATCTGCACCCCTGTAATCTGCACCCCTGTAATCTAACCGTCCGGGAGGTGTCGTCTGTTCATTTACAGACAGGTAAGGACAATCACATTGATATACAAGGCAGAAACAGCGCAAGTCTGTACCCCAAACAATAATCATATACCTCAGTTTTTATAATTTATTTATTGTACCCCTTAGATTTTCTAGTTTTATTTTTTTTCTTTGTGAACGCCAGAGGGATGGACAGTCCATCTCTTTACAATACTTTGGACTCTCCTCTTGAAATCACAGGGTTAAAAGTAGAAAGGAACTAAATATCAATCAGGAATATGTGACTTGTATGTGTTTTTTAATTAAAATCACAAGTAAATGAAAGAAAGACTTATATATACTCCATGGCAGTAGCCATTCCTGCATTTGCCAGGGCTCCAGGACTCCTATTACCATGGCCATCTGGATAAGGGTCCACAAAGTGCTAGTGCTGCATTGTCTGTATCTGGGCTGAGCTAAGTTGACATCCTTTATGAACAGAAGTGGCTACTAATCTGAATCATTTTAGTATATACCTCTTATCTCTCATTATATCAGCAGTGAGTCAGCTGGTGTCCATATGGTACAGTCCACCCCGGCCTTAGAGACGCACGTTTAGGATTAGGGTTTAGGGGTGAAACACAGAATCAGTTAATAGATGCTGGTGGGTAGAAATGCATGATATATAAAATATCACTTCCAGTGCTAGGTGTTGCCATTTCCTTACATGATGCTTTTAACACCTCGAATGCTTGAGATATCTACAACGCATTGCTTCTCAATGAACTGGACACCTTTATGGCATTCCTGGGGTTAATTGGCCCATTTTATACCAATTCCCCCCTGTGGTGCAGTTGGTTTGCTCCAGAGCCGCGCCCTTTTAACGTGATGAATGTGGCCCATTGAGCCATATGTATGAACAGCAATCTAGGTGAACAGGACCAAACACGTATATTTCCTCTGATTTGAATAGGGATTTTCCCCGGAATACTAAGGGGTTAATAGGCCCATATAAAGCGGAACTACCACCTGAACACAAGTTTAGCTTAAATAACTCCCCATCTGGTGACTAGTTGCTTAGTAGCGCTAGTCGCCAGAATTATTACCCTGGCAGAGAGATTTAGCCTTTCTTCCTGAGCTGACAGCATCACGGAACGCGGACATCTTGCCATAATGACGTCCGCGCCTGCGCTGTCAGTCCCTTTTGGAGCCGAATGTCTCCTAGCAACGCCTCCTTGACCCGGCTGGGACTGACAGAGCAGGTCCGCAGACGTCATTATGGCAAGATGTCCGCGTTCCGTGATGCTGTCAGCCCGGGAAGAAAGGCTAAATATATTGTCAAGGTAATAATTCTGGTGACTAGCACTACTAAGCAGTTGTGTTCAGGTGGTAGTTCCGCTTTAATTTGTATTTGCTGCGCGGGGTTTGTCCCAGGATTGCGCCGTCGGGCATTCTACCCGCTGTGTCTAGATGAGGGGAAGTGAATGCCACCCTCAGTGCAGGTTTTCAGGAAATCTCTGCTTCATTACAGTCTGATCCATTGAAGTGACTGAACCGCTGCTGTCCCATCAGTGATAATGAGGGATATCATGAAAACCAGCGCCCTTCCCTAGGAACAAATAAAGGGCCCGTTCACTGCGAGAAGGTGATGAGATACTCCGGATAAGCCTGGATATCATTGAATATCACAAACATAGACGGGTGCGTGGTGTTATCCGTTACACTGTCGTACAGGTTGGTCGGATTGGATGGATTGATGGGAGGCGGTGCAATCATTGCATATTGGCCGTTACAGAACACGCCTGTGAGGACCCGTGCCAAGTACATGTATTTATACCCATTAATATCAGGCCTGGAATACGTATCCTGCGCAGAGTAATTCGCATTAACTGCAAAATACGTCCCATTTCCAATCGCTGCCGCTGTTCATAGAAAAATAAACACAGAAAGAAATGTATTAGATTTCTAACAGAGAAATAGCACAAAGTCATTTCACATAAACAATTCAACGCATCTGTGAGCGCTATTGTAACCAGGTTGTACCTTTCCTCCCATATAAAATCTCAGGGGCAGTTATCACCTACTCCAAGTACAAGTTCATATACCCCTGATATACCAACAAACACAACACAATTCATTCCCCTGATATACCAAGAAACACAACGCAATTCATACCCCTGATATACCAAGAAACACAACACAGTTCACATACCCCTGATATACCAAGAAACACAACACAATTCATACCCCTGATATACCAAGAAACACAACGCAGTTCACATACCCCTGATATACCAAGAAACACAACACAATTCACATACCCCCGATATACCAAGAAACACAACACAATTCATACCCCTGATATACCAGGAAACACAACACAATTCACATACCCCTGATATACCAAGAAACACAACACAATTCATACCCCTGATATACCAACAAACACAACACAATTCACATACCCCTGATATACCAACAAACACAACACAATTCACATACCTCTGATATACCAACAAACACAACACAATTCACATACCCCTGATATACCAACAAACACAACACAATTCACATACCCCTGATATACCAATAAACACAACACAATTCACATACACCTGATATACCAATAAACACAACACAATTCATACCCCTGATATACCAACAAACACAACACAATTCATACCCCTGATATACCAAGAAACACAACACAATTCACATACCCCTGATATACCAATAAACACAACACAATTCATACCCCTGATATACCAACAAACACAACACAATTCATACCCCTGATATACCAACAAACACAACACAATTCACATACCCCTGATATACCAATAAACACAACACAATTCACATACCCCTGATATACCAACAAACACAACACAATTCATACCCCTGATATACCAACAAACACAACACAATTCATACCCCTGATATACCAAGAAACACAACACAATTCACATACCCCTGATATACCAAGAAACACAACACAATTCATACCCCTGATATACCAACAAACACAACACAATTCACATACCCCTGATATACCAATAAACACAACACAATTCACATACCCCTGATATACCAACAAACACAACACAATTCATACCCCTGATATACCAACAAACACAACACAATTCATACCCCTGATATACCAAGAAACACAACACAATTCACATACCCCTGATATACCAAGAAACACAACACAATTCACATACCCCTGATATACCAAGAAACACAACACAATTCATACCCCTGATATACCAACAAACACAACACAATTCACATACCCCTGATATACCAAGAAACACAACGCAATTCACATACCCCTGATATACCAAGAAACACAACACAATTCACATACCCCTGATGTACCAAGAAACACAACACAATTCACATACCCCTGATATACCAAGAAACACAACACAATTCATACCCCTGATATACCAACAAACACAACACAATTCACATACCCCTGATATACCAAGAAACACAACGCAATTCACATACCCCTGATATACCAAGAAACACAACACAACTCACATACCCCTGATATACCAAGAAACACAACACAGGTCACATACCCCTGATATACCAAGAAACACAACACAATTCACATACTCCTGATATACCAAGAAACACAACACAATTAACATACTCCTGATATACCAAGAAACACAACACAAGAAACACAACACAATTCATACCCCTGATATACCAAGAAACACAACGCAGTTCACATACCCCTGATATACCAAGAAACACAACACAAGAAACACAACACAATTCACATACCCCTGATATACCAACAACACAGTTCACATACCCCTGGTATACCAAGAAACACAACACAATTCATACCCCTGATATACCAACAAACACAACACAAGAAACACAACACAATTCACATACTCCTGATATACCAAGAAACACAACACAAGAAACACAACACAGTTCACATACCCCTGATATACCAAGAAACACAACATAATTCACATACCCCTGATATACCAAGAAACACAACACAATTCACATACCCCTGATATACCAAGAAACACAACACAATTCATACCCCTGATATACCAAGAAACACAACACAATTCACATACCCCTGATATACCAAGAAACACAACACAAGAAACACAACACAATTCACATATCCCTGATATACCAAGAAACACAACACAATTCACATACCCCTGATATACCAAGAAACACAACACAATTCACATACCCCTGATATACCAACAAACACAACACAATTCATACCCCTGATATACCAACAAACACAACACAATTCATACCCCTGATATACCAAGAAACACAACACAATTCACATACCCCTGATATACCAAGAAACACAACACAATTCATACCCCTGATATACCAACAAACACAACACAATTCACATATCCCTGATATACCAATAAACACAACACAATTCACATACCCCTGATATACCAACAAACACAACACAATTCATACCCCTGATATACCAACAAACACAACACAATTCATACCCCTGATATACCAAGAAACACAACACAATTCACATACCCCTGATATACCAAGAAACACAACACAATTCATACCCCTGATATACCAACAAACACAACACAATTCACATACCCCTGATATACCAAGAAACACAACGCAATTCACATACCCCTGATATACCAAGAAACACAACACAATTCACATACCCCTGATATACCAAGAAACACAACACAATTCACATACCCCTGATATACCAACAACACAGTTCACATACCCCTGGTATACCAAGAAACACAACACAATTCACATACCCCTGATATACCAACAACACAGTTCACATACCCCTGGTATACCAAGAAACACAACACAATTCATACCCCTGATATACCAACAAACACAACACAAGAAACACAACACAATTCACATACTCCTGATATACCAAGAAACACAACACAAGAAACACAACACAGTTCACATACCCCTGATATACCAAGAAACACAACATAATTCACATACCCCTGATATACCAAGAAACACAACACAATTCACATACCCCTGATATACCAAGAAACACAACACAATTCATACCCCTGATATACCAAGAAACACAACACAATTCACATACCCCTGATATACCAAGAAACACAACACAATTCACATACCCCTGATATACCAAGAAACACAACACAAGAAACACAACACAATTCACATATCCCTGATATACCAAGAAACACAACACAATTCACATACCCCTGATATACCAAGAAACACAACACAATTCACATACCCCCGATATACCAAGAAACACAACACAATTCACATACCCCCGATATACCAAGAAACACAACACAATTCACATACCCGTGATATACCAAGAAACACAACGCAATTCACATACCCCCGATATACCAAGAAACACAATGCAATTCACATACCCCTGATATACCAAGAAACACAACACAATTCACATACCCCCGATATACCAAGAAACACAACGCAATTCACATACCCCCGATATACCAAGAAACACAACACAATTCACATACCCCCGATATACCAAGAAACACAACACAATTCACATACCCCTGATATACCAAGAAACACAACGCAGTTCACATACCCCTGATATACCAATAAACACAACACAATTCATACCCCTGATATACCAACAAACACAACACAATTCATACCCCTGATATACCAACAAACACAACACAATTCACATACCCCTGATATACCAATAAACACAACACAATTCACATACCCCTGATATACCAACAAACACAACACAATTCATACCCCTGATATACCAACAAACACAACACAATTCATACCCCTGATATACCAAGAAACACAACACAATTCACATACCCCTGATATACCAAGAAACACAACACAATTCATACCCCTGATATACCAACAAACACAACACAATTCACATACCCCTGATATACCAATAAACACAACACAATTCACATACTCCTGATATACCAACAAACACAACACAATTCATACCCCTGATATACCAAGAAACACAACACAATTCATACCCCTGATATACCAAGAAACACAACACAATTCACATACCCCTGATATACCAAGAAACACAACACAATTCACATACCCCTGATATACCAAGAAACACAACACAATTCACATACCCCTGATATACCAAGAAACACAACACAATTCATACCCCTGATATACCAACAAACACAACACAATTCACATACCCCTGATATACCAAGAAACACAACACAATTCACATACCCCTGATATACCAAGAAACACAACACAATTCATACCCCTGATATACCAACAAACACAACACAATTCACATACCCCTGATATACCAAGAAACACAACGCAATTCACATACCCCTGATATACCAAGAAACACAACACAATTCACATACCCCTGATATACCAAGAAACACAACACAGGTCACATACCCCTGATATACCAAGAAACACAACACAATTCACATACTCCTGATATACCAAGAAACACAACACAAGAAACACAACACAATTCATACCCCTGATATACCAAGAAACACAACGCAGTTCACATACCCCTGATATACCAAGAAACACAACACAAGAAACACAACACAATTCACATACTCCTGATATACCAACAACACAGTTCACATACCCCTGGTATACCAAGAAACACAACACAATTCATACCCCTGATATACCAACAAACACAACACAAGAAACACAACACAATTCACATACTCCTGATATACCAAGAAACACAACACAAGAAACACAACACAGTTCACATACCCCTGATATACCAAGAAACACAACATAATTCACATACCCCTGATATACCAAGAAACACAACACAATTCACATACCCCTGATATACCAAGAAACACAACACAATTCATACCCCTGATATACCAAGAAACACAACACAATTCACATACCCCTGATATACCAAGAAACACAACACAATTCACATACCCCTGATATACCAAGAAACACAACACAAGAAACACAACACAATTCACATATCCCTGATTTACCAAGAAACACAACACAATTCACATACCCCTGATATACCAAGAAACACAACACAATTCACATACCCCCGATATACCAAGAAACACAACACAATTCACATACCCCCGATATACCAAGAAACACAACACAATTCACATACCCCCGATATACCAAGAAACACAACGCAATTCACATACCCCCGATATACCAAGAAACACAACGCAATTCACATACCCCCGATATACCAAGAAACACAACGCAATTCACATACCCCCGATATACCAAGAAACACAACGCAATTCACATACCCCCGATATTCCAAGAAACACAACACAATTCACATACCCCCGATATACCAAGAAACACAACACAATTCACATACCCCTGATATACCAAGAAACACAACGCAATTCACATACCCCCGATATACCAAGAAACACAACGCAATTCACATACCCCCGATATACCAAGAAACACAACACAATTCACATACCCCCGATATACCAAGAAACACAACACAATTCACATACCCCTGATATACCAAGAAACACAACGCAATTCACATACCCCCGATATACCAAGAAACACAACGCAATTCACATACCCCCGATATACCAAGAAACACAACACAATTCACATACCCCCGATATACCAAGAAACACAACACAATTCACATACCCCTGATATACCAAGAAACACAACGCAATTCACATACCCCTGATATACCAAGAAACACAACGCAATTCACATACCCCTGATATACCAAGAAACACAACACAATTCATACCCCTGATATACAAAGAAACACAACACAATTCACATACTCCTGATATACCAAGAAACACAACACAATTCATATACCCCTGATATACCAAGAAACACAACACAATTCACATATCCCTGATATACCAAGAAACACAACACAATTCATATACCCCTGATATACCAAGAAACACAACACAGTTCACATACCTCTGATATACCAAGAAACACAACGCAGTTCACATACCCCTGATATACCAAGAAACACAACACAATTCACATACCCCTGATATACCAAGAAACACAACACAATTCATACCCCTGATATACCAAGAAACACAACACAGTTCACATACCCCTGATATACCAAGAAACACAACACAGTTCACATACCCCTGATATACCAAGAAACACAACACAATTCACATACCCCTGATATACCAAGAAACACAACACAATTCATACCCCTGATGTACCAAGAAACACAACACAGTTCACATACCCCTGATATACCAAGAAACACAACACAATTCATACCCCTGATGTACCAAGAAACACAACACAATTCACATACCCCTGATATACCAAGAAACACAACACAATTCACATACCCCTGATATACCAAGAAACACAACACAGTTCACATACCCCTGATATACCAAGAAACACAACACAATTCATACCCCTGATATACCAAGAAACACAACACAATTCATACCCCTGATATACCAAGAAACACAACACAGTTCACATACCCCTGATATACCAAGAAACACAACACAGTTCACATACCCCTGATATACCAAGAAACACAACACAATTCACATACCCCTGATATACCAACAAATACAACACAATTCACATACCCCTGATATACCAAGAAACACAACACAATTCACATACCCCTGATATACCAAGAAACACAACACAATTCACATATCCCTGATATAGCAAGAAACACAACGCAATTCACATACCCCCGATATACCAAGAAACACAACACAGTTCACATACCCCTGATATACCAAGAAACACAACACAGTTCACATACCCCTGATATACCAAGAAACACAACACAATTCACATACCCCTGATATACCAAGAAACACAACGCAATTAACATACCCCTGATATACCAAGAAACACAACACAATTCATACCCCTGATATACCAAGAAACACAACACAATTCACATACCCCTGATATACCAAGAAACACAACAAAATTCATACCCCTGATATACCAAGAAACACAACACAATTCACATACCCATGATATACCAAGAAACACAACGCAATTCACATACCCCTGATATACCAAGAAACACAACACAATTCATACCCCTGATATACAAAGAAACACAACACAATTCACATACTCCTGATATACCAAGAAACACAACACAATTCACATATCCCTGATATACCAAGAAACACAACACAATTCATACCCCTGATATACAAAGAAACACAACACAGTTCACATACCCCTGATATACCAAGAAACACAACGCAGTTCACATACCCCTGATATACCAACAAACACAACACAATTCATACCCCTGATATACCAAGAAACACAACACAATTCATACCCCTGATATACCAAGAAACACAACGCAGTTCACATACCCTTGATATACCAAGAAACACAACACATTTCATACCCCTGATATACCAAGAAACACAACACAATTCATACCCCTGATATACCAAGAAACACGACGCAGTTCACATACCCCTGATATACAAAGAAACACACCACAGTTCACATACCCCTGATATACCAAGAAACACAACGCAGTTCACATACCCCTGATATACCAAGAAACACAACACAATTCATACCCCTGATATACCAAGAAACACAACACATTTCATACCCCTGATATACCAAGAAACACAACACAGTTCACATACCCCCGATATACCAAGAAACACAACACAGTTCACATACCCCTGATATACCAAGAAACACAACACAGTTCACATACCCCTGATATACCAAGAAACACAACACAATTCATATACCCCTGATATACCAACGCAATTCACATACCCCTGATACACCAAGAAACACAACACAGTTCACTTACCCCTGATATACCAAGAAACACAACACAATTCATACCCCTGATATACAAAGAAACACAACACAATTCACCACAGGTATAGGTAATATGTGGCTCTCGTTATTGAACTACAATTCCCATTAACCTCAGCCACTAGTATTTACCTAACAGAACCACTTCAATTTACCCAACATAAACTCCTGTATTTACCCAATATAATCTAATGTAATTACCCAAAATAAACCCCTTTATTTACCCAACATAGCCGCCTGTATTTACCCAACATAACCCCCTGTATTTACCCAACATAATCTAATAAACCCCTTTATTTACCCAATATAAACTCCTGTATTTACCCAACATAACCTCCTTTATTTACCCAACATAACCCCTGTATTTACCCAACATAATCTAATTTAATTACCCAACATAAACCCCTGAATTTACTCAACATAACCCCTGTATTTACTCAATATATCCCACTGAATTTACCCAGCATATACCCCTCTATTTATCCAATCTAATCAATGTAATTTCTCAACATAAACCCTGAATTTATCCAACACAAACCTTGTATTTACCCATCATAAACCTTGTATTTACCCATCATAAACCCCCTGTATTTACCCCAAATAACCTGCTCCCCAGGGAGATTTCCCTTATCCTGAACCAATATGGATGCTCCTAGGAACATCTGTCAGGCAGTTGGAGCTTGAACTTCTGAACCACAATTATAAGACAACTGAGCGAATGTAAATTCTTAATGGACACTGGGGGGCAGAAATAGGATGGGGGTTCGTATTCCCCCAGCTGGAGAGCCACATGACCAGTCTAGTGACATCCTCGGTTTGTGAATTCCCTTATTGTTACCGCAAGGAACCCTTGTATCTGATCTAGTTCCGCACATAGTGGAACAAACAGAAGACATGTTGGTTTTATTATTATTTTACTGTGATTGTACCTTGGCCTGTGTCACATTAACTGAAGATTTTTTTTTGTTGTGGTTATATCCCCAGAATAACAACAAAAGAAAGAAAAATGGTAGGAAGATCAAAACGATACACACTGCCAAAAAATATATTTTTTTTATATTTACCGTCTTGATAATATCTAAGTCTCCCTCCAGAGAAGACCAGTTCAGTGGTGAATTTATGCTGAAGGACATGGGTAAGAAATAACCTTTATTAAATACGAGTTAAAAAAAGATCTGTGAATCCTTAATTAATCAGATAGAGATGATTAAAATATCATAGGTTTTTAACACATAGGATCCAGATAATGATAAAAACAAAAAATGATGCACCAAGTTATAAGCAAAAATGTCTTCCACAAATTCCATTAATACTGTGACTGAATCGTTATAAAGTGACCACCTAACACTAAAGGAATGACAGTAATACATTTAGAATTATTAATTATTATAGCAAGTTGAAAAACCGTATATATATTTTTCACTCTTGCACCAGTAATATTAGTTTGGCTGTTATTGTAGCACAGACACCACATAATCCATCCAACATGATTCAGGAGATAAGTGATGCGGAGGATTGATTTTAACACTTTTCTCAACATACACGTATCAAACGAGACATGTAATGAAAAGCGCTCAATCTGTATATTGTTACTTATACATACCTTCACATATATGGTAGTTAGTCATATAGTAGTCTCTGAGAATAAGCAAAGAGAAATTATTCCACGGTATCCTGATTCCAAGACGGCAGTGAGGCCAAGCCAGTGACTTAAAGGTTCTCCTTAATTCCACAAATTAATAAGTGGACGTAAGGAGACACCAATAGGGTTGCCACCCAGCCGGTATTTTACCGGCAGGCCGGTAAAAAATTGGCTTCTTTCCAATGTTAAGTCTATGGAGGGAATGCCTTGGCCGGTATTTTTTTGAAGAAAAGGTGGCAACCCTAGACACCAACCCAATGGTCTATAGTGATTCAGAGATTGCTCCGTAGCGCCACAAGATAGATTGCCACAGAGCAATATTAAGGTACTTAATAATTATTGAATATTTGCCACCTCATTGGTAAGTGATGTTAGAATAAGCAGTAGATAAATGGAAGTGGTGGGTCCCTAATCTAGGTCCCTTGTGGTCTTCTAGTCTTCTCTGGAGGAAGACTGGATATTATCTGATAAATGCAGAAAAATATATATTTTTTTGGTGGTGTATATCTTTTTGGTCTTCCCACCATTTTTCTTTCTTTTGTTGTATTATCTAAGACCTGCAGTGAAAGTAATAACTGAGACAATTACTATAGAACCTTAGTATATCTATATGTATCGCTACATGTCCCCATAACAAAAGGATTTGTGTAAAAAAAAAATGCAAGACATCGTTATTTGATTTGTACTATGAATTTCTCACCATTCTTGCCAGCAAAGCTGCGGTTGAATCCGTTGTGATTGATGTTTTTTGTTGTGTTGGGGTCAGTACCATGGAACAGCAGCATCTCGTTATTTGTGGAACCATTCTTTGTGTCCAGACTCTGTTTCTTAATCTGGTAGTTTTGCCAAAGGGGTTGGTTCTGTATCCTCTCGATCTGTGGAACACAGAACACATGGTGGTCACTTCCTGGGGAACAGGAAGACCTGTCTGTTGAGGAATGTGCTAGTACAATTCTGCACTGTAACATGCTATTAGACCAGTTCCTTTGGGTCATGCCTCCCTAATGCATATTTATTAAGCTAGTTACACTGACGATTGTCCCCATAATAACCCACAAAACAGAGGGAAGTGTGGGTGTGAATGTCTGTTTCAAGTTCATTTCTTCTGCTGTATAGTGGGGGGTGGAATCATTTTAGCCCATTTACCAATGCAAACTAGATGGGAAACATTTGTTGCTTACTGGCATTAATCCATTGTGTGCCAGATGTGTGTCTAAACTATTGATTTGCAATGCATTGGACAAGAGGTTAAAGTCTTATCTCTGGCGGAGCGTGTGTACTATAGTGATGCCACACTCTAGTACGTTCCCTGCTAAAGCTGCAGTCTAACATCAGTGGTACTGAGTTGGCGGAGTGTGCACGCTGGTATGTACTATTCTTATATTATGCTGTAGTACATACCCTGCTGCAGATGAAGCCCAATATCGACAGTACTGAGTTGGTGGAGTGTGTGCGCTGGTATGTACTATAGTAATAGTACAATCTAGTATATACCCTGCTGAATACGAAACCTAATATCAGTGGTACGGAGTTGGTGGAGTGTGTGCACTGGTATGTACTATAGTGATAGTACAATCTAGTATATACCCTGCTGGATACGAAGATTAATATCAGTGGTACGGAGTTGGAAGAGTGTGTGTACTGGTATGTACTATATTGATGGTACAATCTAGTAAAAGCCCTGCTGAAGCCTAATGTCAGTGGAACTGAGTTGGAGGAGTTTGTACTGGTATGTACTATAGTGATGGTACAATCTAGTATATGCCCTGCTGAATACGAAGCCTAATATCAGTGGTATGGAGTTGGAGGAGTGTCTGTGTTGGTATGTACTATACTGATGTTACACTCTAGTACAAACCCTGCTGAAGTTGGAACCTAACAACAGTGATAATAAGTTGGCGCAGTGTGTGTACGGATATGTACTATAGTGATGTTACAGTCTTTACATACCTGGCTGAAGATGAAGCCTGATATCAGTGGTACTGAGTTGGCAGAGTGTGTGTACTATAGTGATGGTACAATCTAGTATGTACCCTGCTGAAGCTCAAACCTATTTTCAGTGGTTCTGATCTGGAGGAGTGTGTGCGCCGATATGTACTATAGTGATGTTACAATGTAGTACATACCCTGCTGACGCTGAAGCCTAATGTCAGTGGTTCTGAGTTGGAGGCGCGTGTACTGATATGTACTATAGTGATGGTACAATCTAGTATATACCCTGCTGAAGCCTAATGTCAGTGGTACTGATTTGGAGGAGTGTGTACTGGTATGTACTATAGTGATGGTACAATCTAGTATATTCCCTGCTGAAGCCTAATGTCAGTGGTACTGAGTTGGCGGAGTGTGTACTGGTATGTACTATAGTGATGGTACAATCTAGTACATTCCCTGCTGAAGCCTAATGTCAGTGGTACTGAGTTGGCGGAGTGTGTACTGGTATGTACTATAGTGATGGTACAATCTAGTATATTCCCTGCTGAAGCCTAATGTCAGTGGTACTGAGTTGGCAGAGTGTGTGTACTGGTATGCACTATAGTGATGGTACAATCTAGTATATCCCCTGTTGAAGCCTAATGTCAGTGGTATTGAGTTGGCGGAGTGTGTGTGTTGATATGTACTATAGTGATGGTACAATCTAGTACAAACCCTGCTGAAGCCTAATGTCAGTGGTACTGAGTTGGAGGAGTGTGTGTACTGTATGTACTATAGTGATGGTACAATCTAGTATATTCCCTGTTGAAGCCTAATATCAGTGGAACTGAGTTTGAGGAGTGTGTGTGTTGATATGTACTATAGTGATGGTACAATCTAGTATATACCCTGCTGAAGCTCAAACCTATTTTCAGTGGTTCTGATTTGGAGGAGTGTGTGCGCTGATATGTACTATAGTGATGTTACAATGTAGTACATACCCTGCTGACGCTGAAGCCTAATGTCAGTGGTTCTGAGTTGGAGGCGTGTGTACTGATATGTACTATATTGATGGTACAATCTAGTACATACCCTGCTGAAGCCTAATGTCAGTGGTACTGATTTGGAGGAGTGTGTACTGGTATGTACTATAGTGATGGTACAATCTAGTATATGCCCTGCTGAAGCCTAATGTCAGTGGAACTGAGTTGGAGGAGTGTGTACTGGTATGTACTATAGTGATGGTACAATCTAGTATATGCCCTGCTGAAGCCTAATGTCAGTGGTACTGAGTTGGCAGAGTGTGTACTGGTATGTACTATAGTGATGGTACAATCTAGTATATTCCCTGCTGAAGCCTAATGTCAGTGGAACTGAGTTGAAGGAGTGTGTGTGTTGATATGTACTATAGTGATGGTACAATCTAGTACATACCCTGCTGAAGCCTAATGTCAGTGGTACTGAGTTGGCGGAGTGTGTACTGGTATGTACTATAGTGATGGTAAAATCTAGTATATTCCCTGCTGAAGCCTAATGTCAGTGGTACTGAGTTGACGGACTGTGTGTGTTGATATGTACTATAGTGATGGTACAATCTAGTACATACCCTGCTGAACCCTAATGTCAGTGGTGCTGATCTGGAGGAGTGTGTACTGGTATGTACTATAGTGATGGTACGATCTAGTACATACCCTGCTGAAGCCTAATGTCAGTGGTACTGATTTCAAGGAGTGTGTGTGTTGACATGTACTATAGTGATGGTACAATCTAGTACATACCCTGCTGAAGCCTAATGTCAGTGGTACTGAGTTGGCAGAGTGTGTGTACTGTATGTACTGTAGTGATGGTACAATCTAGTATATACCCTGTTGAAGCCTAATGTCAGTGGTATTGAGTTGGCGGAGTGTGTGTGTTGATATGTACTATAGTGATGGTACAATCTAGTACAAACCCTGCTGAAGCCTAATGTCAGTGGTACTGAGTTGGCGGAGTGTGTACTGGTATGTACTATAGTGATGGTAAAATCTAGTATATTCCCTGCTGAAGCCTAATGTCAGTGGTACTGAGTTGACGGACTGTGTGTGTTGATATGTACTATAGTGATGGTACAATCTAGTACATACCCTGCTGAACCCTAATGTCAGTGGTGCTGATCTGGAGGAGTGTGTACTGGTATGTACTATAGTGATGGTACGATCTAGTACATACCCTGCTGAAGCCTAATGTCAGTGGTACTGATTTCAAGGAGTGTGTGTGTTGACATGTACTATAGTGATGGTACAATCTAGTACATACCCTGCTGAAGCCTAATGTCAGTGGTACTGAGTTGGCAGAGTGTGTGTACTGTATGTACTGTAGTGATGGTACAATCTAGTATATACCCTGTTGAAGCCTAATGTCAGTGGTATTGAGTTGGCGGAGTGTGTGTGTTGATATGTACTATAGTGATGGTACAATCTAGTACAAACCCTGCTGAAGCCTAATGTCAGTGGTACTGAGTTGGAGGAGTGTGTGTGTTGATATGTACTATAGTGATGGTACAATCTAGTACAAACCCTGCTGAAGCCTAATGTCAGTGGTACTGAGTTGGCGGAGTGTGTGTACTGTATGTACTATAGTGATGGTACAATCTAGTATATTCCCTGTTGAAGCCTAGTGTCAGTGGTACTGAGTTGGAGGAGTGTGTGTGTTGATATGAACTATAGTGATGGTACAATCTAGTACAAACCCTGCTGAAGCCTAATGTCAGTGTTATTGAGTTGGAGGAGTGTGTACTGATATGTACTATAGTGATGGTACAATCTAGTATATACCCTGCTGAATCCTATTGTCAGTGGAACTGAGCTGGAAGATCCTGCTTTCCCCTATTGTGTTTACACATACGCTGGGCGGCTGTACTGGGATAGTCAGTGTTTTTGACCTTCGGCTATCACATCTCCTATCATTCCCAACTAACCAGCGGCTGAACAGGAATGATGGGGTCGTTTTACCTAACAGCCAAACGCAACTGCGACCCCCATACTAATGTGTAGCACTGGCACAGAATGCAATAATGTGGAAATCGGCTACAAAGCAGAAACCTAGTACCAACTAACCCCAGTCATTAAATAAAATGGCACGTTATGTAATCCTAAAAAATAATAATAATCATAAAAGGTGGATCATTTTAGTCCAATAAACAGAACAATGCTCTACACAGCAGATAACCAAATTGTGATGGCCTAAAATAAATAAAGCTGCCATTAACCCTTTAAGTCCTGGAAGGGTGCAATGAATCTCACTGTACACCCCTCTGGCACTCATGGGCAGCAATTCTCCTTTAAATCTGTAATAGAGAACAGTTTATCATTGTGGTTACATAGTTACATAGTAAATCAGGTTGAAAAAAAGACACAAGTCCATCAAGTTCAACCTTTGAACCAAGAAAATAAGAATTATATATACGTTCCTAATGCCTAAATGGGTATTACTCTGTTTATTCTGTCACTGTATTAACTTCTACCACTTCTGCTGGTAGGCTATTCCACGTATCTACTACTCTCTGTGAAGTAAAACTTTCTTACATTACATCTAAACCTGTGTCCCTCTAGTTTTAGACTATGGCCTCTTGTCCTAACAGTTTTACTCCTGTGAAATGTACTTCCCTCCTGCACTTTGTTGAATCCCTTCATGTATGTGAATGTGTCTATCATATCCCCTCTCTCTCTCTCTTCTCTCCTCCAAGCTATACATGTTCAGATCCTTTAGTCTATCCTGATATTTCTTTTCCTGTAAACCAGTCACCATTTTAGTAGCCCTTCTCTGAATTATCTCTAGGTCTATCCTTCTGGAGATGGGGTCTCCGGTACTGTACGCAATACTCTATAGTATCTATATCCTTCTGGAGATGGGGTCTCCAGTACTGTACACAATACTCTAGATTATCTATATCCTTCTGGAGATGGGGTCTCCGGTACTGTACGCAATACTCTATAGTATCTATATCCTTCTGGAGATGGGGTCTCCAGTACTGTACACAATACTCTAGATTATCTATATCCTTCTGGAGATGGGGTCTCCTGTACTGTACGCAATACTCTATAGTATCTATATCCTTCTGGACATGGGGTCTCCAGTACTGTACACAATACTCTATAGTATCTATATCCTTCTGGAGATGGGGTCTCCAGTACTGTACACAATACTCTAGATTATCTATATCCTTCTGGAGATGGGCTCTCCGGTACTGTACACAATACTCTAGAGTATCTATATCTTTCTGGAGATGGGGTCTCCTGTACTGTACGCAATACTCTAGAATATCTATATCTTTCTGGAGATGGGGTCTCCTGTACTGTACGCAATACTGTAGTGTATCTATATCCTTCTGGAGATGGGGTCTCCGGTACTGTACGTAATACTCTAGAGTATCTATATCCTTCTGGAGATGGGGTCTCCGGTTCTGTACGCAATACTCTATAGTATCTATATCCTTCTGGAGATGGGGTCTCTAGTACTGTACACAATACTCTATAGTATCTATATCCTTCTGGAGATGGGGTCTCCTGTACTGTACGCAATACTCTAGAGTATCTATATCCTTCTGGAGATGGGGTCTCCTGTACTGTACGCAATACTCTAGAGTATCTATATCTTTCTGGAGATGGGGTCTCCGGTACTGTACGTAATACTCTAGAGTATCTATATCCTTCTGGAGATGGGGTCTCCTGTACTGTACGCAATACTCTAGTGTATCTATATCCTTCTGGAGATGTGGTCTCCGGTACTGTACACAATACTCTACAGTATCTATATCCTTCTGGAGATGGGGTCTCCAGTACTGTACGCAATACTCTAGTGTATCTATATCCTTCTGGAGATGGGGTCTCTAGTACTGTACAAATACTCTATAGTATCTATATCCTTCTGGATATGGGGTCTCCTGTACTGTACGCAATACTCTAGTGTATCTATATCCTTCTGGAGATGGGGTCTCTAGTACTGTACAAATACTCTATAGTATCTATATCCTTCTGGAGATGGGGTCTCCAGTACTGTACACAACACTCTAGGTGATGTCTAACTTGAGATCTGTAGAGTGGCATGACCATTTCCCTTTTTCTGCTACTAATGCCCCTAGCTATACAACCCAGCACCCTGCTTGCATTCCCCACCGCTTTATTACATTGCCTGCCTACCTTTAAGTCATTAGAAATTATTACTTCCAAATCCCTTTCCTCTGTTGTCTGACAGTACAGTACCCTTAATACTATATTTTTCCCTGTGAAGTTTGGTTTGTGATACACAGGGTGTAACCTTGACTGGAAGGATAAAATTGTGACAATTACCTGATGGATCCGCATCTTACAGCTTTGTGCAAACTTCATCTGGACGTTGTTGTATTCACTGGTACCAGGATTTAATGTCACCACCTGAACCAGATTCGTCCCCATTGGATCCCAGTCACTGGGTAGATCTAACGACGGCCCTTCTGTAAGGTGAAGACTAGTGTCAGCCCCCAGCACAAACATTACAACCCCCTGACACCCACACCTTCTAACATCAACACGTAAACATGACACTGAATTATACAACTTTATGTGTCAGGTATTCTGAGCTGGAATCTGCAAAATGTGTTATTGTGTGTTCAATCTGTAAAATCCAATCCTAAACTTACGTGTTTAATGCATGTGAACTAGTCATATGTGTGCTGTATAGACACAGTGTAATTCACTGTGCTATTTGTAATGACAGAGAAGAGTTAATGTAGTTGACACTTTGAGTGCCAGAGGGGTACACAACGCATTGCAGAGTACTCAGAGGGTTAATGTGCTGAAATCTGCACCCATTGCTCTTCCATTGATAAAGGCTGTTAGCTTATGTTAGACCATTTATATAGACAATAAAGCAGCATCACTTCTCAGCAACCAATAAAGATATCTATGTTAATGTGGAAGAGGCGGGGGTCCCACAGAGTATTATTTACGTCTTTGCGTTCCCTTAATTCCCAGAGGTGAAGCAGATTGTGTTACACTCCCTCCTGGCACTAAGAGGGTTAAACTCATCAGCGGTGCAGTATAATTGGTCTCAGATTTAAAGGGATAGTAATGGATCAATTTTACAAACTTTAATATTGTTAGTATTAAGAAAAAACAAGTCGACTGAAGCCACTCTGATCTCTCAAACTTGTAGAGCTGGAGAGATATAAGGTTATACACTTCCCCCCTCCGCCCCTTTCATAGACGTCAGCGCTGCATGGATATAGAAAATGTGAGTGGGCACAGACCTAAAGATATAAATCCCTACTAAAAACCTATGAATGAGGGGTGCACTCTCGGGACTCAAAAAGCATACTTAAAGTGATAGTAATACTTCGTTTTATCTTTATTGTTTTTGTAGGCATTAAATAAACATGGAAAACGATATGTCTTATCTCTCAAACCTTTATGGTTTGAGAGATATTCACAAGCAAAGTTCCCCTCCCGCCCCTTTTACCTAGTGTAAGCCATCTCTTCTCAGATGTGGAATGCAGTCCATATACCAGACAGATAACAGCAGGGGACAATCTTCTTCCTATGAGAACAATGAATGCCCTGCCACCCTTGACAAGTTTTTCAGGTTTTTCCCTTATCCTAATTGAAGATTGTCCCTCTCTGCAGTCTACCTGGGCACCCCCTTCTGATCTGGCTGAACAGTGTTACATCAGTAAAAGGGGCGGGAGGGGGATACTTTGTCATTGAATTACTCTTGAACTACAACTCTGACAGAACTGAAATAACACTCTTCAAAGTCCAAATACTATGATGATTAATTAGAGCTGCTTTTATTATGAAACATTACTATCCCTTTAAAGGAGCAGTAAACTTTTTTTTATGAAAACACATATTTTACAGAGCATTTCCTGATGAATAAAACAAGGTCACTCCCATCGCTGTCAGATGATTTATTCAAAATGTATATCAGTTCAAATAATCAGGAAGTGAATTTACTGTGTGTTTACTTCCCGATAGTTCTAACTGACAGGAAGTGAGTTTACTGTGTTTACTACCTGATAGTTCTAACTGACAGGAAGTGACTTTACTGTGTTTACTACCTGATAGATCTAACTGACAGGAAGTGACAGGCAGTTTCTATCACATTCTATGGAGAACTGTATGTCTCTGACTTTTCTGACTTTCCTTTCTATTAGAATCTAACATGAAATCTAATTAGAATGTGACCACTAGAGGGCACTGCTAATGTAAAAAAAAACATGGGTTTAAACTGTAATAACTCTGGAAATATAAATCTCTCGGCAGTGGGAGTACCCTTATTTTACTCAATAGAAAAATCCATACAATATATATTTTTTCATAAAAAAGTTTACTGCTCCTTTAACTAATAATATTCAAAGATAAGTAGTCCTAGAGGGACAACCTCTCCAGAAAAAGAGTGAATCCCATTAATGGAGGGAGTCAATGTAGAGAACACAAAATGAAAACAATGAAATCTTTATTAGTAAAAAAACAATATAATACAAAAAGGATGACTATTACAATCAGATTTGGAGGAGGTCTCCAGTTTGCTCTCTGTGTCTCTCTGGTGATAAGTATATCTATTCTGTATTTATTTTACCTTTTGGGTTTAGGATTTGTTTATCAAGACTATTTGTTGGGTGCTTTATTTATATGTAGATGATATTTATTTTTTTTATTGGGAAAGACATTGAGACCATTTATATGGCTGCCCACTATACTGGATTTGTTTTGTTTGATGATCTACTCTTACCATATGTGATATTTGATGTAATTTATAATCCGTATGGATTTTTGTGGTATTTATACCTAGGTCATCATGTTTCACATTTTTGTGGGTATTATTCTGGAGTTACCTCCTTCATGTTTTGTTTTAAATTGATTGTAATAGTCATCCTTTTTGTTTTATATTGTTTTTGTACTAATAAAGATTTCATTATTTTCATTTTGTGTTCTCTACATTGGCTGCCCCCATTTATGGGATTCACTTTTTTCTGGAGAGGTTGTCCCTCTAGGACTACTTATCTTTGAATATTATTAATTAAGTCAGCGCTGTATGGGACAGCAGCAGATTCAGTTCATTTGACTGGTGGTTCTTCAGAAGAGCCGAAATAGCACGATCTACAAATAAATGCTTAATTGGAACAGTCTACAAACTGCGCCTGCAAACCAGGCACACTTTGTAGACCATTCCAATTAAGTATTTAATTTTACATAGCTCTGTTTCAGCTCTGCTGGTCAAATGACCTTAATCTGCTGCTGTCCCATACGTCTATGAAAGGGGCGAAGGGGGAAAGTTTATAACCTTATATCTCTCCAACTATACAAGTCTGAGAGATCAGAGTGGCTTCGATCGATTTTTTTTTTTAATATTGACGATATTAAAAGTTTGTAAAATTGATCCATTACTATCCCTTTAATACCGAAGGTAAAATGCAATTCTGCAGCAAATCGAGAGCACATATAAACACTGCGTCCGAGACATCTCTAGCATTCAAGAGGTTAACCTTTTGTATTCCAGAGATGTATCCAAAGCATTGCAGCTGGCACAGAGTTAAACCTTCCATTGAAATGAGTGGGGATTCGTATTCGTCCAGTACAGAGGAGAATTTATCCACTTTGTTTGTGTGACTGTGTGATCTCTGAGGCAGGTGTACTAGGAAAAGGTGGACCAATTCTGGGTCAAACCATATGCAGCACAAGGAAGAAATACACATTCACGTTGCTTTAAATGGGGCTTTTTAACCCCTTGTATGCTAGAGAGGTCTTCAACGCATTGCTTCACATTGCTCTCCAGCATTCAATGGGTTAAAAGTCACTGTTAGACCTGTGGGAGTTTGTGAAAATTGTATTTTGTTCCCTGTGGTGCAGTTGGTTTGCTCCACATTGTACGATGACATCATCCACGAGGAGTAAACATTTTTTAATAAAATAAAACAATGACATACAGTTGGCCATACGTGCAGGGAAATGTGGAGGAATTCTGGGCTAAACCAATTGCCTTATAGGGAAAACCTAAACGCTTCCATTGACTGAAGGGTGGAGAGGTCTCCAGGGCACTGATTGGTAACGTGGTGGAGACCTCGCTGGCATTTAAGGGATTAAAATCTCAGTTTAAATCCATGGGAATGTTTGTTGAACTCTTTGATTGCCAGACGGGTGCGCTATACATTGCCTCTACACTTAGTGCCATATCGTCACATGAACCAGGAATTCGTTTTTCCTTATGTCCTAGTCACAAATCCAAAAAGGAGAAACCTGCTATTCAACAATCAGACTCTGTTTCTCATTCCTGAAGATCCAGGACATCAAAAGCTACTAGTGCTTCCAGGATTAAAAGGACCCTAAGACAAGCTTATATGTTTCTTATATGTATGGGCTTGGTGCGAGGTCCCTGCCTGAAAGCGTACAATCTAAAGTGGTAATGGGAGACATACAGAGTACATTAGGGTCAAGTGCTGAATACAGTGCCAGTTCTGATGATGATAGAGATGAGAGAACATGAGGGGGTTGCTGGAGTGAAGAGAGGAGTGTGATCTAGTGAGGTAATCTCTGGTATAGAAGTCTTCAGGATAAGAGAACATGAGGGGGTTGCTGGAGTGAAGAGAGCAGTGTAACCTAGTGAGGTAATCTCTGGTATAGAAGTCTTCAGGATAAGAGAACATGAGGGGATTGCTGGAGTGAAGAGAGGAGTGTGATCTAGTGAGGTAATCTCTGGTATAGAAGTCTTCAGGATAAGAGAACATGAGGGGGTTGCTGGAGTGAAGAGAGCAGTGTAACCTAGTGAGGTAATCTCTGGTATAGAAGTCTTCAGGATAAGAGAACATGAGGGGGTTGTTGGATTGAAGAGAGGAGTGTGATCTAGTGAGGTAATCTCTGGTATAGAAGTCTTCAGGATAAGAGAACATGAGGGGATTGCTGGAGTGAAGAGAGGAGTGTAACCTAGTGAGGTAATCTCTGGTATAGAAGTCATCAGCATGAGAGAACATGAGGGGATAGCTGGAGTGAAGAGAGGAGTGTGACCTAGTGAGGTAATCTCTGGTATAGAAGTCATCAGGATAAGAGAACATGAGGGAATAGCTGGACTGAAGAGAGGAGTGTGATCTAGTGAGGTAATCTCTGGTATAGAAATCTTCAGGATAAGAGAACATGAGGGGATTGCTGTACTGAAGAGAGGAGTGTAACCTAGTGAGGTAATCTCTGGTATAGAAGTCATCAGCATGAGAGAACATGAGGGGATAGCTGGAGTGAAGAGAGGAGTGTTATCTAGAGAGGTAATCTCTGGTATAGAAGTCTTCAGGATAAGAGAACATGAGGGGGTTGTTGGATTGAAGAGAGGAGTGTGATCTAGTGAGGTAATCTCTGGTATAGAAGTCTTCAGGATAAGAGAACATGAGGGGATTGCTGGAGTGAAGAGAGGAGTGTGACCTAGTGAGGTAATCTCTGGTATAGAAGTCATCAGGATAAGAGAACATGAGGGAATAGCTGGACTGAAGAGAGGAGTGTGATCTAGTGAGGTAATCTCTGGTATAGAAATCTTCAGGATAAGAGAACATGAGGGGATTGCTGTACTGAAGAGAGGAGTGTAACCTAGTGAGGTAATCTCTGGTATAGAAGTCATCAGCATGAGAGAACATGAGGGGATAGCTGGAGTGAAGAGAGGAGTGTTATCTAGAGAGGTAATCTCTGGTATAGAAGTCTTCAGGATAAGAGAACATGAGGTGGTTGCTGGAGTGAAGAGAGGAGTGTAACCTAGTGAGGTAATCTCTGGTATAGAAGTCTTCAGGATAAGAGAACATGAGGGGATTGCTGTACTGAAAAGAGGAGTGTAACCTAGTGAGGTAATCTCTGGTATAGAAGTCATCAGCATGAGAGAACATGAGGGGATTGCTGGAGTGAAGAGAGGAGTGTTATCTAGAGAGGTAATCTCTGGTATAGAAATCTTCAGGATAAGAGAACATGAGGGGATTGATGGACTGAAGAGAGGAGCGTGACCTAGTGAGGTAACCTCTGGTATAGAAGTCTTCAGGATAAGAGAACATGAGGGAATAGCTGGAGTGAAGAGAGGAGTGTGACCTAGTGAGGTAATCTCTGGTATAGAAGTCTTCAGGATAAGAGAACATGAGGGGATAACTGGACTGAAGAGAGGAGCGTGATCTAGTGAGGTAATCTCTGGTATAGAAGGTCTTCAGGATAAGAGAACATGAGAGGATTGCTGGAGTGAAGAGAGGAGTGTGACCTAGTGAGGTAATCTCTGGTATAGAAGTCTTCAGGATAAGAGAACATGAGGGAATAGCTGGAGTGAAGAGAGGAGTGTGATCTAGTGAGGGTAATCTCTGGTATAGAAGTCTTCAGGATAAGAGAACATGAGGGGTATAACTGGACTGAAGAGAGGAGCGTGATCTAGTGAGGTAATCTCTGGTATAGAAGTCTTCAGGATAAGAGAACATGAGGGAATAGCTGGACTGAAGAGAGGAGTGTGACCTAGTGAGGTAATCTCTGGTATAGAAGTCTTCAGGATAAGAGAACATGAGGGGATTGCTGGAGTGAAGAGAGCAGTGTAACCTAGTGAGGTAATCTCTGGTATAGAAATCTTCAGGATAAGAGAACATGAGGGGATTGCTGGATTGAAGAGAGGAGTGTGACCTAGTGAGGTAATCTCTGGTATAGAAGTCTTCAGGATAAGAGAACATGAGGAGATTGCTGGATTGAAGAGAGGAGTGTGACCTAGTGAGGTAATCTCTGGTATAGAAGTCTTCAGGATAAGAGAACATGAGGGGATTGCTGGACTGAAGAGAGGGAGTGTAACCTAGTGAGGTAATCTCTGGTATAGAAATCTTCAGGATAAGAGAACATGAGGGAATAGCTGGACTGAAGAGAGGAGTGTGACCTAGTGAGGTAATCTCTGGTATAGAAGTCTTCAGGATAAGAGAACATGAGGGGATTGCTGGAGTGAAGAGAGGAGTGTGACCTAGTGAGGTAATCTCTGGTATAGAAGTCTTCAGGATAAGAGAACATGAGGGGATAGCTGGGACTGAAGAGAGGAGTGTGACCTAGTGAGGTAATCTCTGGTATAGAAGTCTTCAGGATAAAATCCTAATCAGAAGTAATGTGAAGCGAAAATGAAAGAATAAAAAGATTCTAAACGGAGGAGAATTAGGCCCCTGTCTTCTAAACTAATGGATGGGAGGGTCGGAGTCTATGGGGTAGTGTAGAGAGTGGGAGGAGTTTCATTTTAAATTCCAAGTTACCTGTATGAGTGCCCTGCCTCCTGGTGGAGGGAACTTTACCTTGTGGTCTCTGCGCCCCCCACTGGACGCAAGAGAAATCATTGTTTTACTCTGCAGGAAAAGCCCTTCACTGCGTACCATATACACAAATAAATATTACAATTGATTTAAATGGAGCTTTTAACCCCACAAATGACAGGTTTACAACTGATTTCTTCACTGTGTCATAAAGACTTTTTAGCAGTGAAGGGAGTTTAATTAAATAAGTGGGAATGTTTATTTTTCCTCTTGTTGCAGTTGGTTTGTTTCAGAGTTTTCTTTTTACCTGGTGCATATGGCCACTCTGAATTAATTCCATGTGTTCTCCAGATGTAATCTGTAATAAGGGCTGGATGTAATGTCCACAGAGGCAGACATGATTCTAATTACAGGATGAAAGGGAGGAACTTAGAAAGGTAGGGAGGGAAGAAAGGGAGGGAGGAAAAGAAGGAAGGGAGGGAAGGGGGGAGGAAGGAAGAGAGAGAGGGAAGGAAGGAAGAAAGGAAGGAAGGGAGGGAGGGAAAGAAGGAAGGGAGGGAAGTAAAGAGAGGAAGGGAAAGGATGGAGGGAAGGAAGGAAGGGAGGGAAGGAAGGAAGACAGGGAGGGAAAGAAGGAAGGGAAGGAAGGAAGAGGACGAAGGGAGGGAGGGAAAGAAAGAGAGGAAGGAAGGAGAGGGAGGGAAGGGAGGAAGAAAGGAGCAGAAGGAAGGGGGGGAGTTAGGAAGGAAGGGAGAGGAGGAAGGGAAGGAAGGAAGAAAGGGAGGGAGGGAGGGAAGGAAGGGGGAGGGAAGTAAAGGGAGGAAGTAAGGATGGAAAGGAAGGAAAGGGAGGGAGGAAGGGAAGGAAGGGAGGGAAGGAAGACAAGGAAGGGAGGGAAAGAAGGAAGGGGGGAGGAAGGAAGAGAGGGAGGGAAGGAAGGAAGGGAGGGAGGGAGGGAAGGAAGGGGGAGGGAAGTAAAGGGAGGAAGTAAGGATGGAAGGGAAGGAAGGGGAGGGAGGGAGGGAAGGGGGAGGGAAGTAAAGGGAGGAAGTAAGGATGGAAAGGAAGGAAAGGGAGGGAGGAAGGGAAGGAAGGGAGGGAAGGAAGACAGGGAAGGAAGGGAGGGAAAGAAGGAAGGGGGGAGGAAGGAAGAGAGGGAGGGAAGGAAGGAAGGGAGGGAGGGAGGGAAGGAAGGGGGAGGGAAGTAAAGGGAGGAAGTAAGGATGGAAGGGAAGGAAGGGGAGGGAGGGAGGGAAGGGGGAGGGAAGTAAAGGGAGGAAGTAAGGATGGAAAGGAAGGAAAGGGAGGGAGGAAGGGAAGGAAGGGAGGGAAGGAAGACAGGGAAGGAAGGGAGGGAAAGAAGGAAGGGGGGAGGAAGGAAGAGAGGGAGGGAAGGAAGGAAGGGAGGGAGGGAAGGAAGGGGGAGGGAAGTAAAGGGAGGAAGTAAGGATGGAAGGGAAGGAAGGGGAGGGAGGGAGGGAAGGGGGAGGGAAGTAAAGGGAGGAAGTAAGGATGGAAGGGAAGTAATGGGAGGAAGTAAGGATGGAGGGGAAGGAAGGAAGGGAAGGAAGGGAGGGAAGGAAGACAGGGAAGGAAGGGAGGGAAAGAAGGAAGGGGGGAGGAAGGAAGAGAGGGAGGGAAGGAAGAAAGGAAGGGAGGGAGGTAAAGGGAGGAAGTAAGGATGGAAGTGAAGGAATGGTTGGGAGGAAGGGAAGGAAGAAAGGGATGGAGGGAAAAAAGGAAGGGAGGGAAGGAAGAGGAAGGAGAGGGAGGGAAGGGAGGAAGAAAGGAACAGAAGGAAGAGGGGAGTTAGGAAGGAAGGGAAAGAAAGGAGGGAAGGAAGGAAGGAAGGGAGGGGAAAAGGAATTAAGGAAGGAAAGAAGGAAGGAGAGGAAGGAAGGAAAGGGAGAGAAGGAAGAGAAGGAAGGAAGAAGAAAAAGGAAGGGAGGGAAGGAGAGGAAGAAAAGAAGGGAAGGAAGGAAGAGAAGGAGGGAAGAAAGGAAGGAGGGAAGGAAGGGAGGGAAGGAAGGGAGGGAGGGGAAAGAAGGGAGGAAGGAAGAAAGGGAGGGAGGGAGGAAGAAAGGGAGGAAGGAAAGAGAGGAAAGGGAGGGGGTAGGAAGGAACAATGGAAGGAAGGAAAAGAGGGAAGGAAGGGAGGGAGTGAAGGAAGGAACCGAAGGAAGAAAGGAAGGAATGGGCAGAAGAAAGGAGGGAGAAAGGAAGGAAGAGAGGAAGGGAAGGGGTGGGAGAGAGGGAGGAAGGGAATAAGGAAGGAAAAGGAAGGAGAGGGAGGAAGAAGAGGGAGGGAGGAAAAAAGGAACAACAGAAGGAAGGGGAGGGAGGAAGGAAGGAGAGGAAGGGAGGAAGGGACAAAATAAGGAATGAGAGGGAGGGAGGAAGGAGAGGAAGGAAGGAGAGGGAGGAAGGAGAGGGAGGGAGGAAGGGAGGAAGGAGAGGGAGGAAGGAAGGAAGGAAGGAAAGGAAGGAAGGAAAGAAGAAAGAAAAGAAGGAAGGGGAGGTAGGGATGAAGAAAGGGTGGAGTGAAGTAATGAATGAATAGATGGAGGGAATGAAGGAATAGAAGGAAGGAAGAGAAGGAAGGAAAAAGGAAAGAGGGAAAGGAAAGAGGGAATGGAAGGAGGGAAGGAAGGAAAGGGAGGGAGGGAGGAGAGGTAGGAAAAAGAGGGACAGAAGGGAGGGAGGGGGAAGGAAGAAACAAAGGAAGGAAGGAAGGAATAAAAAGGAAGGAAGGAATAAGAAGGAAGGGGAGGGAGTGAGGAAGGAGAGGGAGGGAGGAAGGAACAAAAGAAGGAAGGAGAGGGAGGGAGGAAGGAGAGGGAAGAAGGAAGGAACGGGAGGAAGGAAGGATGGAAAGAGGGAGGAAGGAAAGAAGGAAGAAAAGAAGGAAGGGGGGGTAGGGATGAAGAAAGGGTGGAGGGAAGTAATGCATGAATAGATGGAGGGAAGGAAGCAAGAGAAGGGAAGAGAAGGAAGGAAGGAAAGAGGGAAATGAGGGAGGGAAGGAAGAGAGGGAAGGAAGAAAAGGAGGGAGGGAAAGAAGGAAGGGAGGAAGGAAGGGGAGGTAGGAAGGAAGGAAAGGGAGGGAGGAGAGGTAGGAAAAAGAGGGACAGAAGGGAGGGAGGGAGGAAGGAGAGGGAGGGGGAAGGAACGAACAAAGGAATGAAGGAATAAGAAGCAAGGGGAGGGAGGAAGGAAGGAAAAAAGGAAGGAAGGGAAGAAAGGTGGGAGGGAGGAAGTCAGGAGAGGGAGGAAGGAATGAAGGAAAGAGAGGTAGGGGAGGGAGGGAGGATGGAAAGAAGGAAGGGAGGAAGGAAGGAAAAAGAGGGAAGGGAGAGAGGAAGGAAGGGGGAAGTGATTAAGAGAGAAGGGAAGGAAGGAAGGAAGAAAGGAAGTGAGAGAGTGAAAGGGAGGAGAAGAAGGAAGTGGAAGGAAGAAAGGGGAGGAAGGAAAGGAGGGAAGGAAAGAAGGAAGGGGAGGAGAGAAGGAGGGAAGAAGGAAAGGGTGGGATGAAGAAAGAGAGGAAGGAACAAACAAACAAATGGATGGAGGAAAGGTAGGAAGAAAGAAAGATAGTAAGGAAGGAGAGGGAGGAAGGAAGGTGAGGGAGGGATGGAGGGAAGGAAGGGAAGGGAAGAGAGAGGAAGGAAGGAAGGAATGAAGGGAGGGAGGGGTGGAGAGAAGGAAGGAAAGAAGGAAAGGGAGAGAGGAAGGAAGGAGAGGGAGGAAGGAAGGAGAGGAAGGAAGGAGAGGGAGGAAGGAAGGAGAGGAAGGAAGGAGAGGGGGGAGGAAGGAGAGGAAGGAAGGAGAGGGGGGGAGGAAGGAAGGAGAGGAAGGAAGGAAGGATGGATGGAAAACTTGGAGACTAGGTAAAAGGAATCATGTCTGCGTTAGAAGTCCTTATGTCCTGTACTAATAGAGATCAGAATGGGGGAACAAGGTTACACAGAACTGATTTATAGTGACTATTAGATTTCTCTGGCCAGATGAAGATAATTGGGAGCTTATTATTATTAGAAGATGTTACGGTTCCTCTAACCCTATGAGCGCCACGGAGGTATTCAACACATTGCAATGCACTGGATACCTCTCTGGCACTGAAAGGGTTTAAATTGAGCTTTTCTCAGCATTCAGAGGGTGGAAATCCCATTTCAGTTTTCAATAATTTGTACATTTTTCCCAGAATGACTACATTCCCTATAGAGTGCAATATTACCGTGTTTAGAGACGCGCTCCATCTTCACCCTGTTTCCGTGCTTATCTGTAGCAGATTTATGTTTCATACTGACTGTGAGCTGTTTCCCTTTAACACTGATGACAAATGATTGTGTTGTCTTCTGACTTGCGGCCTCCTCTAGCTGCAAGTTTGTTAATTTATCGAAAGGAACCATGGCGGCACCATTGTCGTATCTCCACTCCACCAGATTACTGAACAGCTCTGCCTCCCTTTCCTTGGCTGTCTTGTCTCTTATTTGCTTTATCATTTCTTGGACTTCTTTAGTTGCCTTCATCACGTCCCTCGTCAGGCCTGAAATCCGGATCGAGGACAGTTTGTACTCGATGGAGACCTGGAGCCTCTTCTGAAGCTCAGATAACTTCTTCTGCTCCTGTTCTTCAAAATCAGCGACCCACTCTTCCTGGAGAACGTTCTCGTCCTGCTCCTCTTGTATGAGTTTTTCCAGCCAAACCTTGGTGTTCTTCACAATTTCACCGCTCTCAGCGCAGAGGTGGATGATCGCTGGCTCAATGTTGTCCATTAGCTGGAAAGCTGTCAGCTTCTGGGTGGGCACTCTTTTGGTCGGTAGGAACCAGGCTGGAAATGGAAGAGGTAAAAGAACCATAAACCCACTTTAATACGAGTGCATTTTACTAGTTACACCAGGAATGGTCAGCCTGTGGACCATCAACAACTGTAGGGCCACAACCACCTCTGGACTACTCCATCTAACTAACGGGGAAGTGACATCTAATATTAAAAATAACAACCCCTCATTAAGCTTTCTATAGCATGAAAACACTAATGGCCCCTATGAATTTTGCTGTTGTGCATTAGTTGAAGAGATAACATCCTCAGTCGATCGTGAATGTGATGTCCGTGGAGGCGGACATGAGAGCTGATAGCAGATCTGTAGGATATAAACTCCGCCCACTGCCCATGGTAATCATAACCCGATAAGGACCACAGGGGTGTGTGATATATTGCTTTAATATGTGTTGCACACTCCTCTGGTCCATAAAGGGTTAAGAAGGCTCGTGTACTCTGACTATTTAGATTTAACCCCTTTGAGTGCCAGAGGGGAATCCAACGCATCAAAACAAAACTGCTAGTGACTGTGATGTCCACCTCCAGGGACACGACATGGACCGACAGAACAACTTATCGCAATAGCACAAGGGAAAATTCATCAGGGCAATGAGGATTTTCTGTCCGTAGTAATATAAATGGGGGGGCATTATTACGGGTTGTTACTTTTACTTTAAGTATTTGACAGAAAATCCAGACCTTTCGGTCTATGTATTTATTATACTTAGATGTGACCTAGATCAATGTACTGACCTGCAGGAATTCTATTGCTAGTGTGCCCTAGATCAATGCACTGACATTCAGGAATTCTATCCCTAGTGTGCCCTAGATCAATGCACTGACATTCAGGAATTCTATCGCTAGTGTGACCTACATCAATGCACTGACATTCAGGAATTCTATCGCTAGTGTGACCTACATCAATGCACTGACATGCAGGAATTCTATCCCTAGTGTGACGAAGATCAATGCACTGACATGCAGGAATTCTATCACTAGTGTGACGAAGATCAATGCACTGACATGCAAGTATTCTATCACTAGTGTGCCCTAGATCAATGCACTGACATGCAGGAATTCTACCACTAGTGTGACCTAGATCAATGCACTGACATGCAAGTATTCTATCACTAGTGTGCCCTAGATCAATGCACTGACATGCAGGAATTCTACCACTAGTGTGACCTAGATCAATGCACTGACATGCAGGAATTCTATCGCTATTGTGACCTAGATCAATGCACTGACATGCAGGAATTCTATCGCTAGTGTGACCTAGATCAATGCACTGACATGCAGGAATTCTATCGTTAGTGTGACCTAGATCAATGCACTGACATGCAGGAATTCTATCGCTAGTGTGCCCTAGATCAATGCACTGACATGCAGGAATTCTATCGCTAGTGTGCCCTAGATCAATGCACTGACATGCAGGAATTCTATCGCTAGTGTGCCCTAGATCAATGCACTGACATGCAGGAATTCTATCGCTAGTGTGCCCTAGATCAATGCACTGACATGCAGGAATTCTATCGCTAGTGTGCCCTAGATCAGTGCACTGACATGCAGGAATTCTATCGCTAGTGTGCCCTAGATCAATGCACTGACATGCAGGAATTCTATCCCTAGTGTGCCCTAGATCAATGCACTGACATTCAGGAATTCTATCGCTAGTGTGACCTACATCAATGCACTGACATTCAGGAATTCTATCGCTAGTGTGACCTACATCAATGCACTGACATGCAGGAATTCTATCCCTAGTGTGACGAAGATCAATGCACTGACATGCAGGAATTCTATCACTAGTGTGACGAAGATCAATGCACTGACATGCAAGTATTCTATCACTAGTGTGCCCTAGATCAATGCACTGACATGCAGGAATTCTACCACTAGTGTGACCTAGATCAATGCACTGACATGCAAGTATTCTATCACTAGTGTGCCCTAGATCAATGCACTGACATGCAGGAATTCTACCACTAGTGTGACCTAGATCAATGCACTGACATGCAGGAATTCTATCGCTATTGTGACCTAGATCAATGCACTGACATGCAGGAATTCTATCGCTATTGTGACCTAGATCAATGCACTGACATGCAGGAATTCTATCGCTAGTGTGCCCTAGATCAATGCACTGACATGCAGGAATTCTATCGCTAGTGTGCCCTAGATCAATGCACTGACATGCAGGAATTCTATCGCTAGTGTGCCCTAGATCAATGCACTGACATGCAGGAATTCTATCGCTAGTGTGCCCTAGATCAATGCACTGACATGCAGGAATTCTATCGCTAGTGTGCCCTAGATCAGTGCACTGACATGCAGGAATTCTATCGCTAGTGTGCCCTAGATCAATGCACTGACATGCAGGAATTCTATCGCTAGTGTGCCCTAGATCAATGCACTGACATGCAGGAATTCTATCGCTAGTGTGACCTAGATCAATGCACTGACATGCAGGAATTCTATCGCTAGTGTGCCCTAGATCAATGCACTGACATGCAGGAATTCTATCGCTAGTGTGCCCTAGATCAATGCACTGACATGCAGGAATTCTATCGCTAGTGTGACCTAGATCAATGCACTGACCTGCAGGAATTATATCACTAGTGTGCCCTAGATCAATGCACTGACCTGCAGGAATTATATCACTAGTGTGCCCTAGATCAATGCACTGACCTGCAGGAATTAAATCACTAGTGTGACTAGATCAATGCACTGACCTGCAGGAATTATATCACTAGTGTGACCTAGATCAATGCACTGACCTGCAGGAATTAAATCACTAGTGTGACCTAGATCAATGCACTGACATGCAGGAATTAAATCACTAGTGTGACTAGATCAATGCACCGACCTGCAGGAATTAAATCACTAGTGTGACTAGATCAATGCACTGACCTGCAGGAATTAAATCACTAGTGTGACTAGATCAATGCACTGACCTGCAGGAATTAAATCACTAGTGTGACCTAGATCAATGCACTGACATGCAGGAATTCTAGCGCTAGTGTGACCTAAATAATTATATCACTAGTGTGACCTAGATCAATGCACTGACCTGCAGGAATTAAATCACTAGTGTGATTAGATCAATGCACTGACCTGCAGGAATTATATCACTAGTGTGACTAGATCAATGCACTGACCTGCAGGAATTCTATCCCTAGTGTGACTAGATCAATGCACTGACCTGCAGGAATTCTATCACTAGTGTGCCCTAGATCAATGCAATGACCTGCAGGAATTATATCACTAGTGTGACCTAGATCAATGCAATGACCTGCAGGAATTATATCACTAGTGTGCCCTAGATCAATGCACTGACATGCAGGAATTCTATCACTAGTGTGCCCTAGATCAATGCACTGACCTGCAGGAATTAAATCACTAGTGTGACTAGATCAATGCACTGACCTGCAGGAATTATATCACTAGTGTGACCTAGATCAATGCACTGACCTGCAGGAATTAAATCACTAGTGTGACTAGATCAATGCACTGACCTGCAGGAATTAACTCACTAGTGTGACTAGATCAATGCACTGACCTGCAGGAATTAAATCACTAGTGTGATCTAGATCAATGTACTGACCTGCAGGAATTCTATCGCTAGTGTGACCTAGATCAATGCACTGACCTGCAGGAATTAAATCACTAGTGTGACTAGATCAATGCACTGACCTGCAGGAATTATATCACTAGTGTGACCTAGATCAATGCACTGACCTGCAGGAATTAAATCACTAGTGTAACTAGATCAATGCACTGACCTGCAGGAATTAACTCACTAGTGTGACTAGATCAATGCACCTGACCTGCAGGAATTAAATCACTAGTGTGACTAGATCAATGCACTGACCTGCAGGAATTATATCACTAGTGTGACCTAGATCAATGCACTGACCTGCAGGAATTAAATCACTAGTGTAACCTAGATCAATGCACTGACCTGCAGGAATTAACTCACTAGTGTGACTAGATCAATGCACTGACCTGCAGGAATTAAAATCACTAGTGTGACTAGATTCAATGTACTGACCTGCAGGAATTCTATCGCTAGTGTGACCTAGATCAATGCACTGACCTGCAGGAATTAAATCACTAGTGTGACTAGATCAATGCACTGACCTGCAGGAATTAAATCACTAGTGTGACTAGATCAATGCACTGACCTGCAGGAATTAAATCACTAGGTGTGACCTAGATCAATGCACTGACATGCAGGAATTCTAGCGCTAGTGTGACCTAAATAATTATATCACTAGGTGTGACCTAGATCAATGCACTGACCCTGCAGGAATTAAATCACTAGTGTGATTAGATCAATGCACTGACCTGCAGGAATTATATCACTAGTGTGACTAGATCAATGCACTGACCTGCAGGAATTCTATCCCTAGTGTGACTAGATCAATGCACTGACCTGCCAGGAATTCTATCACTAGTGAGGCCCTAGATCAATGCAATGACCTGCAGGAATTATATCACTAGTGTGACCTAGATCAATGCAATGACCTGCAGGAATTATATCACTAGTGTGCCCCTAGATCAATGCACTGACATGCAGGAATTCTATCACTAGTGTGCCCCTAGATCAATGCACTGACCTGCAGGAATTAAATCACTAGTGTGACTAGATCAATGCCACTGACCTGCAGGAATTATATCACTAGTGTGACCTAGATCAATGCACTGACCTGCAGGAATAAATCACTAGTGTGACTAGATCAATGCACTGACCTGCAGGAATTAACTCACTAGTGTGACTAGATCAATGCACTGACCTGCAGGAATTAAATCACTAGTGTGATCTAGATCAATGTACTGACCTGCAGGAATTCTATCGCTAGTGTGACCTAGATCAATGCACTGACCCTGCAGGAATTAAATCACTAGTGTGACTAGATCAATGCACTGACCTGCAGGAATTATATCACTAGTGTGACCTAGATCAATGCACTGACCTGCAGGAATTAAATCACTAGTGTAACCTAGATCAATGCACTGACCTGCAGGAATTAACTCACTAGTGTGACTAGATCAATGCACTGACCTGCAGGAATTAAATCACTAGTGTGACTAGATCAATGCACTGACCTGCAGGAATTATATCACTAGTGTGACCTAGATCAATGCACTGACCTGCAGGAATTAAATCACTAGTGTAACCTAGATCAATGCACTGACCTGCAGGAATTAACTCACTAGTGTGACTAGATCAATGCACTGACCTGCAGGAATTAAATCACTAGTGTGACTAGATCAATGTACTGACCTGCAGGAATTCTATCGCTAGTGTGACCTAGATCAATGCACTGACCTGCAGGAATTATATCACTAGTGTGACCTAGATCAATGCACTGACCTGCAGGAATTATACCACTAGTGTGACCTAGATCAATGCACTGACCTGCAGGAATTAACTCACTAGTGTGACCTAGATCAATGTACTGACCTGCAGGAATTATATCACTAGTGTGACTAGATCAATGTACTGACCTGCAGGAATTATATCACTAGTGTGACTAGATCAATGTACTGACCTGCAGGGAATTTATATCGCTAGTGTGACCTAGATCAATGCACCGACCTGCAGGAATTAAATCACTAGTGTGACCTAGATCAATGCACTGACCTGCAGGAATTATACCACTAGTGTGACTAGATCAATGTACTGACCTGCAGGGAATTATACCACTAGTGTGACTAGATCAATGTACTGACCTGCAGGAATTATATCACTAGTGTGACTAGATCAATGTACTGACCTGCAGGAATTATATCACTAGTGTGACCTAGATCAATGTACTGACCTGCAGGAATTATATCACTAGTGTGACCTAGATCAATGCACTGACGTGCAGGAATTCTACCACTAGTGTGACCTAGATACATTTTTAAACAAAAAGCCGTGCAGATGTTTTTTATATACAAGGAACAGTTATATTGTCCAGAACTGCTCCACTTTTAGATAAAGTTTTCATAGTCTCCTCAAGACCAGGACAGGCAGACTTACAGGTAAGTTTACTGAACGTGGGACTGTGGCTCAGACAGCGTGGATCCTTCCTTCGTCTTCATGCTGGTGTAGAAGTCATTCAGCATTTGCTTTTGGAAAATAACAACTTTTCACCATCTGCACCATCTGGGCCTTTTTGGATCTGACAAAATCCTCCACAGCTTCTAGCATGGCATCAGCCACTGGACCAGAAGGCACATTGCCCACCCCTGGCACAATAAGAAAGAAGCAGGGTTTAGATATCAAATTTTAGTAAAATAGTCAACATAAATACCTGTTCAATGCTCTGCAATGAGGCACATCCCGCTTTAAATACCCACAACTTCAAACTAGCCCCAATCAAACTCACCCTAAATACTAACACTTCACAGTGACTATGAATATCAACAGCTTCAGTATAACCTGAGTACCCACACAATAAAAACATACCCCGAATAACCCACACCCTTCAGTCGTACCACAAATACCCACACCTTAATTCTTACCTTGAATCATCACACCTTAAATCATAGCCCATATAACTACACCCTAAATCTTACCTGTAAAAAAACACACCTTCACAAGTTGAAAATCATGTTAATAAGTGGTGTAGAAACTATTTGATCACCCCTTCTATTGCCAACAACATTGCACGTGGGGATTAAAGACATGGAAGAAGAGGTCCACATAAATTATATGGACAAGGAAGCAGTCATCACAGTAATTATATAGATATGCTGTATGATGGACTCCTACCTAGGTAAGTACTTCTGTTACACACAGTAATTATATAGATACACCTGACTGCTGTGTGATGGGAACTCCTACCTAGGTAAGTGATTCTGTTACATACAGTAATTATGTAGATACGCCTGACTGCTGTATGATGGACTCCTACCTAGGTAAGTACTTCTGTTACACACAGTAATTATATAGATACACCTGACTGCTGTGTGATGGACTCCTACCTAGGTAAGTGATTCTGTTACATACAGTAATCATATAGATACGCCTGACTGCTGTATGATGGACTCCTACCTAGGTAAGTACTTCTGTTACACACAGTAATTATATAGATACACCTGACTGCTGTATGATGGACTCCTACATAGGTAAGTGCTTCTGTTACACACAGTAATTATATAGATACGCCTGACTGCTGTGTGATGGACTCCTACCTAGGTAAGTGCTTCTGTTACACACAGTAATTATATAGATACACCTGACTGCTGTATGATGGACTCCTACATAGGTAAGTGCTTCTGTTACACACAGTAATTATATAGATACACCTGACTGCTGTGTGATGGACCTCCTACCTAGGTAAGTGCTTCCGTTACACACAGTAATTATATAGATACGCCTGACTGCTGTGTGATGGACTCCTACCTAGGTAAGTGCTTCTGTTACACACAGTAATATACAGATACACCTGACTGCTGTGTGATGGACTCCTACCTAGGTAAGTGCTTCTGTTACACACAGCAATTATAGAGATACGCCTGACTGCTGTGTGATGGACTCCTACCTAGGTAAGTGCTTCTGTTACACACAGTAATTATATAGATACGCCTGACTGCTGTATGATGGACTCCTACCTAGGTAAGTGCTTCTGTTACACACAGTAATTTTATGGCATTTCCACGGAGGCTTCATATTATGCTTTAAACTCTCTTCACTGCATCCTAGCAGCAAAGACAAACTTTACTTAACAGAAAAATAAAAGAGACAAAAAAACTTGCTAGCTTCTGAAGCTGTAGTCTACCAATAGCATTGAGACCTCTATAATAAATTGAGCTGCAATTATCTTCTCTTCCTCTTTCTTTGCTGCTTTTCCTAGCAAGATAAGTATTGTCTCATTCCATAATTATGGTATTACCTTATCATTGATTAATTTGCTCAGTGGTACATTTAGTCTTCATTCACTCTTATCCCTCTCACCTCTGGAAGAGTGAATCCGCCGGTCTATTTATTTTTTCTGTCCTGTTCTTTCACTTTATGTCCTCTCGCTATATCTAAATCACTAGTTTCCTATGATATTTCACTTAATAGTGATAAAATTGAACCGTGCGGCTAGGGCCCACAAAAACGACCCTCACCTCAAGAGGAAGGTTACTTGAGGAAAAAAGAACCTGAGGAGGTTAAAACCTAATTCCTATCGTTCCTCGTCTAGCGAGGATTCCTCTGACGAGGACTGGGAATTGTCCTCTAATACAGAGGAAGATTCTGATTCTGATTCTGAGGTCCCTGTACCCAAAAAAGAAAAAAGTTATGGAAACTAGTTCTGTAGCCTCTAATCTCAAGTCGGCTAACCCATTGTTTTGGATGATAAGGGAAAACCCCTTTTTGACCCGGAGGGTATAAAGCACCCCCGGTTCATCAGAGTGGACTCCTATTCCCCACATTTCTCAATACTTGGAGGCCTGGGTTCGCAAACCCATGAATAGGGCCACTAGAAAACAAACTAAGAGCCGAGTGCCCTCGCCCTGTTGTGGCGAATAAGGTGTGCGACACACCAGAATTAGACACCAAAATGGTACAGTTCATAACTAAATCTGGCAAGGACCCCAGGAAAGGGTTAGACAAGAGCCCTAAAATCTTGCCAGGATAAGTTATTAGATACCTTAGGACCACTAACTAAGATTTTTGAGCTTTCTGAAAATGCTTTGAATAATAATACCCCTATAGACACTCAGGTGCTCCGGGGGATGGATACAAAGGGCCATATGCCTTATAGGTAACACAAATTCTGCTATAGCTGCTGAAAGACGCAGAGCGATCTTGTTACGCATAGATCCGAAATTAGCAGATATGGCCAATACAGAGCCTGGGCCCGTCCGCGAACGGACAATTATTTGGAGAATCCTTCATAAAGGAATTAGGAAAATTTGCTTCAACTTTCACTGCCTTAGACAAGGCTCAATCTTCCCTGAAAAAAGTGTTCAACCCTAAGGTTTTTCCCCAGGGGCCGGGAGAGGCAGGGGACTCCGGGAACAAATTATGCCTTCCCACCTTTTTGCTATGATTCCACGGACCCTTCTATCGATCCGCCGTCAATTAGCAACAGTAGTTTTAATCACGCCCTTTTGGCCGATGCAACCGTGGGTTCCCCTCCACTTCTGGAGTTATCTGCAGACGTTCCACGCCTCCTTCCTTCTCTACCAAATCTTCTGACGAACCCCTCCGGAGATCCACACGACCTTCTAATGTCAGGGGAACTCCGACTTCTAGCTTGGTTCATTTCAGGAATTCCTTCAGTATCGAAAGATTTTCGGATTCAGCTTGCTCTCTATTGGCAGAATCTTAGACACCAGGTACCCGATCCATGTATAAATCCGCCTGGTCTTCATGAAGTAGTTGGTGCCTGGAACGGGATTTGGATCCCATTTCAGCCTCTTTAATAGAAGTAGATAATTTTCTTTCTCATCTTTTCGATTTGGGTAAAGCATACCGTACGATTAATACTTATCGTTCCGCTATATCAGCGGGTCATGTCGCAATAGATGGTATTCCGGTGGGCCAATCGGTTGTGGTTTGTCGCCTTATGCGGGGGATTCGTTTGTCCAGACCTCCCCAATCGAGATACCAATTCGTTGTGGAATGTTAATGATGTTTTATGATTTTTAGAAAATTGGCCAACTAACGACCTTTTGTCATTGAAACAACTATCGGCAAAATTGACTATTCTACTTTGCCTAATATCTTTCAAACGAGTCTCTGATGTTAAAGCTCTGGATCTGCATTCTAGATCTTTCACTCCCTTTGGAGTCCCAGTTTCGAATTTAGCGTCGCACTAAGACAGCGATCCGCGTGGTTTCTTACCCATCATTTCCCTTCTCAACCACAACTGTGTGTTGTACAATGCTTACAAGAGTATGAGAAACGAACCACTCCACTCCGCAGATCTGAATGGCCTCAGTTACTAATTTCCTTCCGTAAACCTTTCCTTCTGGTTTCGGCAGCTACCTTAGCTAGATGGGTCAGATGGATTATGCAATTAGCAGGCATTAACGTCACTTTGTTCGGAGCTCATTCCTCTAGAGATGCAATGGCATCTATGACATTCCAATCAGGGGGAAGGTTGAAGGATATCCTTAGAGCTGCGGATTGGTCGAGAGAGTCTACATTTAGAGATTTTTACCATAAACCTATTGATCATGTTTCAAATACTGTATTAAACAACCTTTAATAGTGTTGCCTGTTTAACTTTGAATGTGCATAATATGAAGCCTCCGTGGAAATGCCATAAAATTCGTGGGATTTTCCTAACTATAGTGAAGGAAAGTCAGAATTTTATTAATGACACGGAGGCGAATATTATCCCTCCCTATGTTTCCCCTCCCTTCTCACGTATAATATTCTCTGTGTCTCCTCCAGGTTGAAAAGAATTACATATCGAGAAGTTCTTCATTACACCTCAAGAAAGTTCGTGGACATGTTGAACCTTCCATGTTTAAAATTTCCTAGGAACTGTCAGTTTTAAAGGAATGTTTATTGTTATTATACCAATGGAGACTTATCTGAAAAGAACGACACGCAAGAAAGAGGGAGAGAAGATAATTGCAGCTCAATTTATTATAGAGGTCTCAATGCTATTGGTAGACTACAGCTTCAGAAGCTAGCAAGTTTTTTTGTCTCTTTATTTTTCTGTTAAATAAAGTTTGTCTTTGCTGCTAGGATGCAGTGAAGAGAGTTTAAAGCATAATATTCGCCTTCGTGTCATTAATAAAATTCTGACTTTCCTTCACTATAGTTAGGAAAAATCCACGAATTATATAGATACACCTGACTGCTGTGTGATGGACTCCTACCTAGGTAAGTGCTTTCTGTTACACACAGTAATTATATAGATACACCTGACTGCTGTGTGATGGACTCCTACCTAGGTAAGTCCTTCTGTTACACACAGTAATTATATAGATACACCTGACTGCTGTATGATGGACTCCTACCTAGGTAAGTGCTTCTGTTACACACAGTAATTATATAGATACACCTGACTGCTGTGTGATGGACTCCTACCTAGGTAAGTGCTTCTGTTACACACAGTAATTATATAGATACGACTGACTGCTGTGTGAATGGACTCCTACCTAGGTAAGTGCTTCTGTTACACACAGTAATTATATAGATACGCCTGACTGCTGTGTGATGGACTCCTACCTAGGTAAGTGCTTCTGTTTACACACACTAATTGTATAGATACACCTGACTGCTGTGTGATGGACTCCTACCTAGGTAAGTGCTTCTGTTACACACAGTAATGATATAGATACACCTGACTGCTGTGTGATGGACTCCTACCTAGGTAAGTGCTTCTGTTACACACAGTAAATTATATACATACGCCTGACTGCTGTATGATGGACTCCTACCTAGGTAAGTACTTCTGTTACACACATTAATTATATATATATACGCCTGACTGCTGTGTGATGGACCTCCTACCTAGGTAAGCGCTTCTGTTACACACTGTAATGATATAGATACGCCTGACTGCTGTATGATGGACTCCTACCTAGGTAAGTGCTTCTGTTACACACAGTAATGATATAGATACACCTGACCTGCCGTGTGATGGACTCCTACCTAGGTAAGTACTTCTGTTACACACAGTAATTATATAGATACACCTGACTGCCGTGTGATGGACTCCTACCTAGGTAAGTGCTTCTGTTACACACAGTAATGATATAGATACACCTGACTGCCGTGTGATGGACTCCTACCTAGGTAAGTACTTCTGTTACACACAGTAATTATATAGATACACCTGACTGCCGTGTGATGGACTCCTACCTAGGTAAGTACTTCTGTTACACACAGTAATTTATATAGATTACACCTGACTGCTGTATGATGAATTCCCTACCTAGGTAAGTACTTCTGTTACACACAGTAATTATATAGATACACCTGACTGCTGTATGATGGACTCCTACCTAAGTAATTCTACAGATTAAGAGCCACTAATTCCTATTACATGCGTGTCATCTGATATGCACATGAATGGCTGGCTACACGTGATACATTTAACATCAGATTTCAGGGCTCCTGGATATAATATATAACATTCACTGGCTTAGGAGTACAAGTTATTTAGAGATGCTTGACCCAAGTGATATATTCAGACTGTAATTCCCTTTTATATTTTGTTCAATACACAATAATCCAGTACAAAGTTTTAAAAAGATTCTAACCTGTTCCGATTGCAGGAAAAGCTACAGATGTGACCTGCAGACTCTCACACTCCTGCAGAGCTTCTAGGGACAGTTTTTCTGATGAGTTTCGGGTCTGA
>CM074725.1:258971190-259123690 GCA_037306005.1 Rhinophrynus dorsalis
TGTCCTCACATTGCCCCCCATCAGCTCCAACTTGCCCCCATCAGCTCCATGTTACCCTCACATTGCCCCCATCAGCTCCATCTTGCCCCCCATCAGCTCCACATTGCCCCCCATCAGCTGCACATTGCCCCCACCATTTCCATGTTGCCCTCACATTGCCCCCTTTCGGCTCCAACTTGCCCCCACCATCTCCATGTTGCCCTCACATTACCTCCCCCCCATTGTCTGTTTCCTACCTCCCTGCAGGAGATCTGTCATCTCTGCCTCCTTTGGCACAGTACTGTAGCTGCTGGAGCTCCCGCGCGGTCTCCTATTCAGGAATGCAGAGCGCTGGGAGATGATGTCATTATGATGTCATCTCCCAGCGCCTTGCATTCCTAATGAGCGGACGAGAGAGCTCAGCACCTACAGGACTGTGTCAAAAGAGACACAGATGACAGATCTTCTGCCAGAGAGGTAGGAAACGGACAAAGAGGGGGCAATGTGAGGGCAACATGGAGCAGGCGCCAGGTGGGGGGGATTATTGTTATGCCACTGCGCAGCCAGCAAGATGGCTAATTTAAAAATAAATAAATAAATAAAAAAAGTGATCCCAATGACAGGCGCCCCTCTGTGGGTGCGCCTGTAGGCAGATGCCTACTCTGCCTTATTGTAAATCCGGCCCTGCATACTAACTAATCGTCTGTGTGCAGGGAGATGATTAGTACCGTGTACTTACTAGTACTATGTACTAACTAATCGTCTGTGTGCAGGGAGATGATTAGTACCGTGTACTTACTAGTACTACGTACTAACTAATCGTCTGTGTGCAGGGAGATGATTAGTACCGTGTACTTACTAGAACTACGTACTAGCTAATCGTCTGTGTGCAGGGAGATGATTAGTACCGTGTACTTACTAGTACTACGTACTAACTAATCGTCTGTGTGCAGGAGATGATTAGTACCGTGTACTTACTAGTACTACGTACTAACTAATCGTCTGTGTGCAGGAGATGATTAGTACCGTGTACTTACTAGTACTACGTACTAACTAATCGTCTGTGAGCAGGGAGATGATTAGTACCGTGTACTTACTAGTACTACGTACTAACTAATCGTCTGTGTGCAGGGAGATGATTAGTACCGTGTTACTTACTAGTACTACGTACTAACTAATCGTCTGTGTGCAGGGAGATGATTAGTACCAGTGTACTTACTAGTACTACGTACTAGCTAATCGTCTGTGTGCAGGGAGATGATTAGTACCGTGTACTTACTAGTACTACGTACTAGCTAATCGTCTGTGTGCAGGGAGATGATTAGTACCGTGTACTTACTAGTACTACGTACTAGCTAATCGTCTGTGTGCAGGGAGATGATTAGTACCGTGTACTTACTAGTACTACGTACTAACTAATCGTCTGTGTGCAGGGAGATGATTAGTACCGTGTACTTACTAGTACTACGTACTAACTAATCGTCTGTGTGCAGGGAGATGATTAGTACCGTGTACTTACTAGTACTACGTACTAACTAATCGTCTGTGTGCAGGGAGATGATTAGTACCGTGTACTTACTAGTACTACGTACTAACTAATCGTCTGTGTGGCAGGGAGATGATTAGTACCGTGTACTTACTAGTACTACGTACTAACTAATCGTCTGTGTGCAGGGAGATGATTAGTACCGTGTACTTACTAGTACTACGTACTAACTAATCGTCTGTGTGCAGGGAGATGATTAGTACCGTGTACTTACTAGTACTACGTACTAACTAATCGTCTGTGTGCAGGGAGATGATTAGTACCGTGTACTTACTAGTACTACGTACTAACTAATCGTCTGTGTGCAGGGAGATGATTAGTACCATGCACTTACTAGTACTACGTACTAACTAATCGTCTGTGTGCAGGGAGATGATTAATACCATGCACTTACTAGTACTACGTACTAACTAATCGTCTGTGTGCAGGGAGATGATTAGTACCAGGCACTTACTAGTACTACGTACTAACTAATCATCAGTGTGCAGGGAGATGATTAGTACCGTGTACTTACTAGTACTACGTACTAACTAATCGTCTGTGTGCAGGGAGATGATTAATACCAGGCACTTACTAGTACTATGTACTAACTAATCGTCTGTGTGCAGGGAGATGATTAATACCAGGCACTTACTAGTACTACGTACTAACTAATCGTCTGTGTGCAGGAGATGATTAATACCAGGCACTTACTAGTACTACGTACTAACTAATCGTCTGTGTGCAGGGAGATGATTAGTACCGTGTACTTACTAGTACTACGTACTAACTAATCATCTGTGTGCAGGGAGATGATTAGTACCATGTACTTACTAGTACTAGTGTACTAACTAATCGTCTGTGTGCAGGGAGATGATTAGTACCCGTGTACTTACTAGTACTACGTACTAACTAATCATCAGTGTGCAGGAGATGATTAGTACCATGTACTTACTAGTACTTACGTACTAACTAATCGTCTGTGTGCAGGGAGATGATTAGTACCATGTACTTACTAGTACTACGTACTAACTAATCATCTGTGTGCAGGGAGATGATTAGTACCATGTACTTACTAGTACTACGTACTAACTAATCGTCTGTGTGCAGGGAGATGATTAATACCAGGCACTTACTAGTACTACGTACTAACTAATCATCAGTGTGCAGGGAGATGATTAGTACCGTGTACTTACTAGTACTAACGTACTAACTAATCGTCTGTGTGCAGGGAGATGATTAGTACCGTGTACTTACTAGTACTATGTACTAACTAATCGTCTGTGTGCAGGGAGATGATTAGTACCGTGTACTTACTAGTACTATGTACTAACTAATCGTCTGTGTGCAGGGAGATGATTAATACCAGGCACTTACTAGTACTACGTACTAACTAATCGTCTGTGTGCAGGGAGATGATTAAATACCAGGCACTTACTAGTACTACGTACTAACTAATCATCAGTGTGCAGGGAGATGATTAATACCAGGCACTTACTAGGTACTACGTACTAACTAATCGTCTGTGTGCAGGGAGATGATTAGTACCGTGTACTTACTAGTACTACGTACTAACTAATCATCTGTGTGCAGGGAGATGATTAGTACCATGTACTTACTAGTACTATGTACTAACTAATCGTCTGTGTGCAGGGAGATGATTAATACCAGGCACTTACTAGTACTACGTACTAACTAATCGTCTGTGTGCAGGGAGATGATTAATACCAGGCACTTACTAGTACTACGTACTAACTAATCATCAGTGTGCAGGGAGATGATTAATACCAGGCACTTACTAGTACTACGTACTAACTAATCGTCTGTGCGCAGGGAGATGATTAGTACTGTGTACTTACTAGTACTATGTACTAACTAATCGTCTGTGTGCAGGGAGATGATTAATACCAGGCACTTACTAGTACTACGTACTAACTAATCGTCTGTGTGCAGGGAGATGATTAGTACCGTGTACTTACTAGTACTACGTACTAACTAATCGTCTGTGTGCAGGGAGATGATTAATACCAGGCACTTACTAGTACTACGTACTAACTAATCATCTGTGTGCAGGGAGATGATTAATACCAGGCACTTACTAGTACTACGTACTAACTAATCGTCTGTGCGCAGGGAGATGATTAGTACCGTGTACTTACTAGTACTACGTACTAACTAATCATCTGTGTGCAGGGAAATGATTAGTACTATGCACTTACTAGTACTATGTACTAACTAGTCGTCTGTGTGCAAGGAGATGATTAGTGCCATGTACTTACTAGTACTACGTACTAATTGTCTGTGTGCAGGGAGATGATTAGTACCATGTACTTACTAGTACTATGTACTAACTAATTGCCTGTGTGCAGGAAATGATTAGTACCATGTACTTACTAGTACTATGTACTAACTAATTGCCTATGTACTAATTGCCTGTGTGCAGGGAGATGATTAGTACCAGGCACTTACTAGTACTACGTACTAATTAATCATCTGTGAGCAAGGAGATGATTAGTACCATGCACTTACAAGTACTACGTAATAACTAATCGTCGGTGTGCAGGGAGATGATTAGTACCGTGTACTTACTAGTACTACGTACTAACTAATCGTCTGTGTGCAGGGAGATGATTAGTACCGTGTACTTACTAGTACTACGTACTAACTAATCGTTGGTGTACTTATTAATATATTCTACCTGAAAAAATCAGATCTTCCCTAAGTCTAAAAACCCTAAAGATAACTGCTTCTTTGTATCTAAAACCTGTAATTTTTGAATGTATGTATGTATGTATGTGTGTGTATGTGTGAGTATATGTGTATATATGTATGTGTGTATATGTGTGTGTGTGTGTATTATTTCTCTATTTGTGTAAATATGTAACTCTTTACTGTAAACCTCTGCCACTCATACTTGAAAATGAGAGAAATTTCAATGTATTTTCCCTTGTTAAACATTATCTATATAAAATAAAAAGATAAATACTGACTGTCTGTCTATGAGGAAGATTAGTACAAAGGAGGCGCTGACCGCTAATGTGCTCAAACACAGTCTGACTGCTCTTGGTACAAGCTCCACTGAGTGCACTCAGTACAGACCCCAACCTCACTATTAATCATATCAACAGCAGAGGCCACAGCCTCTCACCTCCCAGCTCACTGAGTGCACTCAGTACAGACCGATCATCTTGCCTCCCCACTCACTGAGTGCACTCAGTACAGACCCCAACCTCACTATTAATCATATCAACAGCAGAGGCCACAGCCTCTCACCTCCCAGCTCACTGAGTGCACTCAGTACAGACCGATCATCTTGCCTCCCCACTCACTGAGTGCACTCAGTACAGATCCCAACCTCACTAGTGATCATATCAACAGCAGAGGCCACAGCCTCTCACCTCCCAGCTCACTGAGTGCACTCAATACAGACCGATCATCTCGCCTCCCCACTCACTGAGTGCACTCAGTACAGATCCCAACCTCACTAGTGATCATATCAACAGCAGAGGCCACAGCCTCTCACCTCCCAGCTCACTGAGTGCACTCAATACAGACCGATCATCTCGCCTCCCCACTCACTGAGTGCACTCAGTACAGATCCCAACCTCACTAGTGATCATATCAACAGCAGAGGCCACAGCCTCTCACCTCCCAGCTCACTGAGTGCACTCAATACAGACCGATCATCTCGCCTCCCCACTAACTGAGTGCACTCAGTACAGATCCAGCCTATCACCTCCCCACTCACTGAGGTGCAATCAGTACAGACCCATCCCCTCACCTACCCACTCACTGAGTGCACTCAGTACAGACCCATCCTCTCACCTCCCCACTCACTGAGTGCACTCAGTACAGATCCAGCCTATCACCTCCCCACTCACTGAGTGCACTCAGTACAGACCCACCCTCTCTCCTACCCACTCACTGAGTGCACTCAGTACAGACCCACCCTCTCTCCTACCCACTCGCTGAGTGCACTCAATAACACACAACTTACTGGAGCCTTGTCCTGAAGACGTCCTTGTGCTTCTCTCATTGGCTGGCTCCATGCCGCTGTAGATGGAAAATTCCCGTGTAAACTCCTGTAAACCAACAGCACAGGTAGGAGAATGTACCAAGAGGAATGGAAGCAATTCTGGGGTAAACCAACTACACCACAGGGGACAATAACAATTCATGTTGATTTAACTGGGGTGTGTAACCCCTTGAATGCTAGATAGTAATGTTTTGAAGCCTCTCTAGCATCCTAAGGGCTAAAAGCCCCCATTCACACAAACAATACACAAATATTAATAAAACTGCACCCCATGCCCCCCCCCATTATCTCAACCCCCCCCCTCCCCCCCCACACACACATATAGTATCCCCAGTTCTTTGGTTCCTCCATTCACATGTAGCAATGTATGGCATTAACCCCTCCACTCCCAGTGGACTTCACATTACATACAAACACGGACTGGAACACACATGTAATTGATGGGATCTGCTGACACACACACACACACACACACACACACACACACACACACATATATACACACACACATATATACACACATACAAATATACACACATACAAATATACACACATACAAATATACTTATACACACATCCACACAAATACACACTTATATATATATATAATATATGTACATACACACACAAATATATACATACATATACACATACGCACACACACACATAAATATATACATACACATACACGCACACACATACCTATACCCATAAACATACTCACACACACATACAACACATATACATACAGACACACATATACACGTATACGGCACACACAGTACATACATGCACACATTTATACTCATACATACACACAGACATATATATATATATATATATACACACACATAGATTTATATACACATACACACACATTTATACTCATACATACACACAGACATATATATATATATATATATACACACACATAGATTTATATATATATATATATATATATATATATATATATATATATACACACACATAGATTTATATATATATATATATATATACACACACACATAGATTTATATATATATATATATATATACACACACATAGATTTATATACACATACACACACATTTATACTCATACATACACACAGACATATATATATATATATAATATATATATATATATATATATATATATATACACACACATAGATTTATATATATATATATATATATATATATATATATACACACACACACAGATTTATATACACATACACACACACATTTATACTCATACATACACACACATTTATACTCATACACATACACACACACATGTATACTCATTCACATACACACACAGCTGTCAGAACTGACCCAACACAGGGTGCATTTATGGAATCTCCAGGTCCCATGTGCTAATCCAGCACAGACCCGCACTTCTGCAGTTAACACCCTGCAGCCCAAGATCTCAGTGAATCTTTGGTCTGGGCAACCCTACTCTATTCACTGAGGTCATGTGTAACATGGCAGTTACCTTGATAGTTTCTTGGTCACTCGGGTGAAGAATGAAGTCCACTTCTTGGAGATTCTGTTGTTTATTTTTACCGCGGAACTGTGAAATCTCATCAAACATTACGGCTGCGACATGAGCCTTAGGGAACCCCAGGTTTCCAGTCCCAATAGCTGGGAATGATATTGATTGCATACGGTGTTGTTCACTCCACCACAAGCAGTTACAGATAATTTTCCTGAGTGCCTGAGACAGAGGGACAATAATTTATACAGTGTCACTATGTATAGCTCCTGAAACCCCATTACTGTTACACCATCACTCTGCACTACTCCTAGCACTGAATTATACATCATTACTGTTACACCATCACTCTGCACTACTAGCACTGAATTATACATCAATACTGTTACACATCACTCACCACTACTCCTAGCACTGAATTATACATCATTACTGTTACACCATCACTCTGCACTACTCCTAGCACTGAATTATACATCATTACTGTTACACATCACTCTGCACTACTCCTAGCACTGAATTATACATCGTTACTGTTACACATCACTCACCACTACTCCTAGCACTGAATTATACATCATTACTGTTACACATCACTCACTACTCCTAGCACTGAATTATACATCGTTACTGTTACACATCACTCACCACTACTCCTAGCACTGAATTATACATCATTACTGTTACACATCACTCATTACTACTCCTAGCACTGAATTATACATCATTACTGTTAAACATCACTCACCACTACTCCTAGCACTAAATTATACACCATTACTGTTACACATCACTTATTACTACTCCTAGCACTGAATTATACATAATTACTGTTACACATCACTCACTACTCCTAGCACTGAATTATACATCATTACTGTTACACATCACTTATTACTACTCCTAGCACTGAATTATTCATCATTACTGTTACACATCACTCACCACTACTCCTAGCACTGAATTATACATCATTACTGTTACACATCACTCAATACTACTCCTAGCACTGAATTATACATCATTACTGTTACACATCACTCACCACTACTCCTAGCACTGAATTATTCATCATTACTGTTACACATCACTCACCACTACTCCTAGCACTGAATTATACACCATTACTGTTACACATCACTCACCACTACTCCTAGCACTGAATTATACATCATTACTGTTACACATCACTCATTACTACTCCTAGCACTGAATTATACATCATTACTGTTACACATCACTCACCACTACTCCTAGCACTGAATTATACACCATTACTGTTACACATCACTCACTACTACTCCTAGCACTGTATTATACATCATTACTGTTACACATCACTCACTACTACTCCTAGCACTGAATTATACATCATTACTGTTACACATCACTCACCACTACTCCTAGCACTGAATTATACATCATTACTGTTACACATCACTCACCACTACTCCTAGCACTGAATTATACACCATTACTGTTACACATCACTCAGCACTACTCCTAGCACTGAATTATACACCATTACTGTTACACATCACTCTGTACTACTCCTAGCACTGAATTATACATCATTACTGTTATACATCACTCACCACTACTCCAAGCACTGAATTATACATCATTACTGTTACACATCACTCAGCACTACTCCTAGCACTGAATTATACATCATTACTGTTACACATCACTCATTACTACTCCTAGCACTGAATTATACATCATTACTGTTACACATCACTCACCACTACTCCTAGCACTGAATTATACATCATTACTGTTACACATCACTCACTACTACTCCTAGCACTGAATTATACATCATTACTGTTACACCATCACTCACCACTACTCCTAGCACTGAATTATACATCATTACTGTTACACATCACTCACTACTCCTAGCACTGAATTATACATCATTACTGTTACACATCACTCACTACTCCAAGCACTGAATTATACATCATTACTGTTACACCATCACTCTGCACTACTCCTAGCACTGAATTATACACCATTACTGTTACACATCACTCAATACTACTCCTAGCACTGAATTATACACCATTACTGTTACACATCACTCACTACTCCTAGCACTGAATTATACATCATTACTGTTACACAGCACTCAGGACTACTCCTAGCACTGAATTATACATCATTACTGTTACACATCACTCACTACTCCTAGCACTGAATTATACATCATTACTGTTACACATCACTCACCACTACTCCTAGCACTGAATTATACATCATTACTGTTACACATCACTGCGCACTACTCCTAACACTGAATTATACATCGTTACTGTTACACATCACTCACTACTCCTAGCACTGAATTATACATCATTACTGTTACACATCACTCACCACTACTCCTAGCACTGAATTATACATCATTACTGTTACACATCACTCACCACTACTCCAACCACTGAATTATACATCGTTACTGTTACACATCACTCACTACTCCTAGCACTGAATTTTACATCATTACTGTTACACATCACTCACCACTACTCCTAGGACTGAATTATACATCATTACTGTTACACATCACTCACTACTCCTAGCACTGAATTATACATCATTACTGTTACACATCACTCACTACTCCTAGCACTGAATTATACATCATTACTGTTACACATCACTCACCACTACTCCAACCACTGAATTATACATCATTACTGTTACACATCACTCACCACTACTCATAGCACTGAATTATACATCATTACTGTTACACATCACTGCGCACTACTCCTAACACTGAATTATACATCATTACTGTTACACATCACTCACCACTACTCCTAGCACTGAATTATACATCATTACTGTTACACATCACTCTGCACTACTCCTAGCACTGAATTATACATCATTACTGTTACACATCACTCACCACTACTCCTAGGACTGAATTATACATCATTACTGTTACACATCACTCACTACTCCTAGCACTGAATTATACATCATTACTGTTACACATCACTCACTACTCCTAGCACTGAATTATACATCATTACTGTTACACATCACTCACCACTACTCCTAGCACTGAATTATACATCATTACTGTTACACATCACTCACCACTACTCCAACCACTGAATTATACATCATTACTGTTACACATCACTCACCACTACTCCTAGCACTGAATTATACATCATTACTGTTACACATCACTGCGCACTACTCCTAACACTGAATTATACATCATTACTGTTACACATCACTCACCACTACTCCTAGCACTGAATTATACATCATTACTGTTACACATCACTCACTACTCCTAGCACTGAATTATACATCATTACTGTTACACATCACTCACCACTACTCCTAGCACTGAATTATACATCATTACTGTTACACATCACTCACCACTACTCCTAGCACTGAATTATACATCATTACTGTTACACATCACTTATTACTACTCCTAGCACTGAATTATACATCATTACTGTTACACATCACTCACCACTACTCCTAGCACTGAATTATACATCATTACTGTTACACATCACTCACTACTCCTAGCACTGAATTTTACATCATTACTGTTACACATCACTCACCACTACTCCTAGGACTGAATTATACATCATTACTGTTACACATCACTCACTACTCCTAGCACTGAATTATACATCATTACTGTTACACATCACTCACTACTCCTAGCACTGAATTATACATCATTACTGTTACACATCACTCACCACTACTCCAACCACTGAATTATACATCATTACTGTTACACATCACTCACCACTACTCCTAGCACTGAATTATACATCATTACTGTTACACATCACTCACTACTACTCCTAGCACTGAATTATACATCATTACTGTTACACATCACTCACTACTCCTAGCACTGAATTATACATCATTACTGTTACACATCACTCACCACTACTCCTAGCACTGAATTATACATCATTACTGTTACACATCACTCACCACTACTCCTAGCACTGAATTATACATCATTACTGTTACACATCACTTATTACTACTCCTAGCACTGAATTATACACCATTACTGTTACACATCACTCAGCACTACTCCTAGCACTGAATTATACACCATTACTGTTACACATCACTCTGCACTACTCCTAGCACTGAATTATACATCATTACTGTTACACATCACTCACCACTACTCCTAGCACTGAATTATACATCATTACTGTTACACATCACTTATTACTACTCCTAGCACTGAATTATACATCATTACTGTTACACATCACTCACCACTACTCCTAGCACTGAATTATACATCATTACTGTTACACATCACTCACTACTCCTAGCACTGAATTATACATCATTACTGTTACACATCACTCACTACTCCTAGCACTGAATTATACATCATTACTGTTACACATCACTCTGCACTACTCCTAGCACTGAATTATACATCATTACTGTTACACATCACTCACTACTCCTAGCACTGAATTATACATCATTACTGTTACACATCACTCACTACTCCTAGCACTGAATTATACATCATTACTGTTACACATCACTCTGCACTACTCCTAGCACTGAATTATACATCATTACTGTTACACATCACTCACCACTACTCCTAGCACTGAATTATACATCATTACTGTTACACATCACTTATTACTACTCCTAGCACTGAATTATACATCATTACTTTTACACATCACTCACCACTACTCCTAGCACTGAATTATACATCATTACTGTTACACATCACTCACTACTCCTAGCACTGAATTATACATCATTACTGTTACACATCACTCACTACTCCTAGCACTGAATTATACATCATTACTGTTACACATCACTCACCACTACTCCTAGCACTGAATTATACATCATTACTGTTACACATCACTCTGCACTACTCATAGCACTGAATTATACATCATTACTGTTACACATCACTCTGCACTACTCCTAGCACTGAATTATACATTATTACTGTTACACATCACTCTGCACTACTCCTAGCACTGAATTATACATCATTACTGTTACACATCACTCTGCACTACTCCTAGCACTGAATTATACATCATTACTGTTACACATCACTCTGCACTACTCCTAGCACTGAATTATACATCATTACTGTTACACATCACTCTGCACTACTCCTAGCACTGAATTATACATTATTACTGTTACACATCACTCACTACTCCTAACACTGAATTATACATCATTACTGTTACACATCACTCACCACTACTCCTAGCACTGAATTATACATCGTTACTGTTACACATCACTTATTACTACTCCTAGCACTGAATTATACATCATTACTGTTACACATCACTCATTACTACTCCTAGCACTGAATTATACACCATTACTGTTACACATCACTCACTACTCCTAGCACTGAATTATACATCATTACTGTTACACAGCACTCAGCACTACTCCTAGCACTGAATTATACATCATTACTGTTACACATCACTCATTACTACTCCTAGCACTGAATTATACATCATACACATCACTGCGCAGTCTAACAGGTTCCGTCAATCCACAGCTCGTAGATGATTGGCTGGGAAGTGCGTAAGCACATATCCCAGCCAAAGGCTGAGGGTCATTTTGAACAGAGACTGCCTATATAGAAATGCAGTCTCTGTTCAAAATTCCCTCACACTGGATCTGGGGGGGGGGGGTGCCTGTCTTCTTCTGTTCCTGCCGCCACCACTCTTCAATGCGTTGCGTACCCATCTAGCACTCAAAGGGTTAAACTATGCACATATTTCCGAGTTATGTTTGTGGCACATATTTAATGTTTCTTTTTTTCTTTCTTTACAGGAATGTGATTGTAACACGGAACAGAAGAAGAGAGAACATGTGAAGAAAGAAGATGGAGAGAAAGAGGATAGTAGAAGGAAGAGAGAAGATTGAAGAAGAAGACGGACAGTGGCTGACCAGGGTGCTGAGGACCCCATTGGACATCAGGATTACTTGTAAATGTTTATTTTCAGAGGCTGTTTTGTAATTTAGTCTGATTAACCCTGTGAGTATCACTGGGGTAAGCATGCCCACTGACACTCATAGGGTTAATTCTACTAACATTTCACAGATTTTGGGTGTAATTTTGATGTTCTGAAATGGGGTTTAGGGCTCCACATCAGTACATCCACTGGGGTTTTTTGCACATTCAATGCATGAGTTCACTGTCTGATGATGGGTCCGTTATACACCTCACTGCTAACTCATTCAAATGAATGGCAATTTCCAGCCTCTTTAGTATGTCTGTCTGGGGTCCAATGGGTGATACATTTAGTATGTCTGTCTGGGGTCCAGTGGGTGATACATTTAGTATGTCTCTCTGGGGTCCAGTGGGCGATACATTTAGTATGTCTGTCTGGGGTCCAATGGGTGATACATTTAGTATGTCTGTCTGGGGTCCAGTGGGTGATACATTTAGTATGTCTGTCTGGGGTCCAGTGGGCGATACATTTAGTATTTCTGTCTGGGGTCCAGTGGGTGATACATTTAGTATGTCTGTCTTGGGTCCAATGGGCGATACATTTAGTATGTCTGTCTGGGGTCCAGTGGGCGATACATTTAATATGTCTGTCTGGGGTCCAGTGGGTGATACATTTAGTATGTCTGTCTGGGGTCCAGTGGGCGATACATTTAATATGTCTGTCTGGGGTCCAGTGGGTGATACATTTAGTATGTCTGTCTGGGGTCCAGTGGGTGATACATTCAGTATGTCTGTCTTGGGTCCAATGGGCGATACATTTAGTATGTCTGTCTTGGGTCCAATGGGCGATACATTTAGTATGTCTGTCTTGGGTCCAATGGGTGATACATTTAGTATGTCTGTCTTGGGTCCAATGGGCGATACATTTAGTATGTCTGTCTGGGGTCCAGTGGGCGATACATTTAATATGTCTGTCTGGGGTCCAGTGGGTGATACATTTAGTATGTCTGTCTGGGGTCCAGTGGGTGATACATTTAGTATGTCTGTCTTGGGTCCAATGGGCGATACATTTAGTATGTCTGTCTGGGGTCCAGTGGGTGATACATTTAGTATGTCTCTCTGGGGTCCAATGGGCGATACATTTAGTATTTCTGTCTGGGGTCCAGTGGGTGATACATTTAGTATTTCTGTCTGGGGTCCAGTGGGTGATACATTTAGTATGTCTGTCTGGGGTCCAGTGGGCGATACATTTAGTATGTCTCTCTGGGGTCCAGTGGGCGATACATTTAGTATGTCTCTCTGGGGTCCAGTGGGCGATACATTTAGTGTGTCTGTCTGGGGTCCAATGGGCGATACATTTAGTGTGTCTGTCTGGGGTCCAGTGGGCGATACATTTAGTATGTCTCTCTGGGGTCCAGTGGGCGATACATTTAGTGTGTCTGTCTGGGGTCCAGTGGGCGATACATTTAGTATTTCTGTCTGGGGTCCAATGGGTGATACATTTAGTATGTCTCTCTGGGGTCCAGTGGGCGATACATTTAGTATGTCTCTCTGGGGTCCAGTGGGCGATACATTTAGTATGTCTCTCTGGGGTCCAATGGGTGATACATTTAGTATTTCTGTCTGGGGTCCAGTGGGCGATACATTTAGTATGTCTGTCTGGGGTCCAATGGGCGATACATTTAGTATGTCTGTCTGGGGTCCAGTGGGTGATACATTTAGTATATCTCTCTGGGGTCCAGTGGGTGATACATTTAGTATGTCTGTCTGGGGTCCAGTGGGCGATACATTTAGTATGTCTGTCTGGGGTCCAATGGGCGATACATTTAGTATGTCTGTCTGGGGTCCAATGGGCGATACATTTAGTATGTCTGTCTGGGGTCCAATGGGCGATACATTTAGTATGTCTCTCTGGGGTCCAGTGGGCGATACATTTAGTATGTCTGTCTGGGGTCCAATGGGCGATACATTTAGTATGTCTGTCTGGGGTCCAATGGGCGATACATTTAGTATGTCTGTCTGGGGTCCAATGGGCGATACATTTAGTATGTCTGTCTGGGGTCCAATGGGCGATACATTTAGTATGTCTGTCTGGGATCCAATGGGCGATACATTTAGTATTTCTGTCTGGGGTCCAATGGGCGATACATTTAGTATGTCTGTCTGGGGTCCAATGGGCGATACATTTAGTATGTCTGTCTGGGGTCCAATGGGCGATACATTTAGTATGTCTCTCTGGGGTCCAGTGGGCGATACATTTAGTATGTCTGTCTGGGGTCCAATGGGCGATACATTTAGTATGTCTGTCTGGGGTCCAGTGGGCGATACATTTAGTATGTCTGTCTGGGGTCCAATGGGCGATACATTTAGTATGTCTGTCTGGGGTCCAATGGGCGATACATTTAGTATGTCTCTCTGGGATCCAATGGGCGATACATTTAGTATTTCTGTCTGGGGTCCAATGGGCGATACATTTAGTGTGTCTCTCTGGGGTCCAGTGGGCGATACATTTAGTATGTCTCTCTGGGGTCCAATGGGCGATACATTTAGTATGTCTGTCTGGGGTCCAATGGGCGATACATTTAGTATGTCTCTCTGGGGTCCAATGGGCGATACATTTAGTATGTCTCTCTGGGGTCCAGTGGGCGATACATTTAGTATATCTCTCTGGGGTCCAATGGGTGATACATTTAGTATGTCTCTCTGGGGTCCAATGGGCGATACATTTAGTATGTCTCTCTGGGATCCAATGGGTGATACATTTAGTATGTCTCTCTGGGGTCCAATGGGCGATACATTTAGTATGTCTCTCTGGGGTCCAGTGGGCGATACATTTAGTATATCTCTCTGGGGTCCAATGGGTGATACATTTAGTATGTCTCTCTGGGGTCCAATGGGCGATACATTTAGTATGTCTCTCTGGGATCCAATGGGCGATACATTTAGTATGTCTCTCTGGGATCCAATGGGCGATACATTTAGTATGTCTGTCTGGGGTCCAGTGGGCGATACATTTAGTGTGTCTGTCTGGGGTCCAGTGGGTGATACATTTAGTATTTCTGTCTGGGGTCCAATGGGTGATACATTTAGTATGTCTGTCTGGGATCCAATGGGCGATACATTTAGTATGTCTGTCTGGAGTCCAATGGGTGATACATTTAGTATGTCTGTCTGGGGTCCAATGGGTGATACATTTAGTATGTCTGTCTGGGATCCAATGGGCGATACATTTAGTATGTCTGTCTGGGATCCAATGGGCGATACATTTAGTGTGTCTGTCTGGGGTCCAGTGGGCGATACATTTAGTTTGTCTCTCTGGGGTCCAATGGGTGATACATTTAGTATTTCTGTCTGGGATCCAATGGGCGATACATTTAGTGTGTCTGTCTGGGGTCCAGTGGGCGATACATTTAGTATGTCTCTCTGGGGTCCAATGGGCGATACATTTAGTGTGTCTGTCTGGGATCCAATGGGCGATACATTTAGTGTGTCTGTCTGGGGTCCAGTGGGCGATACATTTAGTGTGTCTCTCTGGGGTCCAGTGGGTGATACATTTAGTATGTCTGTCTGGGATCAAATGGGTGATACATTTAGTATGTCTGTCTGGGGTCCAATGGGCGATACATTTAGTATGTCTCTCTGGGGTCCAATGGGCGATACATTTAGTATGTCTCTCTGGGATCCAATGGGCGATACATTTAGTATGTCTCTCTGGGATCCAATGGGTGATACATTTAGTATGTCTCTCTGGGATCCAATGGGCGATACATTTAGTATGTCTCTCTGTGGTCCAGTGGGTGATACATTTAGTATGTCTGTCTGGGGTCCAATGGGTGATACATTTAGTATGTCTGTCTGGGGTCCAGTGGGCGATACATTTAGTATGTCTGTCTGGGGTCCAATGGGTGATACATTTAGTATGTCTGTCTGGGGTCCAATGGGCGATACATTTAGTATATCTCTCTGGGGTCCAATGGGCGATACATTTAGTATGTCTGTCTGGGGTCCAATGGGCGATACATTTAGTATGTCTGTCTGGGGTCCAGTGGGCGATACATTTAGTATGTCTGTCTGGGGTCCAGTGGGTGATACATTTAGTATGTCTGTCTGGGGTCCAATGGGCGATACATTTAGTATATCTCTCTGGGGTCCAATGGGCGATACATTTAGTATGTCTGTCTGGGGTCCAGTGGGCGATACATTTAGTATATCTGTCTGGGGTCCAGTGGGTGATACATTTAGTATGTCTGTCTGGGGTCCAGTGGGTGATACATTTAGTATGTCTGTCTGGGGTCCAGTGGGTGATACATTTAGTATGTCTGTCTGGGGTCCAGTGGGCGATACATTTAGTATGTCTGTCTGGGGTCCAGTGGGTGATACATTTAGTATGTCTGTCTGGGATCCAGTGGGTGATACATTTAGTATGTCTCTCTGGGGTCCAGTGGGTGATACATTTAGTATGTCTGTCTGGGGTCCAGTGGGCGATACATTTAGTATATCTGTCTGGGGTCCAGTGGGTGATACATTTAGTATATCTGTCTGGGGTCCAGTGGGCGATACATTTAGTATATCTGTCTGGGGTCCAGTGGGCGATACATTTAGTATGTCTGTCTGGGGTCCAGTGGGTGATACATTTAGTATGTCTGTCTGGGGTCCAGTGGGCGATACATTTAGTATGTCTGTCTGGGGTCCAGTGGGTGATACATTTAGTATGTCTGTCTGGGGTCCAGTGGGCGATACATTTAGTATGTCTGTCTGGGGTCCAGTGGGTGATACATTTAGTATGTCTGTCTGGGGTCTAGTGGGCGATACATTTAGTATGTCTGTCTGGGGTCCAATGGGCGATACATTTAGTATGTCTGTCTGGGGTCCAGTGGGCGATACATTTAGTATATCTGTCTGGGGTCCAGTGGGCGATACATTTAGTATGTCTCTCTGGGGTCCAATGGGCAATACATTTAGTATTTCTGTCTGGGGTCCAGTGGGCGATACATTTAGTATGTCTCTCTGGGGTCCAATGGGCGATACATTTAGTATGTCTGTCTGGGGTCCAATGGGCGATACATTTAGTATGTCTCTCTGGGGTCCAGTGGGTGATACATTTAGTATGTCTGTCTGGGGTCCAATGGGCGATACATTTAGTATGTCTGTCTGGGGTCCAGTGGGTGATACATTTAGTATGTCTCTCTGGGGTCCAATGGGCGATACATTAAGTATGTCTCTCTGTGGTCCAATGGGCGATACATTTAGTATGTCTCTCTGGGGTCCAATGGGTGATACATTTAGTATATCTGTCTGGGGTCCAGTGGGCGATACATTTAGTATATCTGTCTGGGGTCCAATGGGCGATACATTTAGTATGTCTGTCTGGGGTCCAATGGGCGATACATTTAGTATGTCTGTCTGGGATCCAGTGGGTGATACATTTAGTATTTCTGTCTGGGGTCCAATGGGCGATACATTTAGTAGGTCTCTCTGGGGTCCAGTGGGCGATACATTTAGTATGTCTGTCTGGGGTCCAATGGGCGATACATTTAGTATGTCTGTCTGGGGTCCAATGGGCGATACATTTAGTATGTCTGTCTGGGATCCAGTGGGTGATACATTTAGTATTTCTGTCTGGGGTCCAGTGGGTGATACATTTAGTATGTCTCTCTGGGGTCCAATGGGCGATACATTTAGTATGTCTGTCTGGGGTCCAATGGGCGATACATTTAGTATGTCTCTCTGGGATCCAATGGGCGATACATTTAGTATGTCTGTCTGGGGTCCAATGGGCGATACATTTAGTATGTCTCTCTGGGGTCCAATGGGCGATACATTTAGTATGTCTGTCTGGGGTCCAATGGGTGATACATTTAGTATTTCTGTCTGGGGTCCAGTGGGTGATACATTTAGTATGTCTGTCTTGGGTCCAATGGGCGATACATTTAGTATGTCTCTCTGGGGTCCAATGGGCGATACATTTAGTATGTCTGTCTGGGGTCCAATGGGTGATACATTTAGTATTTCTGTCTGGGGTCCAGTGGGCGATACATTTAGTGTGTCTCTCTGGGGTCCAATGGGCGATACATTTAGTATGTCTCTCTGGGGTCCAATGGGCGATACATTTAGTATGTCTGTCTGGGGTCCAATGGGCGATACATTAAGTATGTCTCTCTGGGGTCCAATGGGCGATACATTTAGTATGTCTGTCTGGGGTCCAATGGGTGATACATTTAGTATTTCTGTCTGGGGTCCAGTGGGTGATACATTTAGTATGTCTGTCTTGGGTCCAATGGGCGATACATTTAGTATATCTGTCTTGGGTCCAATGGGTGATACATTTAGTATGTCTCTCTGGGGTCCAATGGGTGATACATTTAGTATGTCTCTCTGGGGTCCAATGGGCGATACATTTAGTAGGTCTCTCTGGGGTCCAGTGGGCGATACATTTAGTATGTCTGTCTGGGGTCCAGTGGGCGATACATTTAGTATGTCTGTCTGGGATCCAATGGGCGATACATTTAGTAGGTCTCTCTGGGGTCCAGTGGGTGATACATTTAGTATGTCTGTCTGGGGTCCAATGGGCGATACATTTAGTATGTCTGTCTGGGATCCAGTGGGCGATACATTTAGTAGGTCTCTCTGGGGTCCAATGAGCGATACATTTAGTATGTCTGTCTGGGATCCAGTGGGCGATACATTTAGTAGGTCTCTCTGGGGTCCAGTGGGTGATACATTTAGTATGTCTGTCTGGGGTCCAATGGGCGATACATTTAGTATGTCTCTCTGGGGTCCAATGGGCGATACATTTAGTATGTCTGTCTGGGGTCCAATGGGTGATACATTTAGTATTTCTGTCTGGGGTCCAGTGGGCAATACATTTAGTGTGTCTCTCTGGGGTCCAATGGGCGATACATTTAGTATGTCTCTCTGGGGTCCAATGGGCGATACATTTAATATGTCTGTCTGGGGTCCAATGGGTGATACATTTAGTATTTCTGTCTGGGGTCCAGTGGGTGATACATTTAGTATGTCTGTCTGGGGTCCAATGGGTGATACATTTAGTATGTCTGTCTGGGGTCCAATGGGTGATACATTTAGTATTTCTGTCTGGGGTCCAGTGGGTGATACATTTAGTATGTCTGTCTTGGGTCCAATGGGTGATACATTTAGTATGTCTCTCTGGGGTCCAATGGGTGATACATTTAGTATGTCTCTCTGGGGTCCAATGGGTGATACATTTAGTAGGTCTCTCTGGGGTCCAGTGGGCGATACATTTAGTATGTCTCTCTGGGGTCCAGTGGGTGATACATTTAGTATGTCTGTCTGGGATCCAATGGGCGATACATTTAGTATGTCTGTCTGGGGTCCAATGGGCGATACATTTATTAGGTCTGTCTGGGATCCAATGGGCGATACATTTAGTATGTCTGTCTGGGGTCCAATGGGCGATACATTTAGTAGGTCTCTATGGGATCAAATGGGCGATACATTTAGTATGTCTGTCTGGGGTCCAATGGGCGATACATTTAGTAGGTCTCTCTGGGGTCCAATGGGTGATACATTTAGTAGGTCTCTCTGGGGTCCAATGGGTGATACATTTAGTAGGTCTCTCTGGGATCCAATGGACGATACATTTAGCATCCGAGGTGCCTTTTTTTTCTGCTGTTATTTTTTCAGAGCGCGGGTAATTGCATTGCTGGCTGGATTTCTTTTGGGTAACGGGGCCAATTAGTGTCTGCTCTAAAATGCAGCATAGCTGGTGTAGTCAGGCAGCCGTTGGCTGGCTGGGGATCATGGGAGTTGTAGTTCCCAGCAGCTGGAGGTCCAGCCATTGATGGCCCCTGTGCTATGTACATTGAGGTATGGAAGAGGGGACTGACGTCTGTGAGACGGATGGTAAGATTCAGGGTTATGGGCAGAGGGAACTTATAAAGAGTTGGCACCAAGCAGATCATTTGTATAGATGACGCTCCGAGGCCAATGTGCTGATGCCAACCAGCTCCATTCTGGAGCAAACCAACTGCAGTGCGCTGGACACAAAGTAATATTGTTTGTGAGTTGAAAAAAACTGATTTGGGTCCATCAAGTTCAGCCCATGTGTGATCACTGAATTATCGATGCAGCGGAAGGAAAGAATTACGTTATTTCCAGTTATACCCCAAATGGGTAAAAACCTTCCTTCCTGGATCTGCCTGGATCTGAACCCTGTCTGCATTGTAACCAACTGTCATAAATATCCGTATTACCGTGAGCAAGAAAGGCATCAAATACTGTTTTGAAAAATACCTACAGTATCTGCCAGCATAATGTCCCGAGGCAAAGAATTCCACATCCTTACTGCTCTTCCTGTAAAAAAAATCCCTGCCTTTGCTAATGCCAATCACCGACCTAAATGGTGCTTTTAACCCCTTGGAATAAAAGTACTTTTTTAATGTGAATGAGAATTCTTCTTTAAAAGGATTCTAATAAAAATGTAGTAAATCTTTTTCCTGTTCAGTACAGATATTACCTTCTCAGAAGCGCCTCGTCCTTGGTCCCAGTTTGGTGCCACAACGTGGAGAACCTTTACACAGTTGAGATCGCAGCCGTCAGTAACAAACATGGATCCCGCTGCTGCTTGCCCTCCAGAATTCTCATTGGTGAGAAGCTGCTGTAATCTGGGACCTGCCCGGATGAGCAAGGCTTTAGATGCACCGCCATTACTGAGGTTAAGGTCTGCGCTCACGCTGTTCACAATTACATCAGTCTGCAAATAAAGCAACTTTAATACCAAGTGATAACCGAGCAACCAGATGAAACTACAAAAGGTATCTGGGGCAATCTTAAAAAAATTTAAAGGAGAGCTACCACCTACAAATAACCACTCCACCCCCACACACACACTTAGCTTTTAATGTCCGGAAATCCAGAAATGCCCTATCAATTTTGTCCTTTGCATCTGTTCACGATATAACATCTTCAGTCATTCCCATAGAAGGACCCCTATACCCAATCCACCCACTGCCCTTGGAAATTAACCCTGTGAGTTCCAGAGAGGTATCCAAGGCATTGCAATCCGTTGGATACCTCTCTGTCACTCAGAGGGTTAAAGCTGGCTCACAAGCTCTACATGCCGGAGTTTGTAATGGCACAAGAATGTGAAAATCACAACTGAGCAGCGTGTGAGGGGGACGTCATCCCAACCAATGAACTACCACGTTTTATTCGCTCTCAGTGTGAGATCGTAACATCTAACTTCATTTTTTTCCCCTCCATAAAGAAGATATCTAAGACTGGGGGAAGACTGAGACTAGACACAAGGACAAAATTCATAGACAAAGCACTAGGATATTCTGGTTGTAGTAAGGAAAGTGGGGGTTATTATTAAGTGTTACCGTTCCTTTAAATAATAATACGGTACAAATCTAATTATGCAAAAAGAAAAAACTATATATTTTATTTGTCTGGATATAAATGTTTTACTATTTCTTGTAAAAGAGTAGAACATCCATTATCTTTCTGAAGCCTGAGACAGTTACTGCCGACTAGAATGCTGTCATTTGATTGGTGCATTTCCCTTTTTGACCGTCCCTCCATTTTTAAAGTTACCCTCCTGTATGAGAGATTTGTGAGCAGTTGTGAAGCAATGCCTTGCATGTTCCTCACTCCTCCTCCTCCTTCACTTCACCTCCCTCCTCCTCTTTACTTCACCTCCTTCACCTTCCTCCTTCTCCTATTCACTTCATCTCCCTCCTCCTCTTCACTTCACCTCCCTCCCCCTCCTATTCACTTTACCTCCCTCCTCCTCTTCCTCACTTCACCTCCCTCCTCCTCTTCACCTCCTATTCACCTCCCTCCTCCTCTTCACTTCACCTCCTTCACCTCCCTCCTCCTCTTCCCTTCACCTCCTATTCATCTCCCTCCCCTCCTATTCATTTTACCCAGGGCCGGACTGGCCTACCGGGATACCGGGAAAAATCCCGGTAGGCCGCCAGCACTGGGCTTCCCTGGGGGCCGGCCGGAGCTTCTTAAATAAAAGTGTTATCTTTGCCAGGCCTGCAGGCCATCACTCAGTAGACGCGACCGGCGGTTGTTCACATCTCGCGGCCGCCTGTTACCTTGCGGCCGCGAGATGTGAACAACCGCCGGTCGCGTCTACTGAGTGATGGCCTGCAGGCCTGGCAAAGATAACACTTTTATTTATGAAGCCGGGTAGGCTGGGCGCTCCTACCTTAAACGCATGTGAGCTGAGCAGGAGGCTGGGAGCAGAGATAGTCAGCAGACGCCAGAAACGGTCACAGGCAAGGGGGAATCAAGAGGTTTTATATAGAGGTAAGAGGGGGAGAAAGGCAAAAGGGGGACCAATAGCGGGTAAAAGAGGCAGAGGGGGGTCAAGAGGGAGAAAAAAAGGCAAAAGGAGGGGGATTAGGAGGGGAAGAAAGTGGCAAAAGGTTGGGATCAAGAGTCAGGAAGGGGAGAGAGAGAGGCAAAAGGGGGATCAAGCTTTAATGAGGAGGAGAAAGAGGCAAAGGGGAGATCAAGAGAGGAAAGTGGGGGGAGGTGAGAAAAAGGCAAAAGGAGGGGGGTCAAGAGGGGGAGAAAGGCAAAAGGGGGGAATCAGGAAAGGGGGAGAGAGAGGCAAGAGGGAGAGAAACAGGCAAAAGGGGGATGAAGACAAGAGTCAAGGCTGGATTAAGGCAAGAGGGGGAATGAGGCAAAGAGGGGGATCAAGAGGAGTAGAATGGCGAAAGAAAAATCAAGAGGGGTAAAGAGAGGCAACTTGACAAGAGGGGAAATCAAGACCGGGTGAAAGAGGCAGAGGGGGTTCAAGAGTGGGAAAAAAGAGACAAATGGAGGGGGGGATCATGAGGCGAAAGGAGGGGCAATCAAGAGGCAAAAGGAGGGAGTGACCAAGAGGCAAAAGAAGGGGGGATCAGGAGGGGGAGAAAGAGGCATGAAGGGGAGCGAGGCAAAAGGGGGGATCAAGAGTCAAGGAAGGGGAGAAAGGGGGATCAAAAGGGAGAGAAAAAAGGCAAAAGTAGGGGGCTCAAGAGGGGGAGAACGAAGCAAAAGGTGGGAATGAAGAGTGGGAGAAAGAGGGGAATCGAGAGTCAAGAGGTGGTGTGTGTGTGTGTGTATATATATATATATATATATATAGACATATATATATATATTATAACTCGTTATTACTCTGGTGGTGACATATAACTCTTATTGTTCTGGTGGTGGCATTCAGATGCATGTTTTCCCCTTTTATAAACAAGAAAAAAATGCCATTATGCTATGGGGCTGGTTTAATGACGCAATGCTATGGGGTTGGTCAGCAATTTTTTCCAGGGCTGGTTTTTATTCCCAGTCCGGCCCTGATTTTACCTCCCTCCTCTTCTTCTTCACTTCCCTCCTCCTCTTCCTCCTCTTCACGTCACCTCCCTCCCCTCCTATTCAATTCACTTCCCTCCTCCTCTTCACCTCCTATTCACCTCCCTCCTCCTCATCACTTCACCTCCTTCACCTCCCTCCTCCTCTTCACTTCACCTCCTTCACCCCCTCTTCCTCACTTCACCTCCCTCCCCCACCTATTCACTTCACCTCCCTCCTCCTCTTCACTTCACCTCCTTCACCTCCCTCCTCCTCTTCCTCACTTCACCTCCCTCCTCCTCTTCCCTTCACCTCCTACCTCCTTCACTTCTCCTCCTTCCTCTCATTTTTACCTCCCTCCTCCCCCTCTTCACTTCACCTCCCTCCTCTTCCTCCTCTTCATTTCACCTCCCTATTCCTCTTCACTTCACCTCCCTCCTTTTCCTCTTCACCACCCTCTTCTCCCTTTTCACTTCACCTCCCTCCTCCTCCTCTTCACTTCACTGCCCTCTTCCTCCTCCTCACCACCTCCCTCCTCCTCCTCATCACTTCACCTCCCTCCTCCTCCTCTTCACTTCACCTCCCTCTTCCTCCTCTTCACTTCACTGCCCTCTTCCTCCTCCTCACTACCTTCCTCCTCCTCCTCTTCACTTCACCTCCCTCCTCCTCAAGACCTCCCTCCTCTTCACTTCACCTCCCTCCTCCTCCTCTTCAATTCAACGCCCTCCCTCCTCCTCCTCACCACCTCACTCCTCCTTCTCCTCTTCATTTCACCTCCCTCCTCCTCCTCTTCACTTCACCTCCCTCCCTCCTCCTCCTCTTCACTCCACCGTCCTCTTCCTCCTCTTCACCACCTCCCTCCTCCTCTTCACTTCACTTCCCTCCTCCTCCTCTTCACTTCACCGCCCTCCTCTTCACTTCACTGCCCTCCTCCTCCTCTTCACTTCACCTCTATCCTCCTCCTCTTCACTTCTCCTCCTTCCTCTCATCTTTACCTCCCTCCTCCCCCTCTTCACTTCACCTCCCTCCTCTTCATTTCACCTCCCTCTTCCTCTTCACTTCCCTCCTCCTCCTCTTCACTTCACCTCCCTCCTCCTCCTCTTCACTTCACCACCCTCCCTCCTCCTCCTCACCACCTCCCTCCTCCCCCTCTTCACTTCACCTCCCTCCTCCTCCTCCTCACCACCTCCCTCCTCTTCACTTCACCTCCCTCCTCCTCCTCTTCACTTCACCGCCCTCCCTCCTCCTCCTCACCACCTCACTCCTCCTTCTCCTCTTCATTTCACATCCCTCCTCCTCCTCTTCACTCCACCGCCCTCTTCCTCCTCCTCACCACCTCACTCCTCCTCTTCACTTCACCACCCTCTTCCTCCTCCTCTTCACTCCACCGCCCTCCCTCCTCCTTCTCACCACCTCACTCCTCCTCCTCTTCATCTCACCTCCCTCCTCCTCCTCTTCACTCCACAGTCCTCTTCCTCCTCTTCACTTCACTGCCCTCCTCCTCCTCTTCACTTCACTGCCCTCCTCCTCCTCTTCACTATACCTCCCTCCTCCTCCTCTTCACTTCACTGCCCTCCTCCTCCTCTTTACTTCACCGCCTCCCTCCTCCTCCTCTTCACCTCCCTCCTCCTCACCATCTCCCTCCTCCTCCTCTTCACCTCCCTCCTCCTCCTCTTAACTTCACTGCCCTCCACCTCCTCTCTCCTCCTCCTCCTCTTCACTTCACCGCCCTCCTCCTCCTCTTCACTTCACCTCCCTCCTCCTCCTCTTCACTTCACCTCCCTCCTACTCCTCTTCACTTCACCTCCCTCCTACTCCTCTTCACTTGACTGCCCTCCTCCTCCTCTCACCACCTCTCTCCTCCTCCTCTTCACTTCACTGCCCCCTCCTCCTCCTCTTCACTATACCTCCCTCCTCCTCTTCACTTTACTGCCCTCCTCCTCCTCTTCACTTCACCGCCTCCCTCCTGCTCCTCTTCACTTCACCGCCTCCCTCCTCCTCCTCTTCACTTCACTGCCCTCCTCCGCCTCTTCACTTCACCGCCCTCCACCTCCTCTTAACTTCACTGCCCTCCACCTCCTCTCTCCTCCTCCTCCTCTTCACTTCACCGCCCTCCTCCTCCTCTTCACTTCACCTCCCTCCTCCTCCTCTTCACTTCACCTCCCTCCTACTCCTCTTCACTTCACCTCCCTCCTACTCCTCTTCACTTGACTGCCCTCCTCCTCCTCTCACCACCTCTCTCCTCCTCCTCTTCACTTCACTGCCCCCTCCTCCTCCTCTTCACTATACCTCCCTCCTCCTCTTCACTTTACTGCCCTCCTCCTCCTCTTCACTTCACCGCCTCCCTCCTGCTCCTCTTCACTTCACCGCCTCCCTCCTCCTCCTCTTCACTTCACTGCCCTCCTCCGCCTCTTCACTTCACCGCCCTCCTCTTCACTTCACTGCCCTCCTCCTCCTCCTCTTCACTTCACCGCCTCCCTCCTCCTCCTCTTCACTTCACTGCCCTCCTCCTCCTCTCACCACCTCTCTCCTCCTCCTCTTCACTTCACTGCCCTCCTCCTCCTCTTCACTTCACTGCCCTCCTCCTCCTCTTCACTATACCTCCCTCCTCCTCCTCTTCACTTCACTGCCCTCCTCCTCCTCTTTACTTCACCGCCTCCCTCCTCCTCCTCTTCACTTCACCACCTCCCTCCTCCTCCTCTTCACTTCACTGCCCTCCTCCGCCTCTTCACTTCACCGCCCTCCTCCGCCTCTTCACTTCACTGCCCTCCTCTTCACTTCACTGCCCTCCTCCTCCTCCTCTTTACTTCACCGCCTCCCTCCTCCTCCTCTTCACCTCCCTCCTCCTCACCACCTCCCTCCTCCTCCTCTTCACCTCCCTCCTCCTCACCACCTCCCTCCGCCTCCTCTTCACTTCACTGCCCTCCTCCTCCTCTCACCACCTCTCTCCTCCTCCTCTTCACTTCACTGCCCCCTCCTCCTCCTCTTCACTATAGCTCCCTCCTCCTCCTCTTCACTTCACTGCCCTCCTCTTCACTTCACCGCCTCCCTCCTCCTCTTCACTTCACCTCCCTCCTCCTCCTCCTCTTCACTTCACTGCCCTCCTCCTCCTCTCACCGCCTCCCTCCTCCTCCTCTTCACTTCACCTCCCTCCTCCTCCTCTTCACTTCTTTGCCCTCCTCCTCTTCACTTCACTGCCCTCCTCCTCCTCCTCCTCACCACCTCCCTCCTCCTCCTCTTCACTTCACTGCCCTCCTCCTCCTCTTCACTATACCTCCCTCCTCCTCCTCTTCACTTCACTGCCCTCCTCCTCCTCTTCACTTCACTTCACCTCCCTCCTCCTCCTCTTCACTTCACTGCCCCCCTCCTCCTCCTCTCACCCCCTCTCTCCTCCTCCTCTTCACTTCACTGCCCTCCTCCTCCTCTTCACTTCACCGCCTCCCTCCTCCTCCTCTTCACTACACTTTACCTCCCTCCTCCTCCTCTTCACTTCACTGCCCCCCTCCTCCTCCTCTTCACTATACCTCCCTCCTCCTCTTCACTTCACTGCCCTCCTCCTCCTCTTCACTTCACCGCCTCCCTCCTCCTCTTCACTTCACCTCCCTCCTCCTCCTCTTCACTTCACTGCCTCCTCCTCCTCTTTACTTCACCGCCTCCCTCCTCCTCCTCTTCACCTCCCTCCTCCTCACCACCTCCCTCCTCCTCCTCTTCACCTCCCTCCTCCTCACCACCTCCCTCCGCCTCCTCTTCACTTCACTGCCCTCATCCTCCTCTTCACTTCACCGCCTCCCTCCTCCTCCTCTTCACTTCCCTCCTCCTCCTCTTCACTGCCCTCCTCCTCCTCTCACCACCTTTCTCCTCCTCCTCTTCACTTCACTGCCCTCCTCCTCCTCTTCACTTCACTTCCCTCCTCCTCCTCTTCACTATACCTCCCTCCTCCTCCTCTTCACTTCACTGCCCTCCTCCTCCTCTTTACTTCACCGCCTCCCTCCTCCTCCTCTTCACCTCCCTCCTCCTCACCACCTCCCTCCTCCTCCTCTTCACCTCCCTCCTCCTCACCACCTCCCTCCGCCTCCTCTTCACTTCACTGCCCTCCTCCTCCTCTCACCACCTCTCTCCTCCTCCTCTTCACTTCACTGCCCCCTCCTCCTCCTCTTCACTATAGCTCCCTCCTCCTCCTCTTCACTTCACTGCCCTCCTCCTCCTCTTCACTTCACCGCCTCCCTCCTCCTCTTCACTTCACTCCCTCCTCCTCCTCTTCACTTCACTGCCCTCCTCCTCCTCTCACCGCCTCCCTCCTCCTCCTCTTCACTTCACCTCCCTCCTCCTCCTCTTCACTTCTTTGCCCTCCTCCTCTTCACTTCACTGCCCTCCTCCTCCTCCTCCTCACCACCTCCCTCCTCCTCCTCTTCACTTCACTGCCCTCCTCCTCCTCTTCACTATACCTCCCTCCTCCTCCTCTTCACTTCACTGCCCTCCTCCTCCTCTTCACTTCACTTCACTTCACCTCCCTCCTCCTCCTCTTCACTTCACTGCCCCCCTCCTCCTCCTCTCACCACCTCTCTCCTCCTCCTCTTCACTTCACTGCCCTCCTCCTCCTCTTCACTTCACCACCTCCCTCCTCCTCCTCTTCACTACACTTTACCTCCCTCCTCCTCCTCTTCACTTCACTGCCCTCCTCCTCCTCTCACCACCTCTCTCCTCCTCCTCTTCACTTCACTGCCCTCCTCCTCCTCTCACCACCTCCCTCCTCCTCCTCTTCACTTCACTGCCCCCCTCCTCCTCCTCTTCACTATACCTCCCTCCTCCTCTTCACTTCACTGCCCTCCTCCTCCTCTTCACTTCACCGCCTCCCTCCTCCTCTTCACTTCACCTCCCTCCTCCTCCTCTTCACTTCACTGCCTCCTCCTCCTCTTTACTTCACCGCCTCCCTCCTCCTCCTCTTCACCTCCCTCCTCCTCACCACCTCCCTCCTCCTCCTCTTCACCTCCCTCCTCCTCACCACCTCCCTCCGCCTCCTCTTCACTTCACTTCCCTCCTCCTCCTCTTCACTTCACTTCACCTCCCTCCTCCTCCTCTTCACTTCACTGCCCCCCTCCTCCTCCTCTCACCACCTCTCTCCTCCTCCTCTTCACTTCACTGCCCTCCTCCTCCTCTTCACTTCACCGCCTCCCTCCTCCTCCTCTTCACTACACTTTACCTCCCTCCTCCTCTTCACTTCACTGCCCTCCTCCTCCTCTCACCACCTCTCTCCTCCTCCTCTTCACTTCACTGCCCTCCTCCTCCTCTCACCACCTCCCTCCTCCTCCTCTTCACTTCACTGCCCCCTCCTCCTCCTCTTCACTATACCTCCCTCCTCCTCTTCACTTCACTGCCCTCCTCCTCCTCTTCACTTCACCGCCTCCCTCCTCCTCTTCACTTCACCTCCCTCCTCCTCCTCTTCACTTCACTGCCTCCTCCTCCTCTTTACTTCACCGCCTCCCTCCTCCTCCTCTTCACCTCCCTCCTCCTCACCACCTCCCTCCTCCTCCTCTTCACCTCCCTCCTCCTCACCACCTCCCTCCGCCTCCTCTTCACTTCACTTCCCTCCTCCTCCTCTTCACTATACCATCCTCCTCCTCCTCTTCACTTCACTGCCCTCCTCCTCCTCTTTACTTCACCGCCTCCCTCCTCCTTCTCTTCACCTCCCTCCTCCTCACCACCTCCCTCCTCCTCCTCTTCACCTCCCTCCTCCTCACCACCTCCCTCCGCCTCCTCTTCACTTCACTGCCCTCCTCCTCCTCTCACCACCTCTCTCCTCCTCCTCTTCACTTCACTGCCCCCTCCTCCTCCTCTTCACTATAGCTCCCTCCTCCTCCTCTTCACTTCACTGCCCTCCTCCTCCTCTTCACTTCAACCGCCTCCCTCCTCCTCTTCACTTCACCTCCCTCCTCCTCCTCTTCACTTCACTGCCCTCCTCCTCCTCTCACCGCCTCCCTCCTCCTCCTCTTCACTTCACCTCCCTCCTCCTCCTCTTCACTTCTTTGCCCTCCTCCTCTTCACTTCACTGCCCTCCTCCTCCTCCTCCTCACCACCTCCCTCCTCCTCCTCTTCACTTCACTGCCCTCCTCCTCCTCTTCACTATACCTCCCTCCTCCTCCTCTTCACTTCACTGCCCTCCTCCTCCTCTTCACTTCACTTCACCTCCCTCCTACTCCTCTTCACTTCACTGCCCCCCTCCTCCTCCTCTCACCACCTCTCTCCTCCTCCTCTTCACTTCACTGCCCTCCTCCTCCTCTTCACTTCACCGCCTCCCTCCTCCTCCTCTTCACTACACTTTACCTCCCTCCTCCTCCTCTTCACTTCACTGCCCCCCTCCTCCTCCTCTTCACTTCACTGCTCCTCCTCTCTTTACTTCACCGCCTCCCTCCTCCTCCTCTTCACCTCCCTCCTCCTCACCACCTCCCTCCTCCTCCTCTTCACCTCCCTCCTCCTCACCACCTCCCTCCGCCTCCTCTTCACTTCATTGCCCTCCTCCTCCTCTCACCACCTCTCTCCTCCTCCTCTTCACTTCACTGCCCCCTCCTCCTCCTCTTCACTATACCTCCCTCCTCCTCTTCACTTCACTGCCCTCCTCCTCCTCTTCACTTCACCGCCTCCCTCCTCCTCTTCACTTCACCTCCCTCCTCCTCTTCTTCACTTCACCGCCTCCCTCCTCCTCCTCTTCACCTCCCTCCTCCTCACCACCTCCCTCCTCCTCCTCTTCACCTCCCTCCTCCTCACCACCTCCCTCCGCCTCCTCTTCACTTCACTGCCCTCCTCCTCCTCTCACCACCTCTCTCCTCCTCCTCTTCACTTCACTGCCCCCTCCTCCTCCTCTTCACTATACTCCCTCCTCCTCTTCACTTCACTGCCCTCCTCCTCCTCTTCACTTCACCGCCTCCCTCCTCTCTTCACTTCACCTCCCTCCTCCTCCTCTTCACCTCCCTCCTCCTCACCACCTCCCTCCGCCTCCTCTTCACTTCACTGCCCTCCTCCTCCTCTCACCACCTCTCTCCTCCTCCTCTTCACTTCACTGCCCTCCTCCTCTCCTCTTCACTATAGCTCCCTCCTCCTCCTCTTCACTTCACCGCCTCCCTCCTCTCCTCTTCACTTCACTTCACCTCCCTCCTCCTCCTCTTCACTTCATTGCCCTCCTCCTCTTCACTTCACTGCCCTCCTCCTCCTCACCACCTCCCTCCTCCTCCTCTTCACTTCACTGCCCTCCTCCTCCTCTTCACTTCACTGCCCTCCTCCTCCTCTTTACTTCACCGCCTCCCTCCTCCTCCTCTTCACCTCCCTCCTCCTCACCATCTCCCTCCTCCTCCTCTTCACCTCCCTCCTCCTCACCACCTCCCTCCTACTCCTCTTAACTTCACTGCCCTCCTCCTCCTCTCACCACCTCTCTCCTCCTCCTCTTCACTTCACCGCCCTCCTCCTCCTCTTCACTTCACCTCCCTCCTCCTCCTCTTCACTCACTGCCCTCCTCCTCCTCTCACCACCTCTCTCCTCCTCCTCTTCACTTCACTGCCCCCTCCTCTTCACTTCACTGCCCTCCTCCTCCTCTCACCACCTCTCTCCTCCTCCTCTTCACTTCACTGCCCCCCTCCTCCTCCTCTTCACTATACCTCCCTCCTCCTCCTCTTCACTTCACCGCCTCCCTCCTCCTCTTCACTTCACCTCCCTCCTCCTCCTCTTCACTTCACTGCCCTCCTCCTCCTCTTCACTTCACTGCCCTCCTCCTCCTCTTCACTATACCTCCCTCCTCCTCCTCTTCACTATACCTCCCTCCTCCTCCTCTTCACTTCACTGCCCTCCTCCTCCTCTTTACTTCACCGCCTCCCTCCTCCTTCCTCCTCTTCACCTCCCTCCTCCTCACCACCTCCCTCCTCTTCACCTCCCTCCTCTTCACCACCTCCCTCCTCCTCCTCTTCACTTCACTGCCCTCCTCCTCCTCTCACCACCTCTCTCCTCCTCCTCTTCACTTCACTGTCCCCTTCTCCTCCTCTTCACTATACCTCCCTCCTCCTCTTCCCTTCACTGCCTCCCTCCTCCTCTTCACTTCACCTCCCTCCTCCTCCTCTTCACTTCACTGCCCCCCTCCTCCTCCTCTCACCACCTCTCTCCTCCTCCTCTTCACTTCACTGCCCTCCTCCTCCTCTTCACTTCACAGCCTCCATCCTCCTCCTCTTCACTTCACTTCACCTCCCTCCTCCTCCTCTTCACTTTACTTCACCTCCCTCCTCCTCCTCTTCACTTCACCTCCCTCCTCCTCCTCTCACCACCTCTCTCTCCTCCTCCTCTTCACTTCACTGCCCTCCTCCTCCTCTTCACTTCACTGCCCTCCTCCTCCTCTTCACCTCCCTCTCCTCCTCTTCACTTCACTGCCCTCCTCCTCCTCTTTACTTCACCACCTCCCTCCTCCTCCTCTTCACCTCCCTCCTCCTCCTCTTCACCTCCCTCCTCCTCACCCCTCCCTCCTACTCCTCTTAACTTCACTGCCCTCCTCCTCCTCTCACCACCTCTCTCCTCCTCCTCTTCACTTCACCGCCCTCCTCCTCCTCTTCACTTCACCTCCCTCCTCCTCCTCTCACTTCACTGCCCTCCTCCTCCTCTCACCACCTCTCTCCTCCTCCTCTTCACTTCACTGCCCCCCTCCTCTTCACTTCACTGCCCTCCTCCTCCTCTCACCACCTCTCTCCTCCTCCTATTCACTTCACTGCCCCCCTCCTCCTCCTCTTCACTATACCTCCCTCCTCCTCCTCTTCACTTCACTGCCCTCCTCCTCCTTTTCACTTCACCGCCTCCCTCCTCCTCTTCACTTCACCTCCCTCCTGCTCCTCTTCACTTCACCGCCCTCCTCTTCACTTCACTGCCCTCCTCCTCCTCTTCACTTCACCTCCCTCCTCCTCCTCTTCACTTCACTGCCCTCCTCCTCCTCTCACCAGCTCTCTCCTCCTCCTCTTCACTTCACTGCCCTCCTCCTCCTCTTCACTATACCTCCCTCCTTCTCCTCTTCACTTCACTGCCCTCCTCCTCCTCTTTACTGCACCGCCTCCCTCCTCCTCCTCTTCACCTCCCTCCTCCTCACCACCTCCCTCCTCTTCACCTCCCTCCTCCTCACCACCTCCCTCCTCCTCCTCTTCACTTCACTGCCCTCCTCCTCCTCTCACCACCTCTCTCCTCCTCTTCACTTCACTGCCCCCTTCTCCTCCTCTTCACTATACCTCCCTCCTCCTCTTCACTTCACTGCCCTCCTCCTCCTCTTTACTTCACCGCCTCCCTCCTCCTCCTCTTCACCTCCCTCCTCCTCACCACCTCCCTCCTCTTCACCTCCCTCCTCCTCACCACCTCCCTCCTCCTTCTCTTCACTTCACTGCCCTCCTCCTCCTCTCACCACCTCTCTCCTCCTCCTCTTCACTTCACTGCCCCCTCCTCTTCACTTCACTGCCCTCCTCCTCCTCTCACCACCTCCATCCTCCTCCTCTTCACTTCACTGCCCTCCTCCTCCTCTCACCACCTCTCTCCTCCTCCTCTTCACTTCACCTCCCTCCTCCTCCTCTTTACTTCACCCGCCTCCCTCCTCCTCCTCTTCATCTCCCTCCTCCTCACCACCTCCCTCCTCCTCCTCTTCACCTCCCTCCTCCTCACCACCTCCCTCCTCCTCCTCTTCACTTCACTGCCCTCCTCCTCCTCTCACCACCTCTCTCCTCCTCTTCACTTCACTGCCCTCCTCCTCCTCTCACCACCTCTCTCCTCCTCCTCTTCACTTCACCTCCCTCCTCCTCTTCACTTCACTGCCCTCCTCCTCCTCTTCACTTCACCTCCCTCCTCCTCCTCTTCACTTCACTGCCCTCCTCCTCCTCTCACCACCTCTCTCCTCCTCCTCTTCACTTCACTGCCCTCCTCCTCCTCTTCACTATAGCTCCCTCCTCCTCCTCTTCACTTCACCTCCCTCCTCCTCCTCTTCACTTCATTGCCCTCCTCCTCTTCACTTCATTGCCCTCCTCCTCTTCACTTCACCTCCCTCCTCCTCCTCTTCACTTCACTGCCCTCCTCCTCTTCACTTCAATGCCCTCCTCCTCCTCCTCACCACCTCCCTCCTCCTCCTCTTCACTTCACTGCCTCCCTCCTCCTTTTCACTTCACCTCCCTCCTCCTCCTCTTCACTTCACTGCCCCCCTCCTCCTCCTCTCACCACCTCTCTCCTCCTCCTCTTCACTTCACTGCCCTCCTCCTCCTCTTCACTTCACTGCCCTCCTCCTCCTCTTCACTTCACTTCACCTCCCTCCTTCTCCTCTTCACCTCCCTCCTCCTCCTCTTCACTTCACCTCCCTCCTCCTCCTCTTCACTTCACTGCCTCCCTCCTCCTCCTCTTCACTTCACTTCACCTCCCTCCTTCTCCTCTTCACCTCCCTCCTCCTCCTCTTCACTTCACCTCCCTCCTCCTCCTCTTCACTTCACCTCCCTCCTCCTCCTCTTCACTTCACTTCCCTCCTCCTCCTCTTCACTTCACTTCACTTCCCTCCTCCTCCTCTTCACTATACCTCCCTCCTCCTCTTCACTTCACTTCACCTCCCTCCTTCTCCTCTTCACCTCCCTCCTCCTCCTCTTCACTTCACTGCCCTCCTCCTCCTCTTCACTTCACCGCCCTCCTCCTCCTCATCACCTCCCTCCTCCTCCTCTTCACTTCACCTCCCTCCTCCTCTTCACTTCACTGCCCTCCTCCTCCTCTTCACTTCACCTCCCTCCTCCTCCTCTTCACCTCCCTCCTCCTCTTCACTTCACCTCCCTCCTTCTCCTCTTCACCACCCTCCTCCTCCTCCTCTTCACTTCACCGCCCTCCTCCTCCTCATCACCTCCCTCCTCCTCCTCTTCACTTCAATAAAAGGAAACACATTAACCCTTCTGTATGAGACATCTTTAGTGCACTGCAGTGCAATGTATGGTCCATGCCTCTTCCATCTAATGCCGGCTCATTTCTTACTCTGATCGAATTCAATGTTAGCCAGTTATGGACTTTGGGCTTTAGGTTCAAAAACAAGCCATATGCACAAAAAAATAGTGGAGTAATTCGGGAGGAAACAAATTGCATCATAGGGGCAAATATTTAAAAAATTCCTTTTGATGTAAATAGAGGTTTTGACCCCTTGAAAGCTAAGGGAGGTTTCCAATGCATTGTGAAGAGATTTGCTGGAGTTAATTAACCCCCCCTTCACACATGTGCAGAGATTTATGTTAACCCTTTGTAGTGTTGTTCATTTACCAAAGAATTACTCCACTTCTTCTATTTGGTCCTTGAAATATCCACTTTTAACCAGAATTTACCCCGTGCATGAGAAATCAATGTAGATGGAACAACAATGTACTTACCACTGCATCTTGAATATTTTGCTGGATTATTTTAACAGTTAACCCTTCCTTGGTTGCCACCATTTCCTCTTTAGTGCTGTTCGTACTGACTCGTGTTAGTGTGTCACTTGTCACTACTTGGTTTGGTGGCCTTTGTGTTGTGGATTCAGTGTTCTGATCTCTAAATTCAGCTCTGAGAACGTCAGTGAAAACTTGAACTGTCTTACTGTTATTGTCCACTAGATGGAATCTCTTCACACTGCTCCTTCCCCGATGCTCATCCAGGTAATTCCTGATGGATTCTACTATATTTTCTACACATCGTTGTAAGGGAAATCCAAAAATCCCTGAACTAACAGCCGGGATTCCAATAGAGCTGTGACCCTTCTCTGCAGCAAGCTCTAAACTTCTCGTTATCGCTTTCCGTAATAGTCGGTCACATCTAGATGTTGCGCTGGGGTCCCATCTGGGTCCAACAGTGTGTATGACCTGCTTACATGGCAGATTGCTAGCATCAGTAATGACTGATTCACCAGGAGATAATCTTCCCTCCTCCCTAATTATACGATCACAATCAGTTTGTAATTTGGGACCTGCAGCTTTCAGTAGAGCAAATGCCAGCCCCCCAATGTGCTTCAGATCTTCATTTGATGCATTAATCACAACATCAACACCATGACTGCTCAGGTCATCTTTATAGACTGCGATGGTGACTCCATCTGGTAGAGTTACTTGGCTGTGAGGTTTGCCCAGATTTATTTCACCAGCTATAAATGCATCTTCTCCATCTTTCTGCAGACAGATCACACAGTTGAACTTCTGTTTAGCTGCAGTAACATACACGTCTTCATTCTTCAAACAGAACTTCTTGGCTCCTGGTTTATCGATGTGCAGAGTATCAGAATGCAATGAGGACAATGTGTTTTCTAGGAGATTTGCTGCCTTCAACGCATACAGTTTTGGACCATGCAGGGAAATCTTTTTATGGTTCATTGTGACATTTACATTATTCCTTTTTATTTCCTCACATATCTGTTTCTTTTCTTCCATAATAAACTTTAGAACTGCTGTTGACCTGACCTGAATTTCCTTCTGTATTGTGGTGTTCTTCTCCAGGAAGTCTTGGATCTGTTGATAACTCTGTTGTACATTGGAGGCCAAGCCAGCAATAACTACCTGATCCTCTGCTCCCTGAGGAAACTCCTCAATCAGAACTGTGCACTTGGGAGCATTAAAAGCCTCAAGCAAATGTGTCTTCAGTGTCCTCCATTCAGTACATTGAATAATCTTACTATGTTCAACTCTAACATGTTTACAATCTATCAGACGTTTCATTTGTTCTTCTGCTTCAGACAGATCCTTCATGGAGAGTCCAGTCAGTGTAACACTGTTCCCTTCAATCTGAAACATTGCGTTAATGTTGTGACGTATGAAGAGAAGACAGGACAAATCCTCATTACCCAAAGTCTCCAAGAATTTTTTCGTGAGGGGCTCTGGGTAAATAGCTTTGTGTCTTAAACTTCTTTCCATATTTAATATTTCACATTTCGACCCATACACTTCTTCTTTGAGCCCATAGAGAGCAACAGCCTTAGCTGACACATCATAAGACATTTTTACATTTGGAAATGTTTCCTGTATACACTTCTCAAGACCATTTTTACACATTATTTCATAGAGAGTATATGAAAGAGTCACCAATATCTGTAAACTTTGATTTTGTCTTTCAATCTGTCTAGTGGTATTTCCTACCAGGTCCCTAAATGTCTGTTCTACTTTATTAATATCCTTGGAAAACCCTGCAAGGATAACTCTCTCTTTAGAAATGTCTGGTTTGATCAAAAAGCTCTCATATAAGGATTTACTGACTTCTCCTTTGATGGCCTCCCAAACAGACGTATTCACCTTGTACTCTACAGCTCTGTACCTTGAAATAATAAGAGAGAACTGTGCAGAAACCTTATCGCTCCACGTTCGGACAATCTTCACCATAGTCCTCTGATGAGTAGATATGGCACTAGAAATGGACAGTTTAATTATGGGGTTTGTGCTGTCTGGATTTGGCCATGTGATCTCACAATAATGATCTGCCATTTCTTTATCTATATTGTGTTGTATCTGAGCATCTTTCAGTATAAATTCCAATATGTATGGACTCATGGGAAACTCCAGGGGTTCAGGTTCAGTTATACAAGGTCCTGTCTTCCCATATAGTGCTACACCAAGGGACATATAGTATGGATACACCGAAATCCTCTTCTTCCCAAACACATGCTGCTTCGATAACACCGTCTGCACAACTAGAGAAACAGAGAAGAGAATGTTACAAATATAGGAATTCATCTCTACTGTATTCCATCTACTACAAATACACTGTTTTAATTGTATAACTTAACCCTTTAAGTGCCAGAGAGGTATCCAACACATTGCAACACAGTGCGTGGATACCTTTCTGGTACTCAAAGCAGTGGCGTAACTATAGGATTCGCACTGTGACCAGGCCCGTGCACTCCAGGGGCCCAGCCTCCCCTGCAACCCCTCCGTCAGGCTCCCGCAATCTCCCGCCGGCGCTCTAGTAATGCAGAGCTCAGGGAGATGACATCATCTCCCAGCGCTTTTCATTACTAAGAGGACTGTGCGGGAGCTCCAGGTAGGAGATGGGGCATTGTGGAGGAGGTCAGTGTTGTCAGGGGGGCCCGTAGCACTTTTTGTACAAGGGCCCGGAGGCTTCTAGTTACGCCTCTGACGCAAAGGGTTAAGTATTTTCAGTGTTAGTTCTCAGGACACACAACAGGCCCTGTTTTCAGGACTGAAAGAAGAAAGCTGTTCGAACCAGAATGAGATCCCCATAACACACTAGCGGGCAAAAGTTTTGGGACACCTCGATATTTGCCAATTTTAGTTATTGCCATATAACTTGACAAAAACATCAGAAAACCATGTAAACTTTGGGTATTTCTAAAATCAAGACATATATTATAATCTATTCAACAGGATTTTTTTAGTGTTTGTAGATGTGTAAAAGATTTTTAGTGCGAAAGTTAAAAAAAAGTGCATTTGTTACATTTGTTTCATCATATTTTATAAATTGTTTTACAGGACATTTGATGAAAATAATGGCACCTTTAGAAAGCTCATCTTATGGCAAGAAAAACGGTATATAATATATGTGGGTACATTAAATAAGAGGAAAATTACAGCTAAACACAAACACAGTAGACGTGGTAAAACAGCCATGGTCCTTCTGGACAATTGTCCTTCTGTTTTACCACTTCTGGACCATGGCTGTTTTACCACGTCTACTGTGTTTGTGTTTGGCTCTAATTTTCCTCTTACTCATTTAATGTACCCACATATATTATATACTGTAGATGTTCTCCACCTTTTGGCCGCTAGTGTAGACTGCAATCTCATCACAATGTTTAGAAATAAAAGGGATTGATACGATCAGACTGGTGTACAGGTCCATAACGGCATTCCATCTCACGTCTTCTCAGGTACTCACTCTGATCTCACCGGGGAAGTGAAAGGCCCTTAATTACTGCTCATCAATCAGATAATAAATATATATACAATAGGAGAAACAGCCTTGTGTTGCTGGAGGCTGGACATGTGTCTCTGTGCAGCTTTCTATGCCAGTGTGTGTTTGCATTTGTCAATACATTTTTGTGTTTTTGTGCAACCTGTGGCCACCCAGCCCTCCCATTGGCTGCCTATGCCAGGTTAAGCCCCCGACTTGTAGACTAATTCAGGGAATGTCTGGCTCCACTCTGTGCACAATCACCTCATGTGATACCTGAGATATGGCTCTCCAGCTGTTGTTACACTACAATTACCATCATCCTCAGCCAGAAGCTGCAAGACTGAAGATAATCTGGGCTGTAGAAGAAAACAAGCTGAGGAGCCACATGTTGCCCAACTGTTGTACTGTAAGTAATACAAAGTACTTTGTCCAACCCATCCTTCCCTGTTCTGAGGGGTCCTGGAAAGAGAAGGGTCAGGCCACCTGGCATTACTGACCCTAAACCTGGAACTGGACAACATGCAGCTCCCCATGTGGTGTTGGACTACAACGTCTGACTGCTGGTAGCAAGGAAGTGCAGTGCACAGTGCATATTTATGTCTGCAGTATGTATGTCTCCATGTATGTGTTTGTGCATATATGTGTGTGTGTATGTATGTGTGTTTTTGTACGTGTGTGAGGTGATTGAGTGTGTTATGATTGTGTGGAGTGTGTGGTGATTGTTGGCATGTGAGTGGTGATTGTGTCAACTGTGTGTGTCTGTGTGATGACTGTGGAGTGTCCTACGGTGCAGACCCATGTTCTTCCAAACAGAGGGGCCCTCAGTACTTTACCACATACAGGGCAGCCCTGTGCAGTTTGCCTTTGTATGTCACTGTCACCCAAGTTATCCCCAGGGGCGTCATGAGATGTCTGCTGTAGGTTTTCAGACGGATATTCATGGGGGCCAGCTGTAGTGACAAGTGGGCCTTCTTCACTTGAGTTCTATATTGATGGATACAGCAGAACAGGTATCTAGGCCCATCAGAACTCTCTGGTTATTGATGAATAGTTCTACCTGCATCCGGTCGGTGGACCCTCCAACTTGATGTATTCTTAAGTATGCCCTCCATCCATCATTGTCTAGCAGTCTCTCTGGTTCCTGCACCTCTTGGTGCTCCGTGTAGACCATGTGCTGGCCTCTGAATCCTCTGGTGCTACCTCTGGGTTTTCTAGCACCTCTGAGCACCTTCTGTAAGTGTCTGAACTTGGAGCAGGAGAAGCACACTTGGTCTTTAAAACGGCAGACTGACGCTTCTTGTGCGCAAAACGCGCACTGGAAACAATGTTGAGGGTCTGGGCTGTTGATTTCATCTCGTGAGGTGGAAGGTGTCCTCCTGGTCTCCAAGTCCTTGGGCAAATGATCGCCATTGTGAGCCTGTAGGCGTGCACATCCTTCTCTGCCATCTCCCTGGTGAGTGCGATGTCCATGGATAACCTGTCTGTCAGGTCCATCTCCTCCAGCAACGGCTTCTGAATAGCTCTGTTATGTAGGTCACATCCAAACTGGTCCCTCAATGCTTGTGGCAGGTGCACTTTGATATTGCACGCAAATGCTAACCTTATTGGCTCCACCATATAGAAATGTATCGTTCCCTCTGCATGCTGTTTACAGTTAAAAAACCTGACCCTGTCAGCTATCTCTAATGGTTTAGGTTTGTAGTAGTTGGTGAGGACCATGACTAACACTGAGAAGGAGTTTTCCCCTGGTGTTGCCGGTGGAATGAGATTTTTTGAAATGGCATAGGATTTTTCTCCCACCGTTGTCCGAAACACTGTTGCCTGTTTGTCATCTGGAATGTGGTTGGACTTCACAAACTGCTCTAGGCGCTCAACGTACGAGGAGCAAACATCTGTTTCTTCTTTATGTTCTCGTAACATTCCCAGAAAAGCCATCAGAAAAGCCATCTTGTTCTGGTTACTCTGTGGCCTTTTTGGACCCTTTTCTTTTGCACGGTGTGTGCAGGGAAAAGTATTCGGTGTCTCTCTTCTTGGTGTTGTGATGGTGTGTGGTTTTTCTCTGTCCTATGACTAGTCTTTGTTGTGTTTACCTCTCTTTTTTTTTTCTTTGTTCAAGTGTGACTGTCTCCTTCTTCTCAATGTGTGGCTGTAGTGCATGGCAGTGCTATGTGGAGGAACTGCCTGGTGAGGCCCTCTCCGTCTATCCTCTCTTTCTCATCTCACACATACACACCATTCATATATCCCCTCTTCTATTCCCCCATTCCACCTTCTACTCCTGAATCCCCCCTAATCTACCCTTCCTCTTCCATTCCACCCCTCCTTTTCTATCCAACCAGTCATCTCCTCTATTAAGTAGAACCCATGCCAAATCGCCTCTAACATAGTAACATAGTTGATGAGGTTGAAAAAAATATGTGCATTCATCAAGTTCATCCCATGCCAAATCAACACTTTTGAGCCAGAGGAAGGCAAAAAGACAAACAAAAAATGAATTGAAGTAATTTACACTTTAGCCCCCAACATTCCACTCCTCCTCTTCTATCCCACCATTTATCTACCTCCTCTTCTATCCCACCATTCCACTCCTCCTCGTGTATCCCACCATTTATCTACCTCCTCTTCTATCCCACCATTCCACTCCTCCTCTTCTATCCCACCATTTATCTACCTCCTCTTCTATCCCACCATTCCACTCCTCCATCCCACCATTTATCTACCTCCTCTTCTATCCCACCATTCCACTCCTCCTCTTGTATCCCACCATTTATCTACCTCCTCTTCTATCCCACCATTCCACTCCTCCTCTTCTATCCCACCATTTATTGTCCTCTTGTATCCCACCATTTATCTTCCCCTTCTATCTCAATATTCCATTCCTCCTCTTCTACCCCACCATTTATCCTCCTCTTCTATCCCACCATTCCACTCTTCCTCTTGTATCCCACCATTTATCTTCCTCTTCTATCCCACCATTCCACTCTTCCTCTTGTATCCCACCATTTATCTTCCTCTTCTATCCCACCATTCCACTCTTCCTCTTGTATCCCACCATTTATCTTCCTCTTGTATCCTACCATTTATCTTCTTCTTCTATCCCAATATTCCACTTCTCCTCTTCTACCCCACCATTTATCTACCTCCTCTTCTATCCCACCATTCCACTCCTCCTCTACTATTCTACCATATATCTACCTCCTCTTCTATCCCAACATTTATCCTCCTCTTCTATCCCACCATTCCACTCCTCCTCTTGTATCCCACCATTTATCTACCTCTTGTATCCCACCATTATCTTCCTCTTGTATCCCACCATTTATATACCTCTTGTATCCCACCATTCATCTTCCTCTTCTATTCCACCATTTATCTTCTTCTTCTATCCCAATATTCCACTCCTCCTCTTCTATCCCACCATTTATCTACCTCCTCTTGTATCCCACCATTCCACTCCTCCTCTTGTATCCCACCATGTATCTACCTCCTCTTCTATCCCACCATTCCACTCCTCCTCTTGTATCCCACCATTATCTTCCTCTTCTATCCCACCATTTATCTTCCTCTTCTATTCCACCAGTTATCTTCCTCTTCTTTCCCACCATTATCTTCCTCTTCTATCCCACCATTTATCTACCTCTTGTATCCCAACATTCATCTTCCTCTTCTATTCCACCATTTAACTTCCTCTTGTATCCCACTATTTATCTTCTTCTATCCAACCATTTATCTACCTCCTCTTCTATCCCACCATTCCACTCCTCCTCTTGTATCCCACCATTTATCTACCTCCTCTTCTATCCCACCATTCCACTCCTCCTCTACTATTCCACCATTTATCTACCTCCTCTTCTATCCCACCATTTATCCTCCTCTTCTATCCCACCATTCCACTCCTCCTCTTGTATCCCACCATTTACCTTCCTCTTCTATTCCACCATTTATCTTCCTCTTCTTTCCACCATTATCTTCCTCTTCTATCCCACCATTTATATACCTCTTGTATCCCAACATTCATCTTCCTTTTCTATTCCACCATTTAACTTCCTCTTGTATCCCACTATTTATCTTCTTCTATCCAACCATTTATCTTCTTCTTCTATCCCAATATTCCACTTCTCCTCTTTTATCCCACCATTTATCTACCTCTTCTTTCCCACCATTTATCTTCCTCTTCTTTCCCACCATTTATTTTCTTCTTCTGTCCCACCATTCCACTCCTCTTGTATCCCACAATTTACCTTCCTCCTCTTCTATCCCACTATTCATCTCCATCCTTTTAAATTCTATCATTCCACCCTCCTCTTCTATCCCACCGTTCACCTTCTTCCCCTCCAGTTATATCCCACCATTCCTCCCCTTCTTTCTCCCCTCTCATACCCCCCCCTACATGTTACTTTTGAGTGGGAGGGAAACTGCCAGCAATAAGCGTCAATTTTGTCCCGTTTTTAAAATAACATATATTGTCTTGAATTTTTTGTAAAAACTGAACGCGCCTTCTTTATTTCTCATGAGATATAGTAAATCGGATCTTCCTTTCGTCACACTAGTGGTTTACTGTACACATTGATTACCATAGAGTCTTATGACTCGACTGACTCATAACTGTCTAAGACTCTCCAGTCTATGGTAAATTACCATAGAGTCTCTTAGACAGTGATATGACGAGGAGTCATAAGACTCTATGGTAATCAATGTGTACAGTAAACACAGTAAAATCACTAGTGTGAGTGACCAAGAGAGGACATTCCGATTTACTTTGGACAGAGAGACAGAACACCGCTAGTAAGAAACGGAGCAAGCGCATTCCCGCTGCTTGCAGCTTAATACGATCGGACTCAGACCCACTGTCCGTCTGTCCCACACCCCTTCCCGTTTTTGTCTCAAGGAAATATGGTCAGCCTACAATCTAGCCACTTGGGTATATAGGCATTAAAGGGATAGTAATGTCAAAATCTCAATATATATAGGATGGTTCAATGTACTTTCTTATAACGCATTGTATCTTTTACAACGTCTTTACCTTTGTGTTCTTATAAATAAAGTAAAAAGTTTCCCCTCCCAAACCTTTCCATCACGTTATTCAGAATTCACTGAGATCCAGGAGGCAGTCCAGACGGATTACAACGAGGGACAATATTGTGTCACTATAAGGAAAACCCAACCCCCCACCCCCTTATTCAGGGGGTTCTCCTTATACTGACAAACACAATAACATACCTCTTTCCGATCTGTCTGGTCAAGCGACTGGCTTTTGGATGTCAGTGCATTGAAAGTACAAAGCACATTGAACAATCCTATGTATATTTAAATTCTGACATTACTGTCTCTTTAATTAGGGAAGCAGTGGGTTGGCAGTGACCGAGGCATGAAGGTTCTATAACATTGCGGGCAGCTGGTCAGTCCCAGGTTCCTCCACATCTCTTATTCTTCTACTACATAAATACCCCCTTTCCTTCAATCTCCTTCATCTGTATTCAACTTCCATAAAAAGACCCTAGTCCCTTATCTGTAATATACCAATATGATCTCATTAGTTCTCATTAGTTACCACGGGATGGTTTGCCTTTCTTAGCCCATGGGGTGGTAATTACAGCAGAGGGACATGGAAGGATATGAAAGAAAGATATATCATCGTATTATGCACAGGGATAGTGTATATATTTGTAAAATATTACAGTTTTACCACCCAGAATGAATTCTCATTACCTCCTTTTTCATAAAAAGTAACAAGCGCTGCATCGTCACCAGGAAACATCACGGCCTCCTGCACTGTGGCACCACCGAGCTTTGGGCTTTCAAAGTAAATAATTAAGTGATGCTCCGATGTGTCAGGGGGCAGATTCTCAATCATGATACTTTTAGTTTCTTCCAACGGCCTTGCTTTTAAATTCAGCTGCTTAACCCTGAAGTTACTGGAGAAATTTCCAATGAAATGTGTGGTATCTGGAAAAAAACCCATAAAATTATTTTGAATATAATCTATATTCAGTTGTGAAAATTCAGGTTTATTTAAATACTAATTTATTAAAAGAACAAAATCTATGTGCAATAAACTACTTAAGACTCCAGAGATGATCAGAATAAAATGTAACCTTTGGGTTCCAGTTTAATAGATGTTCTGTAAAATACTGTGTTTTGTGCATTAAAGGGATAGTATTACTTCAAAATTACTATCCCTCATATTGTAGCCCTTAATAAACTGAGTTAAATGACACCAGCGTCATCTCTCAAACCTTTATATATATCTATACAGCAACAAGCATAATTATCAGTGTATAAACACCCAGGTTTATTATATACAACAACAAGTATAATTATCAGTGTATAAACATCCATGGTCATTATATATGGCCAGCCCCTCCGCACGATGTTGGATCTGCTAAAACCAGATTCCTTCTGCAGTTGCCATTGCCAGCCCTCATCTCAGTGTTCTGGGATCCACACTCCAGCTTTTCAAAGAGGGAACGGGGTAGGGGCCCACAGCTATCAAGATCCTCGCAAATAGGTTGCCGGTCAGATCATGAAAATGTTGGGCTCTCACACTTGCAAATGACTAACGGCTTACTATGGAAAAGACATGATGACCAATTACGACCAGGCCCTCTAAAAGTCGAAACGGCAATCGGGCCGGTGGGTGAGGAGAATGACACATGGACATTGGGTCCACAAATCAGCAATACTGAGCCCAGAGAACCTGACAGTCCAATTTCAGCACACCACCCTATGGAAACTCCTCTACAGAGTTCAACTCCTAGGATCCCAGGAGGGTACACCCATCCAGTCAAGAATTCACGAACAGTAAGGGCATCCCGCCCTCCTGTGAGATGGGAACTGGAAGAAGACTCCCCAGCCTTGTTCTATTGGTAAAGGCAGGTAGGCAATGCAACGAAGCAGTCGAAAAGACAAACGGGGTACTGGGTTGTAAAGAGGAGCATTAGTAGCAGGAAAAGGAAAGTGGTTATGTCACTCTACAGATCACTGGTTAGACCTCATCTAGAGTATTGTGTACAGTACTGGAGACCCCATCTCCAGAAGGATATAGATACTATAGAGTATTGTGTACAGTACCGGAGACCCCATCTCCAGAAGGATATAGATACTCTAGAGCATTGTGTACAGTACAGGAGACCCCATCTCCAGAAGGATATAGATACACTAGAGTATTGTGTACAGTACAGGAGACCCCATCTCCAGAAGGATATAGATACTATAGAGTATTGTGTACAGTACAGGAGACCCCATCTCCAGAAGGGTATAGATACTATAGAGTATTGTGTACAGTACTGGAGACCCCATCTCCAGAAGGATATAGATACTATAGAGTATTGTGTACAGTACCGGAGACCCCATCTCCAGAAGGATATGGATACTATAGAGTATTGTGTACAGTACAGGAGACCCCATCTCCAGAAGGGTATAGATACTATAGAGTATTGTGTACAGTACCGGAGACCCCATCTCCAGAAGGATATAGATACTATAGAGTATTGTGTACAGTACCGGAGACCCCATCTCCAGAAGGATATAGATACTATAGAGTATTGTGTACAGTACAGGAGACCTCATCTCCAGAAGGATATAGATACTATAGAGTATTGTGTACAGTACAGGAGACCCCATCTCCAGAAGGATATAGATATTCTAGAGTATTGTGTACAGTACAGGAGACCCCATCTCCAGAAGGATATAGATACTATAGAGTATTGTGTACAGTACAGGAGACCCCATCTCCAGAAGGATATAGATACTATAGAGTATTGTGTACAGTACTGGAGACCCCATCTCCAGAAGGATATAGATACTATAGAGTATTGTGTACAGTACAGGAGACCCCGTCTCCAGAAGGATAGAGATACTATAGAGTATTGTGTACAGTACCGGAGACCCCATCTGCAGAAGGATAGAGATACTATAGAGTATTGTGTACAGTACAGGAGACCCCATCTCCAGAAGGATATAGATACTATAGAGTATTGTGTACAGTACCGGAGACCCCATCTGCAGAAGGATAGAGATACTATAGAGTATTGTGTACAGTACTGGAGACCCCATCTCCAGAAGGATATAGATACTATAGAGTATTGCGTACAGTACTGGAGACCCCATCACCAGAAGGATATAGATACTCTAGAGTATTGTGTACAGTACAGGAGACCCCATCTCCAGAAGGATATAGATACTATAGAGTATTGTGTACAATACAGGAGACCCCATCTCCAGAAGGATAGAGATACTCTAGAGTATTGTGTACAGTACTGGAGATCTAGAGTATTGAGTACAGTACCGGAGACCCCATCTCCAGAAGGATATAGATACTATAGAGTATTGTGTACAGTACAGGAGACCCCATCTCCAGAAGGATATAGATACTATAGAGTATTGTGTACAGTACTGGAGACCCCATCTCCAGAAGGATATAGATACTATAGAGTGTTGTGTACAGTACTGGAGACCCCATCTCCAGAAGGATATAGATACTGTAGAGTATTGTGTACAGTACTGGAGACCCCATCTCCAGAAGGATATAGATACACTAGAGTATTGTGTACAGTACTGGAGACCCCATCTCCAGAAGGATATAGATACTATAGAGTATTGTGTACAGTACAGGAGACCCCATCTCCAGAAGGATATAGATACTATAGAGTATTGTGTACAGTACTAGAGACCCCATCTCCAGAAGGATATAGGTACTATAGAGTATTGTGTACAGTACAGGAGACCCCATCTCCAGAAGGATATAGATACTATAGAGTATTGTGTACAGTACTGGAGACCCCATCTCCAGAAGGATATAGATACTATAGAGTATTGTGTACAGTACAGGAGACCCCATCTCCAGAAGGATATAGATACTATAGAGTATTGTGTACAGTACTGGAGACCCCATCTCCAGAAGGATATAGATACTATAGAGTATTGTGTACAGTACAGGAGACCCCATCTCCAGAAGCATATAGATACTATAGAGTATTGTGTACAGTACTGGAGACACCATCTCCAGAAGGATATAGATACACTAGAGTATTGCGTACAGTACTAGAGACCCCATCTCCAGAAGGATATAGATACACTAGAGTATTGCGTACAGTACTAGAGACCCCATCTCCAGAAGGATATAGATACTATAGAGTATTGCGTACAGTACAGGAGACCCCATCTCCAGAAGGATATAGATACTATAGAGTATTGTGTACAGTACTAGAGACCCCATCTCCAGAAGGATATAGATACTATAGAGTATTGCGTACAGTACTAGAGACCCCATCTCCAGAAGGATATAGATACTATAGAGTATTGCGTACGGTACAGGAGACCCCATCTCCAGAAGGATATAGATACTATAGAGTATTGTGTACAGTACTAGAGACCCCATCTCCAGAAGGATATAGATACTATAGAGTATTGTGTACAGTACTAGAGACCCCATCTCCAGAAGGATATAGATACTATAGAGTATTGCGTACAGTACAGGAGACCCCATCTCCAGAAGGATATAGATACTCTAGAGTATTGTGTACAGTACAGGAGACCCCATCTCCAGAAGGATAGAGATACTATAGAGTATTGCGTACAGTACCGGAGACCCCATCTCCAGAAGGATAGAGATACTATAGAGTATTGCGTACAGTACCGGAGACCCCATCTCCAGAAGGATAGAGATACTATAGAGTATTGCGTACAGTACCGGAGACCCCATCTCCAGAAGGATAGAGATACTATAGAGTATTGTGTACAGTACCGGAGACCCCATCTCCAGAAGGATAGAGATACTATAGAGTATTGTGTACAGTACAGGAGACCCCATCTCCAGAAGGATATAGATACTATAGAGTATTGTGTACAGTACAGGAGACCCCATCTCCAGAAGGATAGAGATACTCTAGAGTATTGTGTACAGTACTGGAGACCCCATGTCCAGAAGGATATAGATACAATAGAGTATTGTGTACAGTACCGGAGACCCCATCTCCAGAAGGATAGAGATACACTAGAGTATTGTGTACAGTACCGGAGACCCCATCTCCAGAAGGATATAGATACTATAGAGTATTGTGTACAAAACAGGAGACCCCATCTCCAGAAGGATAGAGATACTCTAGAGTATTGTATACAGTACTGGAGATCTAGAGTATTGTGTACAGTACCGGAGACCCCATCTCCAGAAGGATATAGATACTATAGAGTATTGTGTACAGTACTGGAGACCCCATCTCCAGAAGGATAGAGATACTCTAGAGTATTGTGTACAGTACAGGAGACCTCATCTCCAGAAGGATAGAGATACTCTAGAGTGTTGTGTACAGTACCGGAGACCCCATCTCCAGAAGGATAGAGATACTATAGAGTATTGTGTACAGTACTGGAGATCTAGAGTATTGTGTACAGTACTGGAGACCCCATCTCCAGAAGGATAGAGATACTCTAGAGTATTGTGTACAGTACAGGAGACCCCATGTCCAGAAGGATATAGATACTATAGAGTATTGTGTACAGTACTGGAGACCAAGAGTATTGTGTGCAGTACCGGAGACCCCATCTCCAGAAGCATATAGATACTATAGAGTATTGTGTACAGTACAGGAGACCCCATCTCCAGAAGGATATAGATACTCTAGAGTATTGTGTACAGTACTGGAGACCCCATCTCCAGAAGGATATAGTTACTATAGAGTATTGTGTACGGTACTGGAGACCCCATCTCCAGAAGGATATAGATACTATAGAGTATTGTGTACAGTACTGGAGACCCCATCTCCAGAAGGATATAGATACTCTAGAGTATTGTGTACAGTACTGGAGACCCCATCTCCAGAAGGATATAGATACTCTAGAGTATTGTGTACAGTACCGGAGACCCCATCTCCAGAAGGATAGAGATACTATAGAGTATTGTGTACGGTACTGGAGACCCCATCTCCAGAAGGATATAGATACTCTAGAGTATTACGTACAGTACCGGAGACCCCATCTCCAGAAGGATATAGATACTATAGAGTATTGTGTACAGTACCGGAGACCCCATCTCCAGAAGGATATAGATACTCTAGAGTATTGTGTACAGTACTGGAGACCCCATCTCCAGAAGGATATAGATACTATAGAGTATTGTGTACAATACAGGAGACCCCATCTCCAGAAGGATATAGATACTATAGAGTATTGTGTACAGTACCGGAGACCCCATCTCCAGAAGGATTTAGATACTCTAGAGTATTACGTACAGTACCGGAGACCCCATCTCCAGAAGGATATAGATACTATAGAGTATTGTGTACAGTACTGGAGACCCCATCTCCAGAAGGATATAGATACTCTAGAGTATTACGTACAGTACCGGAGACCCCATCTCCAGAAGGATATAGATACTATAGAGTATTGTGTACAGTACTGGAGACCCCATCTCCAGAAGGATATAGATACTATAGAGTATTGTGTACAGTACTGGAGACCCCATCTCCAGAAGGATTTAGATACTCTAGAGTATTGTGTACAGTACCGGAGACCTCATCTCCAGAAGGATATCGATACTCTAGAGTATTGTGTACAGTACTGGAGACCCCATCTCCAGAAGGATATAGATACTCTAGAGTATTACGTACAGTACCGGAGACCCAATCTCCAGAAGGATATAGATACTCTAGAGTATTGTGTACAGTACCGGAGACCCCATCTCCAGAAGGATATAGATACTATAGAGTATTGTGTGCAGTACCGGAGACCCCATCTCCAGAAGGATATAGATACTATAGAGTATTGTGTACAGTACCGGAGACCCCATCTCCAGAAGGATATAGATACTATAGAGTATTGTGTACAGTACTGGAGATCTACAGTATTGCGTACAGTACCGAGACCCCATCTCCAGAAGGATATAGATACTCTAGAGTATTGTGTACAGTACCGGAGACCCCATCTCCAGAAGGATATAGATACTATAGAGTATTGTGTACAGTACTGGAGACCCCATCTCCAGAAGGATATAGATACTATAGAGTATTGCGTACAGTACCGGAGACCCCATCTCCAGAAGTATAGAGATACTCTAGAGTATTGTGTACAGTACTGGAGACCCCATCTCCAGAAGGATATAGATACTATAGAGTATTGTGTACAGTACCGGAGACCCCATCTCCAGAGGATATAGATACTGTAGAGTATTGTGTACAGTACAGGAGACCCCATCTCCAGAAGGATATAGATACTATAGAGTATTGTGTACAGTACTGGAGACCCCATCTCCAGAAGGATATAGATACTATAGAGTATTGTGTACAGTACTGGAGACCCCATCTCCAGAAGGATACAGATACTATAGAGTACTGTGTACAGTACCGGAGACCCCATCTCCAGAAGGATATAGATACACTAGAGTATTGTGTACAGTACAGGAGACCCCATCTCCAGAAGGATATAGATACACTACAGTATTGTGTACAGTACAGGAGACCCCATCTCCAGAAGGATATAGATACTCTAGAGTATTGTGTACAGTACAGGAGACCCCATCTCCAGAAGGATATAGATACTCTAGAGTATTGTGTACAGTACAGGAGACCCCATCTCCAGAAGGATATAGATACTATAGAGTATTGTGTATAGTACCGGAGACCCCATCTCCAGAAGGATATAGATACTGTAGAGTATTGTGTATAGTACCGGAGACCCCATCTCCAGAAGGATATAGATACTGTAGAGTATTGTGTATAGTACAGGAGACCCCATCTCCAGAAGGATATAGATACTATAGAGTATTGTGTATAGTACCGGAGACCCCATCTCCAGAAGGATATAGATACTATAGAGTATTGTGTACAGTACAGGAGACCCCATCTCCAGAAGGATATAGATACTATAGAGTATTGTGTACAATACAGGAGACCCCATCTCCAGAAGGATATAGATACTATAGAGTATTGTGTACAGTACAGGAGACCCCATCTCCAGAAGGATATAGATACTATAGAGGATTGTGTATAGTACCGGAGACCCCATCTCCAGAAGGATATAGATACTATAAAGTATTGTGTACAGTACAGGAGACCCCATCTCCAGAAGGATATAGATACTATTGAGTATTGTGTACAATACAGGAGACCCCATCTCCAGAAGGATATAGATACTATAGAGTATTGTGTACAGTACTGGAGACCCCATATCCAGAAGGATATAGATACTATAGAGTATTGTGTACAGTACTGGAGACCCCATCTCCAGAAGGATATAGATACTATAGAGTATTGTGTACAATACAGGAGACCCCATCTCCAGAAGGATATAGATACTATAGAGTATTGTGTACAGTACAGGAGACCTCATCTCCAGAAGGATATAGATACTATAGAGTATTGTGTACAATACAGGAGACCCCATCTCCAGAAGGATATAGATACTCTACAGTATTGTGTACAGTACCGGAGACCCCATCTCCAGAAGGATATAGATACTATAGAGTATTGTGTACAATACAGGAGACCCCATCTCCAGAAGGATATAGATACTGTAGAGTATTGTGTACAGTACCGGAGACCCCATCTCCAGAAGGATATAGATACTATAGAGTATTGTGTACAGTACCGGAGACCCCATCTCCAGAAGGATTTAGATACTATAGAGTATTGTGTACAGTACCGGAGACCCCATCTCCAGAAGGATATAGATACTATAGAGTATTGTGTACAGTACAGGAGACCCCATCTCCAGAAGGATATAGATACTCTAGAATATTGTGTACAGTACTGGAGACCCCATCTCCAGAAGGATATAGATACTCTAGAATATTGTGTACAGTACTGGAGACCCCATCTCCAGAAGGATATAGATAGAGTATTGTGTACAGTACCGGAGACCCCATCTCCAGAAGGATATAGATACTATAGAGTATTGTGTACAGTACAGGAGACCCCATCTCCAGAAGGATATAGATACTATAGAGTATTGTGTACAGTACAGGAGACCCCATCTCCAGAAGGATATAGATACTCTAGAATATTGTGTACAGTACCGGAGACCCCAAGGATATAGATACTCTACAGTATTGTGTACAGTACTGGAGACCCCATCTCCAGAAGGATATAGATACTATAGAGTATTGTGTACAGTACAGGAGACCCCATCTCCAGAAGGATAGAGATACTATAGAGTATTGTGTACAGTACAGGAGACCCCATCTCCAGAAGGATAGAGATACTATAGAGTATTGTGTACAGTACCGGAGACCCCATCTCCAGAAGGATATAGATACTATAGAGTATTGTGTACAATACAGGAGACCCCATCTCCAGAAGGATATAGATACTATAGAGTATTGTGTACAGTACTGGAGACCCCATCTCCAGAAGGATATAGATACTATAGAGTTTTGTGTACAATACAGGAGACCCCATCTCCAGAAGGATATAGATACTCTACAGTATTGTGTACAGTACTGGAGACCCCATCTCCAGAAGGATATAGATACTATAGAGTATTGTGTACAGTACAGGAGACCCCATCTCCAGAAGGATATAGATACTATAGAGTATTGTGTACAATACAGGAGACCCCATCTCCAGAAGGATATAGATACTATAGAGTATTGTGTACAATACAGGAGACCCCATCTCCAGAAGGATATAGATACTATAGAGTATTGTGTACAATACAGGAGACCCCATCTCCAGAAGGATATAGATACTATAGAGTATTGTGTACAGTACTGGAGACCCCATCTCCAGAAGGATATAGATACTATAGAGTATTGTGTACAATACAGGAGACCCCATCTCCAGAAGGATATAGATACTATAGAGTATTGTGTACAGTACTGGAGACCCCATCTCCAGAAGGATATAGATACTATAGAGTATTGTGTACAATACAGGAGACCCCATCTCCAGAAGGATATAGATACTATAGAGTATTGTGTACAATACAGGAGACCCCATCTCCAGAAGGATATAGATACTCTACAGTATTGTGTACAATACAGGAGACCCCATCTCCAGAAGGATATAGATACTATAGAGTATTGTGTACAATACAGGAGACCCCATCTCCAGAAGGATATAGATACTCTACAGTATTGTGTACAGTACTGGAGACCCCATCTCCAGAAGGATATAGATACTATAGAGTATTGTGTACAGTATAGGAGACCCCATCTCCAGAAGGATATAGATACTATAGAGTATTGTGTACAATACAGGAGACCCCATCTCCAGAAGGATATAGATACCATAGAGTATTGTGTACAATACAGGAGACCCCATCTCCAGAAGGATATAGATACACTAGAGTATTGTGTACAGTACAGGAGACCCCATCTCCAGAAGGATATAGATTCTCTAGAGAGAATTCAGAGAAGGGCTACTAAAATGTTGAATGGTTTACACAATAAGAATGATGAGGATAGACTAAAGAATGGGTGTCCAGTTTTATTAAATTGTGGGCCACATAACTATGCAAAAATATGTATTTATTTATAGATTAAGTCAATGACAATAGTGATTTATAACAGACATCTAGTCTTGTACTGTACAGTACTAGCAGGCACAAGATTAGGTTTTAAGACCTACTAGTCCATGTGTGTTAGTTAATTATGTCTTACTGCCTACTAGTCCATGTGTGCTAGTTAATTAGATCTTACTGCCTACTAGTCCATGTGTGCTAGTTAATTAGGTCTTACTTCCTACTAGTCCATGTGTGCTAGTTAATTAGGTCTTACTGTCTACTAGTTCATGTGTGCTTGTTAATTAGGTCTTACTGTCTGCTAGTTTGTGTGTGCTAGTTAATTAGGTCTTACTGTCCTACTAGTTCATGTGTGCTAGTTAATTATGTCTTACTGTCCTACTAGTCCATGTGTGCTAGTTAATTATGTCTTACTGTCCTACTAGTTCATGTGTGCTATTTAATTAGGTCTTACTGCCTACTAGTCCATGTGTGCTAGTTAATTAGGTCTTACTGCCTACTAGTCCATGTGTGCTAGTTAATTATGTCTTACTGACCTACTAGTCCATGTGTGCTAGTTAATTAGGTCTTACTGTCCTACTAGTTCATGTGTGCTAGTTAATTAGGTCTTACTGTCCTACTAGTTCATGTGTGCTAGTTAATTATGTCTTACTGACCTACTAGTTCATGTGTGCTAGTTAATTAGGTCTTACTGTCCTACTAGTTCATGTGTGCTAGTTAATTAGGTCTTACTGTCCTACTAGTTCATGTGTGCTAGTTAATTATGTCTTACTGACCTACTAGTTCATGTGTGCTAGTTAATTAGGTCTTACTGCCTACTAGTTCATGTGTGCTAGTTAATTAGGTCTTACTGCCTACTAGTTCATGTGTGCTAGTTAATTATGTCTTACTGTCCTACTAGTCCATGTGTGCTAGTTAATTAGGTCTTACTGTCCTACTAGTTCATGTGTGCTAGTTAATTAGGTCTTACTGTCCTACTAGTTCATGTGTGCTAGTTAATTAGGTCTTACTGTCCTACTAGTTCATGTGTGCTAGTTAATTATGTCTTACTGACCTACTAGTTCATGTGTGCTAGTTAATTATGTCTTACTGCCTACTAGTTCATGTGTGCTAGTTAATTAGGTCTTACTGACCTACTAGTTCATGTGTGCTAGTTAATTATGTCTTACTGCCTACTAGTCCATGTGTGATAGTTAATTATGTCTTACTGTCCTACTTTACACAATAAGAATGATGAGGATAGACTAAAGCATGGGTGTCCCGTTTTATTAAATTGTGGGCCACATGACTATGCAAAAATATGGATTTATTTATAGATTAAGTCAATGACAATAGAGAGTCAGCCTCCTTTACTCCTCTGATGTGTCCTTAGTATATCAGTCTGTGAGGGGTCTTGTAAATTTACCCAATGTGAAGGGCCAGAGTCTCATCCTAGGCACCCCTAGGGGTCCTTAGCTCCACCCATGTCTGCACCCTCACACCTCACATGACCCCCACCCACAGTCCCATAGTTTCCTGGCCCAGAAAATACCTTTATCACAGTAATATTCTATCACAAACATACTTTGGAGACATCTCTAGTATTCAAGGGATTAAATACTTGTCAGTAAAAGTGGTGCAAGGGCATTGAGATTACACCGGCCATACCCACAGCTCTAGTGAGTCACCACTTTTCCTAATGGGAAATACAGCCCTGATAATCGTGCATTACCTGGACAGGCAGAAAGTCACCCCATGTCTTACCAATGTCACATGTGAAAGTGACGACAGCAGCGCTGATCTCAGGGATCATCTCCACATGGAAGTCCGTGTTCTCACACTTATTACTGACATTCTCAGTCAGGAGGCTTAACATCTCAAGAGTGCAGGTGTCTGGGATATCCTCAATCAGGACCATGGGGTCCAGGAGATCCAGACTCACATTATCTGCTTCATGTCCTGGTTCCTCTGCATGGTCTGTAATTAAGAACAAAGAAGATGGAGATTATATAATTATCTTCCCAAACTCCCCAAGAAACATTTGCAGTATCCAGAGAGGGAGATAGTTTATTGGTCAGCTGCCAAGAAGGAAGAATGTTTTCCGATGAATGTGGGTCACCACAATAGACAGGACTCTGTGGGCCTTTCTGTAATGGGTTGTACTTTTCCTCCCATACAGAGGCTTGGGGGACAGTTGTTCTTTATTCTTGGTTCAAGTTCACCTTTCCCCTGGTATTAAGTATGTAGAACGGTCTCATAATTCTTTACAATATTAGTGAGACAATAAAGAAAGGGGTGAAAGTTTCAAATATATTTAAACAGGTAGATATGTTTATTATTCAAATACTGTAAAATCTCTGAATAATACTCACTTTTTTTACCCCATTGTGAAGTGGGGGGGTGGATATTATACACGATTTACAATAAAATAACAAATAAAACCCACACAAAAAATCAAAATGTTTGCCTCCCCTTGATCTCTCTTCTCCTTCCTTTCATCCCCCACCTCAGACACGTGTATCCTGAGCCCCCACTTTCCCTTCCTATACCCCCCTCTGGGGATCAGTTCGGTGGGTGGCAATTGCCGCCCGCTTCTTCCACTGCTGCTCTCCCCACCAAGATCCTCAGCCCACTGGAAATATGCCGAAGTGCCCAGTCAGGACCTTCAGGTTACAAGGTGCAGATTCTGTACATTGACACTATGGTAGTGCACTGTGAAGGTCCTGACTGGGCACTCAGGCAGTTTCCTGTTGTTCAAGGATCTTTGAGGTAAGAGCAGCAGTGGAGGAAGTGGGCAGCAAAGGCAGCCATGTCACCCACTGAACATATCCTCAGGCTGCCTCCTCAGGGGCTCAAGGGCTCACCAGCATGGAGGTGGGTAAAGGGATAGAAGGTGGGGGCTCAAAATACACGTGTCTGAGGTGGTGGTAGAAAGGAAGGAGAAGAGAGGTCAAGGGGAGGCAAACAATTCTCTCTCACATACACACATATCTCACACATCTATCACACACACACATCTATCACACACACACATCTATCACACACACACCTATCACACACACATCTATCACACACACACACCTATCACACATACATCTATCACACACACCTATCACACACACACCTATCACACACACATCTATCACACACACACACCTATCACACATACATCTATCACACATACATCTATCACACACACACCTATCACACACACATCTATCACACACACACACCTATCACACATACATCTATCACACACACATCTATCACACACACATCTATCACACACACACACACACACATCTATCACACACATCTATCACACACACATCTATCACACACACACACATCTATCACACACACACACACACACACATCTATCACACACATCTATCACACACAAACATCTATCACACACACACCTATCACACACACACACGTCTATCACACACACACCTATTTCACACACGCATCTATCACACAGACACACCTATTAAACACACAGACACACCTATCACACACACACATCTATCACACACACACACATCTATCACACACAGACACACCTATTACACACACACACACACACACACACTTATTGCACACACACACACACCTGTCTCACACACAGCTATCTCACACACAGGCACACACACACAACTATTACACACCCTATCACATGCACAAACACATCTCTATCACACACACACACCTGTCTCTCACACAAACACACCTATCTCATACACACACAACTATTACACACCTATCACACACACACACACAGACACACACACCCCTAACACAGAAAAACACACACCTAATGTAGAGTAATGGAGGTCTATGGGGGTTGAGGTTGGTGAGGGCTGTGGATGGTTGCTAGAAACCTCCCAGACATCAATGTGTCCTTCAATAAAGTGCACAGGACCTGGAGGCTTCTGGGAAGTTAAGGGCAGGGCGCGCTGAGCAGGAGAGTGGAGCACATGAGGATGGATCGTGCCGATCCCCTCCACCGAAAAAGTGCAGCAACATCACAGGAACCACTTGAGAAGACCTTATACACAACAGTGACAGTGAGGTCTGCTGAACCCTCTTCTCTCTGGGGACAGAACTATGATATCTAGATTTCTCTCTTATGCTGACCTTGTGGTTTGGTGTCTTTCACTGACTACGCCTGGCCTCTCTGGTTGCACACACCCATACACAATGCCATTCAGCCCTTGCCGTTGTAAAAAAAAAAAAGAAAAAAACTTGTGGAAGTCCCTATAGTGCTATAGATATACTTATACCTACCACCTCTCAGAAGGCCATCAGTGCCAGTAAGCCCTTAGATTACAGTCTCCCTGTGAGCCTAGATCTGACACACCATGATAACTGTGTTCAGCTCTATAAAAAGCTTAATGAAGAAATGGAAACATGATCTTCATACAAGGGACGTTTTGAGCAGCTGTAAAAGAGGTGGCAGAGGACAAACAGACTGTGTTTTTTGTAACGGTAGCAGGGAGAAAATCCTATGCGATTTTAAATAATTTACTGGTAGCCGCAAACCCGGGGGATATATTGTTAAAATAATTAATAGACACCCTAAATAAATACTACCAGCCACAACCTTTGGAAACTGCAGAACGTTTCCTTTTTTACTCATGCAAACAGCAGCAAGGTGAGAATGTGCAAAGTAATATGGTAGAACTATGATGACTAGCAGCTACCTGTATCTTTGAGACACATCTGACACAAGGGATCAATTCTTATATCATCTCGTGAATAAAGTTATCCAAAAACGATTGCTATCTGAAAGAATACTCACCGACAAGACTGCCCTAGAGATTTCCCTGGCCATGGAGATGGCATAGAAAGATGCCAACCAATTGCACGTTCATCATAGCACTACTGCCACCAGCCCTGGAGAAGTTACACCTGTTATGAGACTGACACACAATAGACCACTGACAAAAGACTTAATGCCAGCCAGAAGATGCTATCATTGTGGGTCCAATAATCATGAGTCACATCAATGTAAAGATGAAATTTGTTTTAGCTGTTCCACAACTGGTTGAAGGACAGGGAACAGTGTTTGGATGTAAATGGACTATTCTCCAATACAGTTTAAGTGGAGAATGGAGTACCTCAGGGTTCAGTATTAGGTCCTCTGCTTTTAACATGTTTATAAATGACCTGGAAATAGATATAGAAAGCAAAATATCAATATTTTCAGATGACACTAAATTATGCAAGGTCATTAATTCAGAACAGGATATTTTCTCTCTACAGAGGGATTTATATAAAATGGCAGATTGGAAAAACAAATGGAATATGAAGTTTAATGTGGAGAAGTGTAAAGTCATACAATACTTATGAACTTAATGGAATCATTTTAGGGGACTCGTTGCTATAGAAAGACCTGGGTATCCTTGTCAACTACAGACTTGGAAACAGTGACCAGTGTCAAACAGCAGTAGCAAAGGCAAACAAAGTCCTGTCTTGTATAAAAAGAGGTATTGAAGCAAGAGTGGATAACATTATTTTTCCATTATACAAATCATTGGTAAGACCTCACCTTGAGTATACAGTGCAATTTTGGGCACCGGTTCTGAAAAAGGATATACTAGAACTAGAGAGGTTACAACGGAGAACAACAAAATTAATTAAGGGAATGGAGGACTTGACATATGAGGAACAACTAGACAAACTTGGTTTATTTACTCTAGAGAAAAGACGACTAAGAGGAGACCTTATCACAATGTACAAGTATATGAGAGGTCAATACAAGGATCTCTGCGGTGAGCTATTTATTCCAAGGCCTGATCAGGTGACCAGGGGACACCCCTTGAGATTAGAGGAAAGGAGGTTTAGACTTCAGTAGAGGAAGGAATTTTTACAGTAAGGTCTGTTAAATTGTGGAATTTATTGCCCAGGGAGGTGGTTATGGCAGATACAATGGATACATTTAAGAGAAGATTGCATACATTTCTTTCAAATGGGAACATACAGAGTTATACTGTTTATTAGTAGGCAGATCAGGAAGGTCTGATAAAGACTAATTTATTTGGTAGCAGGAAAGCCATAAAATTCTCAGTTACTGGGGTATGAGGAGAAGGTTGAACTTGATGGACTTGTGTCTTTATCAGGGGCGGACTGACCATACGGGCATTCGGTCACGGACCGAGGGCCCGTGACTGAAGGGGGCCCGCCGTCGCTTCCAGCAATGCAACTGCCGCCTGCCACTTATAGGGCCCGTTTGTAGCGCTGCTCAGCAGCTCTCCAACTACGGCCGCCGGCGCGCCATTCTAGTAACACAGATCGCAGGGAGATGACATAATCTCCCAGCCTCTGCATTACTAGAGGCGCACGGGACTTCGCACAGTATTAAGCCACACCGCTAGACCACCAGGGACTGCAGGTAGGGGCAGTGTGGAGATGAAGGGGCATGGTGGAGATGGGGGCATTGTGGAGATGAAGGGGGCATTGTGGAGATGAAGGGGCATTGTGGAGATGAAGGGGGCATTGTGGAGATGAAGGGGCAATGTGGAGATGGGGGCATTGTGGAGATGAAGGGGGCATTGTGGAAAGGGCATTGTGCAGATGAAGGGGGCATTGTGGAGATGAAGGGGCAATGTGGAGATGGGGGCATTGTGGAAGGGGCATTGTGGAGATGAAGGGGGCAATGTGGAGATGGGGGCATTGTGGAAGGGGCATTGTGGAGATGAAGGGGGCATTGTGGAAGGGGCATTGTGGAGATGAAGGGGGCATTGTGGAGATGAAGGGGCAATGTGGAGATGGGGGCATTGTGGAAGGGGCATTGTGGAGATGAAGGGGGCAATGTGGAGATGAAGGGGCAATGTGGAGATGGGGGCATTGTGGAAGGGGCATTGTGGAGATGAAGGGGGCAATGTGGAAGGGGCATGGTGGAGATGAAGGGAGCATTGTGGAAGGGGCATTGTGGAGATGAAGGGGCAATGTGGAAATGGGGGGCATTGTGGCGATGAAGGGGGCATTGTGGAGGGGGCAATGTGGAGATGAAGGGGGCATTGTGGAAGGGGCATTGTGGAGATGAAGGGGGCATTGTGGAGATGAAGGGGCAATGTGGAGATGGGGGCATTGTGGAAGGGGAAATGTGGAGATGAAGGGGGCATTGTGGAAGGGGCATTGTGGAGATGAAGGGGGCACTGTGGAGATGGGGCAATGTGGAGATGGGGGCATTGTGGAAGGGGCATTGTGGAGATGAAGGGGGCAATGTGGAAGGGGCATGGTGGAGATGAAGGGGGCATTGTGGAAGGGGCATTGTGGAGATGAAGGGGCAATGTGGAGATGGGGGGCATTGTGGCGATGAAGGGGGCATTGTGGAGGAGGCATTGTGGAGATGAAGGGGGCATTGTGGAAAGGGCATTGTGGAGATGAAGGGCCAATGTGGGGATTTCTGCAGGGGGCCCAGACCTCTTTTTGGAGCAGGGGCCCTGGGTCCTGTCAGTCCGCCCCTGGTCTTTATTCAACCTAATTTACTATGTAACTATGTTAGTAAGCAAAGTATGCAAGGGAGCACAGTCACAACGAGGCATGTCTAAGGGAGGTAGATGATTTTCATCTAACTATATAGAACAACAATCATTTTTCAGGATAATGATTGGCTGACACTTCTAACAGTACGTAATCCGAGTAGGCAGAGAGACAACATGCAAATTGTTGTAACAGATAAACAGCAAAGGGTTGGTAATGGACTTAGATACTGGATCGGGAGATTCAGTCATGACTAAAACCCAGATGGAAAATGCAGATTTGAAGTTACAGTTAACCCCTACATCCATTCACCTCCGAATTTACAGTGGATATATGATCCAACCTCTGGGCTATACCTGAGTGACAGTGACCCATAAAGTTGCGACACACCGTGTGCCATTATAGGTCGTGAAGGACTGTGGCCCACCTTTATTTGGCAGATCATAGATCTGAGTGATGGGAATGGCCGAGATCAAACAGACAATCTATAACATAAGCAAAACAACTGCACCACAGACCAGAAGTGGATTGAGGTGCCGTATAATAAGTTCCAAGATGTTTTTGCCCCCACTCTAGGCAAGGTCAAGGAGATGCAAGCATGCCTGAAACTTTGTCCTGGAGCAAATCCAAGGTTCTGCAAAGCACGCACGGTAACTTTTAACCTAAGAGAAAGTAGAAAATAAACTACAACGTTTGGAGGTGCAAGGAGTCATCTCTAAGGTCACGAGCAGCAGCTGGACATCACCAACAGTACCAGTTGTCAAACAAAATAGAGAAATTTGATTATGCAGGGATTTTAGTATGGCAATTAACAGTAAGCTGGAGATAGCCGTGGCTAGAAGAGTTCTTCATCAAACTAGCTGGAGGAACCACATTTACCAAGCTGGATCTTTGACGGTCTTTTCTCCAACTAAAAATGCACCCTAACAGTCATCAATTGTTCACCATCAACACCCACAAAGGGTTATATTAGCATAACCGCACGGTGTTTGGCATTGCATCAGAACCCGATATGTGGCAGAGGACAACGGACACCATCTTAGAAGGCATCCTAGACACGCTAATCACAGGAAAGACTGGTAAAAAGCACAAAAACAATGTGAAAACAGTTTTGCAAAGATGCAAGACTGGACTGAAAGCAAGAAGTGGCAATTTTCCAACCACAGCTCATATTTTGCAGCCATATCATATCAAAGACAGGTTACACACTGCAGAAGATAAAAAGCAAGCCCTGGTAAAGGCCCATTCACCTTCTGATGTATCACAATCAAGCTCATATCTGGTGCTGCTGAACAATTACCACAGATTCCTACTGATGTGTTGAACCCACTCCATCGTCTTCTAGAAGCACACACTCCATAGATTTGTACCTCAGACTGCCAACAGACCTTCCAGAAGACTAAAGTCTTCATCTTGAAATCCAGGATGTTGGTCCATAATGATCTGCAGAAACCAGTAACAGTAGTCTGTGACGTTTCACCCTATGGGCTGGGGGCAGTCTTATCACTCTTCATGCACGATGGCTTGGAATAACACATAGCGTTTGCTTCCCGATCTTTAAGTCCAAGGGAAAGGAATCATTCGCAGATTGATAAAGAAGCACTGGCCATTGTCTGGGCTTTGCAGAAATTCACTTTGTATTTATATGGCCGTCATTACACTCTCATAACAGAACACAAGCCATTGCTATCAAGTTTCAACCCAAAGAAGGGCATATCACCTACAGCTGCAGCCCAGCTACAGCACCGCTATGCGCTATATCTAAGCGCATTTGACTACAATATACAACACAGGCCACGTAACCAACATGCCAATGTACATGCCCTCTTGAGGCAACCCTTGGCACAATGTTAATTACAAGAAATCTCAGCCTCACAATCCTCAGGGGCATTTTTAATCTAGAAAGGAATGACTGTGTGTATTATATAGGACGCCCTAGTATTGGGGTACCTTGACGTGGTGGGTGAGCTTAAACAAACTTTGGCCAATCTGTGCAACGAAAATGTCAAATTTTGTTAAGTGGAAGAATATATGTTTTAAGTAGGGTTCACATTTGGATAATCTGTATGGAGGAGCACAGATTTGTTTTACTTTGGATTTTTGTTTTGACTTTGTCACTTATTACAACACACACACACCTATCACACATACTCCTACCATACAACCCTATGACAAATACACACCTACCGCACACACATACACACCTATCACACACAACCTACCACACACACACACCTATCACACACATACACCTCTCACAAGCACAAACATATTGACTCATAAGAATTAATGTTTGCTATTCCTTTAATAAAGCTCTTGACCACAAATCCCATTGGGGTACCTCCTTTTATTATCATACAGACCGTAGCAAGGGTTGGTAACTCTGGTGGTTAGCCAGCCATTCATTGTAGTTAAATCTAAGCACACCTACAACAAGCATTGACCCAAGAGGCAATATCCTGATCCATCGTGAGCAAACAGACTGTGGAATGGGCTTGCTTCTTCATGTTAGCAACTCCTTGCTGTATCTCATGCAAGAGGGTAAGTAATGCAGGTTGGCATGTCAGAGGAATAACTAGGTGGGTGCCCCAAAGTATGATTTGTCCATTAGTGTTCAGTTCCAACTTTCGGCATGCTTAGGATGCACAGACAACAGGAATGACAGAGGGCAAATCGTATTGTATAAAAGTATAAACATGAGAGAGAATTGTGTCTTCTGCTGTGTCTTGAGGGACAGCCTCTGAGTCATAAGCCGTAGTAAAACAAATGTGTTGAGCATCTGAGAGCCAATGTGGTTGCTACAAGAGGAGGGATTAAGCCTCACTCCTTAAGTGGAAGAAGGGACAGAGTATCTGTGATTCTGTGTTTATTGTGTTGGAGATAATAAAGAACTACTAGATACAGGGCATGTTGCTGTAGTCTGGCTGCCGTGGTCAGAGAAATTCCGTCCTCTGGATTAAAAAGGGCCAACAAGGGTTTATGGTCCGTGACAGATACAAGGTCAATTTCTCGACTGCATAGATGATTGCTTACTCCTCTTTATCTATCAGAGAGTATATTTTTTTCAGCAGGAGTCTATCGTATGGTGAGGCGTTGCATGCAACAGTGACTGGTTTCTGGGGGTCACAGTGAACCAAAACTTTGGACTTAAGAATTAGGTTTAGGATTAGGTCTTAGTCTGCTTTGGCATCACCAAATGAACCTCCCTATTGAATACAGGAAGGGTAAGAGACCAATACAACTTATCCAATTTCAGTTGTTTGAGAGCCAGAGGGGTGAGAAAGGTGTTCATTTTCAGGCTACTCTGGCTCTCAAAGAGTTAAAGTAATGAGATAAATATTTCTTACCAGGACTGAGCAGGCCGTGTCTGGACTGTGAATCCTGAAACAAAAGAACGTTAGATTTTGTCAGGCAGTTATCATACCCATATCCCTACAAACTGATTATTCTGTACCAAAGAATGGATTACGGATGACTCACATTACCCCATTCCCACAGTCACATTAGATCATTCCGACACAGCCGCATTACCCCATTCCCACAGTCACATTAGATCATGATAATAATATAATAATAATAATAATAACTATATAAATACTAGTTATTATTATTATTATTATTATATTATTATCATTCCCACAGAGTAACATTACCCCATTTCAGCAGAGTCACATTACCCCATTCCCACAGTCACATTACCTCATTCCCACAGTCACATTAGATCATGATAATAATATAATAATAATAATAATAACTATATAAATACTAGTTATTATTATTATTATTATTATATTATTATCATTCCCACAGTCACATTACCCCATTTCAGCAGAGTCACATTACCCCATTCCCACAGTCACATTACCTCATTCCCACAGTCACATTACCCCATTCCCACAGTCACATTACCTCATTCCCACAGTCACATTACCCCATTCCCACAGAGCCACATTACCCCATTCCCACAGTCACATTACCCCATTCCCACAGAGTCACATTACCCCATTCCCACAGCCGCATTACCCCATTCCCACAGTCACATTAGATCATTCCCACAGAGTCATATTACCCCATTTCAGCAGAGTCACATTACCCCATTCCCACAGAGTAACATTACCCCATTTCAGCAGTCACATTACCCCATTCCCACAGTCACATTACCCCATTCCCACAGAGCCACATTACCCCATTCCCACAGCCACATTACCCCATTCCCACAATCTCATTATCCCATTCCCACAATCTCATTACCCCATTTCCACAGTCATATTACCCCATTCCCCCCACAGTCACATTACCCCATTCCCACAATCATATTACCCCATTTCCACAGTCTCTTTACACCATTCCTACAGAGTCACATTCCCCCCAGAGTCACATTACCCCATTTCCACAGGGTCAAATTATCCAATTTCTCCTGAAATGACACATTACCGCACTCCCAGATTCTTACATTACATCATTAGGAGAAGTAAACAGTACCCTGATATTACAATCCCGCATTGCCATAATTCAAGAATTCCACATTACCCCTATTCCAGAGTCCCTCATTAACCTAGTCCCAGCGTCCCACATTACCCCGCTCCCACCCTGAGCACCACATTATTCTCCTCCCATAGTTCCATATTACCCCTCTACCAGCGCCCCATATTGCTAAACTCTCAGACTCCTCCATTACCTTAATCCCAGTATCCCCCATTACTCCACTCCCAGTGTCCATACCAAACTCTCAGACTCCTCCATTACCTTAATCCCAGTATATCCCCCCCCCATAACTCCACTCCCAGTGTCCATACCAAACTCTCAGACTCCTCCATTACCTTAATCCCAGTATCCCCCCCCATAACTCCACTCCCAGTGTCCATACCAAACTCTCAGACTCCCCTAGTACACTACTCCTGGAGTCTCCCATTACCCTGCTCTCAGAATACCACATTGTCCAGCTTCCAGAGTCCAACATTACAAAACACTTCCCCATTACCCTACTCCCAATATCCCCCATTACCCCACTACCAGAGTCCAACATTTCCAAACTCCCAGACTCCTCCATTAAGTTACTCCCAGAGTCCCCCGTTACCCTACTCCCAATATCCCCCATTACCCCACTACCAGAGTCCAACATTTCCAAACTCCCAGACTCCTCCATTAAGTTACCCCCAGAGTCCCCCGTTACCCTACTCCCAGTTTCCCACATTACTCCACTCCCAGTTTCCCACATTACTCCACTCCCAGAATCCCCCATTACCCCACTCCCAGAGTCCCCCATTACCCCACTCCCAGAGTCCCTCATTACCCCTCTCCCAGAGTCCCCCATTACCCCACTCCCAGAGTCCCACATTATCAAGCTCCCTGACTCCAACATTATCCCAGTCCCAGAGTCCCACGTTACATTATCCACAGAGTCCCGTGTTACCCCACCCACAGAGTTCCATACTACCCCACTTCCAGAGGTCCTTACACCCTCCACAATCTAAGGATATTACATCACTCCAATTTCTACTTTTCATCAATGATCACAGATGATGTTCTCACCTCCAGAGGGTCCTGTCTGTTTGACCCTGCGGGGCATTTTGTGCTCAGTTCCTCTGGTAACCGGACATTCAGCTTCAGGGTCATTCCAGATACCTTCAACTCGTGCTCCTGTTTCTGGAGAACCGCCTGTCGCACTGCAAGGTACAGCAGCGGGAGATGATTTAACCTTCATCCTCTAGAGTTAACCCCTGATGTGCTGATAAATGCATGGAGAACCCAGATTCTAACCCAATGACTACGATGTGGAGGTGTCTTACTCTAACAACTGCCACAGGGACCACATCATGTCCCACCATGAAGGGGCCTTTTATAATCTCAGCTTACACTGTAAAATTAATGAAAGGTTTGATGCATTTTTGAGAGCCCCCACCCTCAACATTTTTCATTTACACTTTAGCTACATTCTTCTTTAAACCTCATTTTCTTCCAACGTCACCAACTCGCACTCCATCTCCTTCACATACATCTGTGTATATAAGGAGGAGTTCTAGGCTGCAGTTCAAGTTCTACATCACACACATGTCCCTGTACCCTCACCCCTCTCTCTCTGTACCTGATTCCTGGGTGAAGAAGATGAGGATGTGTCCCTCAGTACAGTCCATGATTCTAGATCACACCCCTCCCCTGTACCCCTCACCCCTATCTCTGTACCTGAGTCCTGGGTGAAGTATATGAGGAAGGGTTCCTGGGTACAGTCCATGTTCTAGATCACACCCCTCCCCCTGTACCCCTCACCCCTATCTCTGTACCTTAGTCCTGGGTGAAGTAGATGAGGATGTGTCCCTCTGTACAGTCCATGATTCTAGATCACACCCCTCCCCTGTACCCCTCCCCCCTATCTCTGTACCTGAGTCCTGGGTGAAGCAGATGAGGATGTGTCCCTCAGTACAGTCCATGATCTAGATCACACCCCTCCCCCTGTACCCCTCACCCCTATCTCTGTACCTGAGTCCTGGGTGACGTAGATGAGGATGTGTCCCTCAGTACAGTCCATGTTCTTGATCACACCCCTCCCCCTGTACCCCTCACCACTATCTCTGTACATGAGTCCTGGGTGAAGTAAATGAGGATGTGTCCCTCAGTACAGTCCATGTTCTAGATCACACCCCTCCCCCTGTACCCCTCCCCCCTATCTCTGTACCTTAGTCCTGGGTGAAGTAGATGAGGATGTGTCCCTCAGTACATTCCATGTTCTAGATCACACCCCTCCCCCTGTACCCCTCACCCCTATCTCTGTACCTTAGTCCTGGGTGAAGTAGATGAGGATGTGTCCCTCTGTACAGTCCATGTTCTAGATCACACCCCTCCCCCTGTACCCCTCACCCCTATCTCTGTACCTGAGTCCTGGGTGCAGTAGATGAGGATGTGTCCCTCTGTACAGTCCATGTTCTAGATCACACCCCTTCCCCTGTACCCCTCACCCCTATCTCTGTACCTGAGTCCTGGGTGAAGAAGATGAGGAGGTGTCCCTCAGTACAGTCCATGATCTAGGTCACACCCCTCCCCCTGTACCCCACTCTTGGTACCTGAGTCCTGGGTGAAGTAGATGAGGATGTGTCCCTCAGTACATTCCATGTTCTAGATCACACCCCTCCCCCTGTACCCCTCACCCCTATCTCTGTACCTGAGTCCTGGGTGAAGAAGATGAGGAGGTGTCCCTCAGTACAGTCCATGATCTAGGTCACACCCCTCCCCCTGTACCCCACTCTTGGTACCTGAGTCCTGGGTGAAGTAGATGAGGATGTGTCCCTCAGTACAGTCCATGTTCTTGATCACACCCCTCCCCCTGTACCCCTCACCCCTATCTCTGTACCTGAGTCCTGGGTGAAGTAGATGAGGATGTGTCCCTCAGTACATTCCATGATCTAGGTCACACCCCTCCCCCTGTACCCCACTCTTGGTACCTGAGTCCTGGGTGAAGTAGATGAGGATGTGTCCCTCAGTACAGTCCATGTTCTAGATCACACCCCCTCCCCCTGTACCCCACTCTTGGTACCTGAGTTCTGGGTGAAGTAGATGAGGATGTGTCCCTCAGTACAGTCCATGTTCTTGATCACACATTCTCCTCCATTAGATTTCTTTTTGCTCTGGAAGTATAGCAGCAGCTTGTTCTTCAGTTCTTTCAGTTTTTCTGGCCCCAAATCCCACTGCAGGTCCACAGGGAAATTATATGTACTGCTGTCTCCCATGGTCAGGGTAGACTGAGGCACACAGGTGAGTGTGAGTGAGGCCGAGAGTGTCAAAGTGACATGGAGTCAGTTGTGAGAGTCATTGAAGTTGTGAGCTAAGGTTTTGAATGTAAGTGATCTCAAGCTGAAACAAGCAGTGATATGGGGGTTAGACAGGCAGTGATATGGGGTTAGACAGGCAGTGATCTGTAGTGAGACAGGCAGTGATCTGTAGTGAGACAGGCAGGGATCTGAAGTGAGAGTGGCAGTGATCTAGGAGTAAGATAGGCAGTGACGTGAGGATGAGAGGCAGTGACCTAGGGATGTGAGAGGCAGTAACCTAGGAGTGGGAGGGTCAGTTATCTAGGGGTGTGAGAGGTAGTGACTTAGAGGTTGAGAGTAGCAGTGGCTTTTTGTGAGGGAAGCAGTGACATAGGGAATGAAAGAGACTGACCTAGAAGTTAGAAAGGTAGTGAAATAGGGGTGAGAGAGCCAGTGATCTGAGTGTGAGAGACTGTGATCTGGTGGCAAGAGAGGCAGGTATCGAGTGGTGAGAGAAGCAGTGATCTGGGGTGAGAGAGGCAGTGATGTGGGGGTGATAGAGGCAGTGATCTAGTGGTTGAGAGAGGCAGTGATGTGGGGGTGATAGAGGAAGACTTGTGGGTGTTATAATGTTGTGGATGTGATAGAGGCAATGTTGTGGAGGTGATAGAGGCAATGATGTTGAGGTAAGAGAGATAATGTGGAGGTGATAGAGGCAATGATGTTGAGGTAAGAGAGATAATGTTGTGGAGGTGATAGAGATAATGTTGTGGAGGTGATAGGGGCAATGTTGTGGAGGTGATAGAGATAATGTTGTGGAGGTGATAGAGATAATGTTGTGGAGGTGATAGAGGCAATGTTGTGGAGGTGATAGAGATAATGTTGTGGTGGTGATAGAGACAATGTTGTGGAGGTGATAGAGACGATGTTGTGGAGGTGATAGAGATAATGTTATGGAGGTGATAGAGGCAATGTTGTGGAGGTGATAGAGATAATGTTGTGGAGGTGATAGAGATAAGGTTGTGGAGGTGATAGAGGCAATGTTGTGGAGGTGATAGAGATGATGTTGTGGAGGTGATAGAGGCAATGTTGTGGAGGTGATAGAGATAATGTTGTGGAGGTGATAGAGGCAATGTTGTGGAGGTGACAATGTCTGAGGAAATGTGGGGTTGGAGCTGGGTGAAGGAAGGACTCGTGTGCTGCAGGGAGTGTTCTCTGACGTCCTGTTTTCCATACAGATTCAGTTCACTTTCTGTTTCGTTTCTTTGTCACTCAGAGTTTCATATTTCTCTGGTTCCTCCTGTTCCTTGTAAGTCCCTGCCCCTGGAGCTCCCTGCTCTCATGCTTGGACATTTATCTGGGCTCAGACACAAACAGGCTGAAGTACAGAGATTAGAGAAATTATGTGACAAATCAGCTGTGACAGAAAGTGATCATTCATTTCACCATTCATTTAACTCTCTGAGTGTGTTGGAGGTATTGCGGAACATCCTATTTTAGACTCTCTGGGATCTAAGAAGTCACACGCCATATTCAAATCAATGTGAATTGTTTTGATTTCTATTTAATTCTATTTATTTAAAACATTTTTTTACCAGTAAAAATATATTGAGATTTGTTTTCAAAAAGGGAGCTTTTACACTACATTCACATTTAAACAAACAAACACAAAAATATACATTCTAAAAATAATAAATAATCATAACACATTCACTTTTCTAGTTTATCTCATATGGTGCCATTTTTAGACTCCACGTTGATGTTATAGAACTCACAGATTGCAGTGTGCTCTGGATTAAGAGAACAGGTGGGACATCACAGCATTGGAAAAGTGTTATACTGATTTTGTGTTTACATCCTAACCTGTAGTAAGAAGGTTAAAGGGTTAAAGTGTAAAAGGTTGTGTTTTTCTGGGAGTGTGTGTAACTAATTAACAGTGGGGTTTGTGAACAATCCCCTGTGTAGGCCTGTATAAATCTAGATACAGGTCCTGGAGGTACTGCAATACCAGGTCAATGCGTGGAGTGGACAGAGCAAGCTCTTCTTCCATCTCCCTGTTCTAAAAATCCATTTAATATATGGTCCCCAGATAGGGGACGTATCAGATATTAAACTGATAAGAACAGATACTACACTTGATCTTACTCACAGAGCTTGCTCACAAATACAGTGTGCTCTTCACTAAGTGCTCTGGAATAAGTGCAGAGTTAGTGCAACACAGCAGTTAGAGCAACACAGGTAAATTAATTGTTTACATTTTGTAAGAACTCACATTTGCACCATACATGATGAGCAAGTTTGGAGATCTCACTCAGTGCACATCCTGCCATATGTATGCATGCTTGAAACAGCCGTTCCAGGGTCCATACCGCTGTGGCAAGTGTGAGCAAGTGGCCCTTCTAGAAGCTCAGATTGGAGCTCTAGAGAGTCATATTGCAACACTGAGAGATATTGACAACCTTGAGAGGCGTCTCTTGCTAACTGAGCAGAGTCTAGCTGGGTCACCTAGCAAAGAGGGAGAAGATCAGCTAGAAGGGAACCAGGCACATAGCTGGGTGACAGTTAGAATTGGTTGCAGTGGGGGAGGGAAGAGGAAGAGGGCAGCCTGTCCTGAGTTTTTCCATCCAAACAAATTTGCTCATTTAAGTGAAGATCTTGGGGAGGCAAACCCAGAAGTGGAATTGCTGGAGAAGACTGTTCTCCCTAACAGCCGGTTTTTAGAGCACTGGGCTGATTTTGCTTTGGGGTACAATCTCTATAGCAGGGATGGATTGCATCTGAATGCAAGAGGGGCTCAAGTGCTTGGGGAGAGGATTACTAGACGGTTGGAGGAGATTTTAAACTAGGAAGGGGGGGGAGGGGGCAATAAATACTGGGATAGATAGTATAGAAAGGGAAGGCGTTATAGTTAATAACCAGGTGGGAGGATCTGGGGGCGGGGTTAGTACAGATGATAGGAAGAAGCATATAAACCACATCAAAACTAAATCACAAATGGAACACAGCAGTGGCATAAATTGTATGCTTGCAAATGCCAGAAGTTTAACTGATAAAATAGGGGAACTGGAGCTGGTAGCTGAAATTGAAAACTATGACTTGATAGGCATAACAGAAACATGGTGGGATGACATACATGATTGGTCAATCAATTTGGAGGGCTACATGTTATTTAGAAAAGATAGGTCAAACAAAAGAGGTGGTGGGGTCTGTCTGTATGTCAAACCAGCATTGTTGCCTCATTTGCGGGACGATATATGTGATGACAGTAGTGAACATGTGGAATCTCTGTGGGTTAAAATAGTCACTGGGGGTAAAACTGCCCAGAAAATATTAGTGGGAATCCTATATAATAATTCGCTAAAATGTGCGTAACGCCGCAGTCATGCGCAGTAGAGACTGTCACTGCCGTGGCTGATACAGAGCGGGGCACTCTAAAGAAGTGTCCCGATCTGTATCAGCCACGGCGCGGGCAGTCTCTTCTGCACATGACTGCCCCGCGACCGGCTGCCAGTGGCACTGTGGCCCGTGTAACGGGATCTTCAACTAGTTTGTTATAAACCACCAAACACTGGTGACCTTGAAGAATCACAGCTATTAATGCAAATAGAAAAGGCTTCTCAGATAGGAAGAACTATAATTATGGGGGGTTTTAATTATCCAGAAATAAACTGAAAAAATGGAACAGCTAATTCTGCTAAAAGCAGTCAGTTTCTGAACTTGTTGAATGACATTTTTTTGTCTCAACTAGTGCAGACCTCAACCAGAGGGAATGCATGTCTGGATTTGGTAATAACTGACAATGAAGAACTTATCTCTAACATCCAAGTTAGGGAGCACTTGGGGAATAGTGACCATAACATGGTATCGTTTGAGATTAATTAAAAAAAAGCAATTTGGTATGGGTTCCACCAAAACACTGAATTTTAAAAAGGCCAACTTTATCAGGTTTAATTCATAAATTGGATTGGAAATTGGCTGAAAGACAGAATGCAATGAGTGGTAGTAAATGGCAAGTTCTCCAGTTGGATAAACGTGATAAGTGGAGTGCCTCAGGGATCTGTCCTGGGTCCTCTTCTTTTTAATTTGTTTATTAATGACCTCCCAGAGGGCATAGGAAGCCATGTATCAGTGTTTGCCGATGACACGAAAGTAAGGTAATAAAGTCTGAACTGGATGTGTCTTCATTACAAGAGGATTTGGACAAATTGAGTAACTGGGCAGGCAAATGGCAAATGAGATTCAATATAGACAAGTGTAAAGTTATGCATTTATAACTTAATAAAATAATAATAAAAATGCAACACATAGTTTAAATGGTGTTTCTCTGGGGAAATCTAGTAATGAAAAGGGTTTGGGAGTAATGGTAGACAATAGACTTAGCAGTAGCATGCAGTGCCAGCTGGCAGCTGCAAAGGCCAATAAGATATTGGCATGTATTAAAAGGGGTATTGACTCAAGGGAGGAAGATATTATCATGCCTCTTTACAGGTCCATGGTAAGACCCCACCTAGAATATGCTGTTCAATTCTGGGCGCCCTTTCTGAAAAAGGACATTATGGAACTAGAGAGAGTGCAGAGGAGGGCTACAAAACTAGTAAGGGGAATGGAAAGCTTGACAGAGGTTTTCCAGGCAAGGAACCCTGCAGCAGGATCAGGAGGGACCTGGCCCGAAGAGAAAAGTAAAAGCGACTCCTCCAACAAGGGCAGGTGGAGAGAAGCTGGGGAGCGACGCTAGAGTACGTTGCTAGTGAACGTAGGCCCCCCTGTAGCGTGTTGTGCTGCGGCCGAAGCCGGGTAAAGATGCTGGCCGCGAAGCCAGATGACCCCCTTCAGTTGAGCTGAAGGTGGCCCAGGAGAACAGGCTACAGAGAGGACTACCACCACCTGCCCCAGGGAGAGTCTGACCTAGGGTAGAGCTCTCCAGAAGAAAAGAGAGACACTGATGGGTGAAGGAAGTGAAGCCTGACCGGGAAGGAGAGTGGCTAGGACTGGCCTGGTGGTCCAGGGAGGAGAGCAGGTAAGACTGACCTGGTGGTCCAGGGAGGAGAGCAGGTAAGACTTGGCCTGGTGGTCCAGGGAGGAGAGCAGGTAAGACTTGGCCTGGTGGTCCAGGGAGGAGAGCAGGTAAGACTTGGCCTGGTGGTCCAGGGAGGAGAGCAGGTAAGACTTGGCCTGGTGGTCCAGGGAGGAGAGCAGGTAAGACTTGGCCTGGTGGTCCAGGGAGGAGAACAGGTAAGACTTGGCCTGGTGGTCCAGGGAGGAGAGCAGGTAAGACTTGGCCTGGTGGTCCAGGGAGGAGAGCAGGTAAGACTTGGCCTGGTGGTCCAGGAAGGAGAACAGGTAAGACTTGGCCTGGTGGTCCAGGGAGGAGAGCAGGTAAGACTTGGCCTGGTGGTCCAGGGAGGAGAGCAGGTAAGACTTGGCCTGGTGGTCCAGGGAGGAGAGCAGGTAAGACTTGGCCTGGTGGTCCAGGAAGGAGAGCGAGTAAGACTGGCCCGGAGAGAGGAGAAGCAGAGACACTGCTAACCCCTCCAAAGAACGCTGATCACTGAGCGCCGGTCCGTAGCCGCGCGCTCAGTAAAATAGAGGAAGGAGTCATGACGCCGACGTAGCAGCACGTCTAAGCGTCTGACGTCGGCGCCTGCGCAGAAGCGCATTGGAAGCCGGAACTGGCACCAAGGACCTCCCGGCGCGGCGACCCGGACCGGGTAGGTAACGACAGAGCCCCCTACCCAAAGACGGCCTCAGGACGGCCCCAGGGCCAGGACGAGAGGGATACAAGCGATGAAAAGACCGGACACACGCAGGAGCATGGACCCGAGAGAGAGGGCTCCCAGGACCTCTCCTCTGGACCATACCCCTTCCAGTCGACGAGATACTCCAGACGACCACGGCGCAAACGTGAATCAAGGATTGCTCGAACCTCGTATTCTTCGGAACCGTCCACAAGAACAGGCGGAGGACGGTCGGGGTCTCGGTGGGGATAGGGAGAAGCCTTCCAAGGCCGGAGCTGTGAGACATGGAAGGTGGGATGGATCCGGTAGGAGGAAGGCATAGACAAGCGGAAGGCCACAGGATAGATTTTTCGTAGGATCCGGAAAGGACCAAGGAAACGAGGACCTAGCTTTCGAGACGGGCAGGACATGCGGATGTGAGCCGTGGACAGCCAAACCCGATCACCCACTTTATAGAGCGGTTCGGGAGCCCGATGTTTGTCTGCTTGGTGTTTGTACTGTAACTGAGTCTTCGCCAAGATGAGCCGAAGCAGACGGTGACACTGTCGAAGGTGCTGCAGCCGCTGTGACACCATAGGGACTGATGAAAGTGTTGACAAAGATGGAAACATCAGAGGATGGTACCCGTACATAGCAAGGAAAGGCGTGGACTGGGAGGATCTGTGCATATGGTTGTTATAAGCGAATTCAGCAACAGGGAGAAGTGAGGTCCAATTGTCTTGTAGATGAGTGGTGTAACAACGTAAGTATTGTTCCAGGGTCTGGTTAACCCGTTCCGTTTGTCCGTTAGACTGTGGGTGGTATCCAGAGGACAATTTGCACTGGATACGAAGAGCGTGACAGAGTGCTCTCCAAAACCGGGAGGTGAACTGGGAACCTCGGTCCGAGACTATGGAGGAGGGTAGGCCATGTAACCGGAAGACTTCTTGTATGAACAAGGTGGCAGTCTGTGGTGCAGATGGTAGACCAGAGGTAGCTATGAAGTGAGCCATTTTGGTAAATCGATCCACCACCACTAGGATAGTGGTGTTACCGCCGGAAGGTGGAAGGTCGGTAATGAAATCCATGGAAATGGCTCTCCAAGGGATAGTAGGTATGGTCAAAGGACGAAGGAGGCCTGCTGGTTTAGTATGCCTGTCTTTGGACTGGAGACATATATTGCAAGTTGATACATATGCGTGTATGTCGCGTTTCATGTTCGGCCACCAGAAATGTCGTCTGGTCAGTTCCTGAGTTTGTTCTAGTCCCCCATGGCCTGCTGTAGGAGCGTCATGGAACATGCGGAGGACTTCCTGGCGGAAAGGAAGTGGGACGAAAACACAATCATCTTTCCACAGAAGGCCATCCTTAGGTTGTAAGGCGTGTTCCTGAATGAACGCGGTGTCGGACTGTACATGCTGTTTAATCCGGTCCAGTAGTGGCTGAGCGGTAAGAAGGAATGCAGTGGCCGGTAGGATGGTGTCTGGACGAGGATCAGACCGAGTTTCGTGGGAAAACATGCGAGACAAAGCATCCGCCTTAAGGTTCTTAGATCCTGGTCTGTAGGTAATATGGAGGCGGAACCGGGAAAAGTATAGAGCCCAACGGGCTTGCCGTGCACACAATCTGCGGGCGTTCCTGAGGTACTCGAGGTTCCTATGATCAGTAAAAACCATAACGGGATGTTCTGATCCCTCCAAGAGGTGACGCCACTCCTCCAAGGCGTTCTTGATTGCCAACAATTCTTTGTCACTTACGGTATAGTTTATCTCAGCCGAAGTTAAACGCCTGGAATAGTAGGCTACAGGATGTAGTTGATTCTTAGGTCCGGAACGTTGTGACAATACAGCGCCTGTAGCAATGTCTGAAGCATCGACCTCCAGTACAAACGGCCTCCGGATATCAGGTTGAGATAGAATAGGTGCCTGTGTGAAAAGCTTCTTTAGCCTACGAAAGGCCAGATCAGCAGCAGTAGTCCACTGAAAGGGCACAGCCTGTTTAGTAAGAGCTGTGATGGGTGCGACAAGTTTAGAAAAGTCTCTAATAAATCGTCTGTAGAAGTTGGCGAAGCCAACAAATTGCTGTACTGCTCTTTTGGACAGAGGTGTAGGCCAGGCAAGGATCGCAGATATCTTGCGAGGATCCATCTTCACATGACCTGGTGAGATGATAAATCCCAGAAACTCGATCTCTGGCACCGCAAAAGCGCATTTCTCCAACTTGGCATACAGTGAATGGGCCCGTAGACGGGCCAGGACGGAACGGACATGTTGCCGATGTTCGGACAAGGAGGGTGAAAACACCAGGATATCATCCAGGTACACCACTACATACTGATCCAGAAGGTCAGAGAACAAATCATTCATGAAACACTGGAAAGTTGCAGGAGCGTTACACAGCCCGAAGGGCATCACCAGGTATTCGAAGTGGCCGTAACGTGTGCGGAAGGCAGTTTTCCACTCGTCTCCATGTCTGACCCGAACCAGATTGTAGGCCCCGCGCAGGTCCAGTTTAGTAAAAACAGTAGCATTGGAGATGCGCTCTAGTAGTTCTGGGATCAGAGGAAGTGGGTACCGATTCTTGATGGTGACATCATTCAAGGCCCGGTAGTCCACGCAGGGCCGTAAGCCTCCATCTTTTTTCTCGACAAAGAAAATCCCCGCTCCAGCCGGTGACGTGGAAGGACGGATGAACCCCTTCTGGAGGTTTTCTGCCAAGTATTCCTTCAAGTGCTGGAGTTCAGGCCCCGAGAGGGGAAAGATACGGCCATAGGGGATAGCTGCTCCTGGTAGTAAGTCGATTGGGCAATCATACCTGCGGTGGGGAGGCAAGGAATCAACACCCCGTTGATCAAAGACGTCGGCAAATTCATGGTACTCGGGAGGCAGTGCTGGTGGTAAGACAGAGTGTGTGGCAAGAAGATGAGAACTTTCTGTAGGTGAAGAGGGAAACGAGATGGTTCCAAGGGACCAATTGATAGCTGGGTTGTGTTTCCGCAACCAGGGCAACCCAAGGATAAGAGGGTGCAAGGGAGAGGAGATAACATCGAAGCACAACTGCTCTTGATGATGTGGTGCGATGGACAAATGAAGCATCTGTGTCTCCTGAAGTACTGGCCCGCTTTGATGTAGCCTCCCATCGGCCATCTGGAGGTGCAATGACGGCTTCTTCGTCACCAAAGGAACCCCCAAACGCATGGCCTCTTTGGTGTCCAGGAAACACCCGCTGGCACCCGAGTCGACCACAGCAAGAACGGTGTGCTTCTTATGGTCCCACTGCAAACAAACCACAAGAGACAGATGATTAGAAACAGGAACCGAAGATCCCAACCACACACCCCAATGCGTACCCTTACCTCGCGGGTTTTGAGGTCTCTTACTACAGGTACGGAGGAGATGCCCGCTACCGCCGCAATACAGGCACAGGTTCAGGCGGCGTCTGCGTGCCTTTTCCTCGTCCGATAGGGGACCACGCACCAGGCCTAGCTGCATGGGTTCTTCTTGAGCAGCCGGAGCCGCAGGTGTTTGCGGTACAGTGCGCATGGGAGGAACGGGCAGTCCGGAAGACAAACGTTCCCTGCGTCTCTCCCTCAAGCGTCGGTCTATCCGTATGACCAAGAGCATGAGATCCTCCAGGGACGGGGGCACACCGACACGGGCCAGTTCATCCTTAAGGGCCTCAGTGAGCCCCAAACGGAACTGATCGAGAAGAGCAGCCTCGTTCCATTGGGTCTCTATGGACAATCTTCGGAAATCCGCAATGTAATCCTCAACTGGTCGCCGTCCTTGGGACAAGGCCCTAATAGCGGATTGTGCCGAGGCAGAGCACATAGGATCATCATATAATGTATCCATCGCCCGACGAAAGGATAGCCATGAGTGGAGCAAAGGACTGTTCTCCTGTAACAAATTAAATGCCCAGGCTTGCGGTTCCTCCAGCAACAGAGTGATGGCAGTGCGAACTTTCACGAAATCGGTCGCGTAGGTCCTGGGATTTATGGCGAACAGGAGTTCGCAAGCAGTCATGAATGACTTGTACTGACTCCGGTTCCCACTGAAACGGTCAGGTAAGGGAACTCTGGGTTCGGGGGCAGAGGCCCCGAGGTCCACCGAAGGACCAGGAGGAGGGACAACAGGTCCCAGAGGCGGAGCCGCGGGTTGCAACTCTGCCAGCCTATGGTGGAGTACAGCCTGGTTACTCTGAAGTTCCTCAATGGAAGAAGTCAAGGAGGAAAGCTGTGAGCTCAAGGCCGTAAGGGCCTCCATGATTCCTGCGGGTTCCATAAAGAGGCTCAGTGATACTGACAGAGGTTTTCCAGGCAAGGAACCCTGCAGCAGGATCAGGAGGGACCTGGCCCGAAGAGAAAAGTAAAAGCGACTCCTCCAACAAGGGCAGGTGGAGAGAAGCTGGGGAGCGACGCTAGAGTACGTTGCTAGTGAACGTAGGCCCCCCTGTAGCGTGTTGTGCTGCGGCCGAAGCCGGGTAAAGATGCTGGCCGCGAAGCCAGATGACCCCCTTCAGTTGAGCTGAAGGTGGCCCAGGAGAACAGGCTACAGAGAGGACTACCACCACCTGCCCCAGGGAGAGTCTGACCTAGGGTAGAGCTCTCCAGAAGAAAAGAGAGACACTGATGGGTGAAGGAAGTGAAGCCTGACCGGGAAGGAGAGTGGCTAGGACTGGCCTGGTGGTCCAGGGAGGAGAGCAGGTAAGACTGACCTGGTGGTCCAGGGAGGAGAGCAGGTAAGACTTGGCCTGGTGGTCCAGGGAGGAGAGCAGGTAAGACTTGGCCTGGTGGTCCAGGGAGGAGAGCAGGTAAGACTTGGCCTGGTGGTCCAGGGAGGAGAGCAGGTAAGACTTGGCCTGGTGGTCCAGGGAGGAGAGCAGGTAAGACTTGGCCTGGTGGTCCAGGGAGGAGAACAGGTAAGACTTGGCCTGGTGGTCCAGGGAGGAGAGCAGGTAAGACTTGGCCTGGTGGTCCAGGGAGGAGAGCAGGTAAGACTTGGCCTGGTGGTCCAGGAAGGAGAACAGGTAAGACTTGGCCTGGTGGTCCAGGGAGGAGAGCAGGTAAGACTTGGCCTGGTGGTCCAGGGAGGAGAGCAGGTAAGACTTGGCCTGGTGGTCCAGGGAGGAGAGCAGGTAAGACTTGGCCTGGTGGTCCAGGAAGGAGAGCGAGTAAGACTGGCCCGGAGAGAGGAGAAGCAGAGACACTGCTAACCCCTCCAAAGAACGCTGATCACTGAGCGCCGGTCCGTAGCCGCGCGCTCAGTAAAATAGAGGAAGGAGTCATGACGCCGACGTAGCAGCACGTCTAAGCGTCTGACGTCGGCGCCTGCGCAGAAGCGCATTGGAAGCCGGAACTGGCACCAAGGACCTCCCGGCGCGGCGACCCGGACCGGGTAGGTAACGACAAAGCTTTAGTTATGAAGAAAGGCTAGAAAAGTTAAACTTGTACACACTAGAAAAACGGCGCCTTAGAGGGGATATGATAACACTATATAAATATGTTCAGGGCCCATACAAAGGGCTCTCCAAAGACCTGTTCATTAACAGAACAGTACACAGGACAAGGGGCCACCCGCTTAGACTTGAGGAAAGGAGATTTAATCTACAACAGCGGAAGGGATTCTTTACAGTAAGGACAGTAAAGGTATGGAATTCACTGCCTGAGGAGGTGGTGCTATCGAATACATTAGATGCCTTTAAAAGGGGCCTGGATACTTATTTAACCCCTTAAGGACCAGCGGTCCCGGGGTGTCTGGTCCTTTAAGGACCAGATAGGCGAGTTCGATGTGCTGTCCCACATGACTGATCATGTGGGGAGGCACGTTGAACGAAGGACTGAAAGAGATCGATCCGATGTTGGAGCGATCAATTTCAGTCCCTGGTATTACTCACGGGTCTCCTGCAGGAGCGCAGTGAGTAAAAGTACATGACGTACCAGGACCGTCACTGGTCCTTAAGTGTCGGACCAGTGTGATGGTCCGGATACGTCACAGGACGCGAAGGGGTTAAAAGAGCAGAACATAGAGGGCTATGTATGTTAGTATTGGGATTAATATTTAGTTAGTGCTTATTGATCCAGGGAGAAATCTGATCGCCATTTGGAATCAAGAAGGAATTTTTCCCCCCCATTCAAGGCAGAATTTGAAATTGCTGTATTGAGGGGGTTTTTTTGGATCAACGATGGTAAACAGGAATAGGAAAAGGGTTGAACTAGATGGACGCAAGTCTTTTTTCAACCTAAATTACTATGTTACTATGTTACATCAGGCTCTGGACTGAACTGGAATCCCTCTAATTTCCACGTGGATATGTGACCATCACAGAGAGAACTGTCTGACTAATAACGCCTGGAGGAATCATCGTCTCACTTTTATTATTATTATTATTATTATTATTTTTGTTTTTACAAAATCAGCACACACAGTATATCACACAGGTAGTGCACAACACACAGGTCGAGTATATCACACACACACACACACATTTATATATATATATATATATAATATTATAATTACATCACACAGGTACAGTACAACACACAAGTACAGTACATCACACAGGTATAATACATCACACAGGTATAATACATCACACAGGTACAGTACAACACACAAGTACAGTACATCACACAGGTATAATACATCACACAGGTATAATACATCACACAGGTACAGTACATCACACAGGTATAATACATCACACAGGTACAATACATCACACAGATATAGTACATCACACAGGTACAGTACATCACACAGGTATAATATATCACACAGGTACAGTACATCACACAAGTACAATACATCACACAGATATAGTACATCACACAGGTACAGTACATCACACAGGTATAATATATCACACAGGTACAGTACATCACACAAGTACAATACATCACACAGATATAGTACATCACACAGGTACAGTACATCACACAGGTATAATATATCACACAGGTACAGTACATCACACAGGTATAATATATCACACAGGTATAGTACATCACACAGGTATAATACATCACACAGGTACAGTACATCACATAGGTACAGTACATCACACAGGTATAATACATCACACAGGTATAGTACATCACACAGGTATAATACATCACACAGGTACAGTACATCACACAGGTACAGTACATCACACAGGTATAATACATCACACAGGTACAGTACATCACACAGGTATAGTACATCACAAAGGTACAGTACATCACACAGGTACAGTACATCACACAGGTATAATACATCACACAGGTACAGTACATCACACAGGTACAGTACATCACACAGGTACAGTACAACACATAAGTACAGTACATCACACAGGTACAGTACATCACACAGGTATAATACATCACACAGGTACAGTACATCACACAGGTAAAATACATCACACAGGTACAGTACATCACACAGGTATAAAACATCACACAGGTACAATACACACAGGAATAATACATCACACAGGTACAGTACATCACACAGGTATAATACATCACACAGGTACAGTACATCACACAGGTATAGTACATCACATAGGTACAGTACTGTACTGTACATCACATAGGTACAGTACGTCACACAGGTTTAATACGTCACACAGGTATAGTACATCACACAGGTATAATACATCACACACGTATAGTACATCACACAGGTACAGTACATCACACAGTTTTAATACGTCACACAGGTACAGTACATCACACAGCTACAGTACATCACACAGGTATAATACATAACACAGGTACAGGACATCATACAGGTATAATACATCACACAGGTATAGTACATCACACAGGTACAGTACATCACACAGGTATAATACATCACACAGGTACAGTACATCACACAGGTATAATACATCACACAGGTACAATACATCACACAGGTACAGTACATCACACAGGTATAGTACATCACACAGGTACAGTACATCACACAGGTACACTACATCACACAGGTAAAGTATATCACACAGGTACAGTACATCACACAGGTATAATACATAACAAAGGTACAGTACATTATACAGGTATAATACATCACACAGGTATAGTACATCACACAGGTACAGTACATCACACAGGTACAGTACATTACACAGGTATAATACGTCACACAGGTACAGTACATTACACAGGTACAATACATCACACAGGTATAATACATAACACAGGTACAGTACATCACACAGGTATAATACATCACACAGGTACAATACATCACACAGGTATAGTACATCACACAGGTACAATACATCACACAGGTACAGTACATCACACAGGTACAATACATCACACAGGTACAGTACATCACACAGGTATAATACATCACACAGGTATAGTACATCACACAGGTATAATACATCACACAGGTATAGTACATCACACAGGTATAATACATCACACAGGTACAATACATCACACAGGTATAATACATCACACAGATACAGCACATCACACAGGTATAATACATCACACAGGAATAATACATCACACAGGTACAGTACATCACACAGGTATAATACATCACACAGGTACAGTAGATCACACAGGTACAGTACATCACAAAGGTATAATACGTCACACAGGAATAATACATCACACAGGTACAGTACATCACACAGGTATAATACATCACACAGGTACAGTAGATCACACAGGTACAGTACATCACACACTTATAGTACATCACATAGGTACAATACTGTACATAACATATACAGTACGTCACACAGGTATAATACATCACACAGGTACAGTACATCACACAGGTACAGTACATCACACAGGTATAGTACATCACACAGGTACAGTACATCACACAGGTATAATACATCACACAGGTATAGTACATCACACAGGTACAGTACATCACACATGTATAATACATCACACAGGTACAGTACATCACACAGGTATAATACATCACACAGGTACAGTACATCACACAGGTATAGTACATCACACAGGTACAGTACATCACACAGGTATAGTACATCACACAGGTATAATACATCACATAGGTACAGTACATCACATAGGTACAGTACATCACACAGGTATAATACATCACACAGGTACAGTACATCACACAGGTATAGTACATCACACAGGTACAGTACATCACACAGGTATAATACATCACACAGGTACAATACATCACACAGCTACAGTACATCACACAGGTACAGTACATCACACAGGTATACTACATGACACAGGTACAGTACATCACACAGGTACACTACGTCACCTAGGTATAATACATCACACAGGTATAGTACATCACACAGGAACAGTACATCACACAGGTATAGTACATCACACAGGTACAGTACATCACACAGGTATAATACGTCACACAGGTACAGTACATCACACAGGTATAATACATCACACAGGTATAGTACATCACACAGGTACAGTACATCACACAGGTATAATACATCACACAGGTATAGTACATCACACAGGTATAATACATCACACAGGTACAGTACATCACACAGGTATAATACATCACACAGGTATAGTACATCACACAGGTACAGTACATCACACAGGTATAATACATCACACAGGTAATGTACATCACAAAGATATAATACGTCACACAGGTACAGTACATCACACAGGTATAATACATCACACAGGTATAGTACATCACACAGGTACAGTACATCACACAGGTATAGTACATCACACAGGTACAGTACATCACACAGGTATAATACATCACACAGGTACAGTACATCACGCAGGTATAGTACATCACACAGGTACAGTACATCACACAGGTATAGTACATCACATAGGTACAGTACATCACACAGGTACAATACATCACACAGGTACAGTACATCATATAGGTACAGTACATCACACAGGTACAATACATCACACAGGTACAGTACATCACACAGGTATAATACATCACACAAGTATAGTACATCACACAGGTATAATACATCACACAAGTACAGTACATCACACAGGTACAGTACATCACACAGGTATAATACGTCACACAGGTATAGAACATCACACAGGTATAATACATCACACAAGTACAGTACATCACACAGGTACAGTACATCACACAGGTATAATACATCACACAGGTATAATACACCACACAGGTATAATACATCACACAGGTATAGTACATCACACAGGTATAATACATCACGCAGGTACAGTACATCACACAGGTATAATACGTCACACAGGTATAGTACATCACACAGGTACAGTACATCACACAGGTATAATATGTCACACAGGTACAGTACATCACACAGGTACAGTACATCACACAGGTATAATACATCACACAGGTACAGTACGTCACACAGGTATAGTACATCACACAGGTATAATACATCACACAGGTACAGTACATCACACAGCTACAATACATCACACAGCTACAGTACATCACACAGGTATAGTACATCACACAGGTACAGTACATCACACAGGTATAATACATCACACTGGTACAGTACATCACACAGGTACAGTACATCACACAGGTACAATACATGACACAGGTACAGTACATCACACAGGTACAGTACATCACACAGGTATAATACATCACACAGGTATAATACGTCACACAGGTATAGTACGTCACACAGGTACAGTACATCACACACGTACAATAACTCACACAGGTATAATACATCACACACGTAATACAATGCATCACACAGCTACAGTACATCACACAGGTACAGTACATCACACAGGTATAGTACATCACACAGGTATAGTACATCATACAGGTACAGTACATCACACAGGTATAATACATCACACAGGTACAGTACATCACACAGGTACAGTACATCACACAGGTATAATATGTCACACAGGTACAGTACATCACACAGGTATAGTACATCACACAGGTACAGTACATCACACAGGTATAATACATCACACAGGTACAGTACATCACACAGGTATAGTACATCACACAGGTATAATACATCACACAGGTACAGTACATCACACAGGTACAATACATCACACAGCTACAGTACATCACACAGGTATAGTACATCACACAGGTATAGTACATCACACAGGTACAGTACATCACACAGGTATAATACATCACACTGGTACAGTACATCACATAGGTACAGTACATCACACAGGTACAATACATCACACAGATACAGTACATCACACAGGTATAATATATCACACAGGTACAGTACATCACACAGGTATAATATATCACACAGGAACAGTACATCACACAGGTATAATATATCACACAGGTACAGTACATCACACAGGTATAGTACATCACACAGGTATAATACATCACACAGGTACAGTACATCACATAGGTACAGTACATCACACAGGTATAATACATCACACAGGTATAGTACATCACACAGGTATAATACATCACACAGGTACAGTACATCACACAGGTACAGTACATCACACAGGTATAATACATCACACAGGTACAGTACATCACACAGGTATAGTACATCACAAAGGTACAGTACATCACACAGGTACAGTACATCACACAGGTATAATACATCACACAGGTACAGTACATCACACAGGTACAGTACATCACACAGGTACAATACATCACACAGGTACAGTACAACACACAAGTACAGTACATCACACAGGTACAGTACATCACACAGGTATAATACATCACACAGGTACAGTACATCACACAGGTATAATACATCACACAGGTATAATACGTCACACAGGTATAGTACGTCACACAGGTACAGTACATCACACACGTACAATAACTCACACAGGTATAATACATCACACACGTAATACAATGCATCACACAGCTACAGTACATCACACAGGTACAGTACATCACACAGGTATAGTACATCACACAGGTATAGTACATCATACAGGTACAGTACATCACACAGGTATAATATATCACACAGGTACAGTACATCACACAGATACAGTACATCACACAGGTATAATATGTCACACAGGTACAGTACATCACACAAGTACAATACATCACACAGATATAGTACATCACACAGGTACAGTACATCACACAGGTATAATATATCACACAGGTACAGTACATCACACAGGTATAATATATCACACAGGTATAGTACATCACACAGGTATAATACATCACACAGGTACAGTACATCACATAGGTACAGTACATCACACAGGTATAATACATCACACAGGTATAGTACATCACACAGGTATAATACATCACACAGGTACAGTACATCACACAGGTACAGTACATCACACAGGTATAATACATCACACAGGTACAGTACATCACACAGGTATAGTACATCACAAAGGTACAGTACATCACACAGGTACAGTACATCACACAGGTATAATACATCACACAGGTACAGTACATCACACAGGTACAGTACATCACACAGGTACAGTACAACACATAAGTACAGTACATCACACAGGTACAGTACATCACACAGGTATAATACATCACACAGGTACAGTACATCACACAGGTAAAATACATCACACAGGTACAGTACATCACACAGGTATAAAACATCACACAGGTACAATACACACAGGAATAATACATCACACAGGTACAGTACATCACACAGGTATAATACATCACACAGGTACAGTACATCACACAGGTATAGTACATCACATAGGTACAGTACTGTACTGTACATCACATAGGTACAGTACGTCACACAGGTTTAATACGTCACACAGGTATAGTACATCACACAGGTATAATACATCACACACGTATAGTACATCACACAGGTACAGTACATCACACAGTTTTAATACGTCACACAGGTACAGTACATCACACAGCTACAGTACATCACACAGGTATAATACATAACACAGGTACAGGACATCATACAGGTATAATACATCACACAGGTATAGTACATCACACAGGTACAGTACATCACACAGGTATAATACATCACACAGGTACAGTACATCACACAGGTATAATACATCACACAGGTACAATACATCACACAGGTACAGTACATCACACAGGTATAGTACATCACACAGGTACAGTACATCACACAGGTACACTACATCACACAGGTAAAGTATATCACACAGGTACAGTACATCACACAGGTATAATACATAACAAAGGTACAGTACATTATACAGGTATAATACATCACACAGGTATAGTACATCACACAGGTACAGTACATCACACAGGTACAGTACATTACACAGGTATAATACGTCACACAGGTACAGTACATTACACAGGTACAATACATCACACAGGTATAATACATAACACAGGTACAGTACATCACACAGGTATAATACATCACACAGGTACAATACATCACACAGGTATAGTACATCACACAGGTACAATACATCACACAGGTACAGTACATCACACAGGTACAATACATCACACAGGTACAGTACATCACACAGGTATAATACATCACACAGGTATAGTACATCACACAGGTATAATACATCACACAGGTATAGTACATCACACAGGTATAATACATCACACAGGTACAATACATCACACAGGTATAATACATCACACAGATACAGCACATCACACAGGTATAATACATCACACAGGAATAATACATCACACAGGTACAGTACATCACACAGGTATAATACATCACACAGGTACAGTAGATCACACAGGTACAGTACATCACAAAGGTATAATACGTCACACAGGAATAATACATCACACAGGTACAGTACATCACACAGGTATAATACATCACACAGGTACAGTAGATCACACAGGTACAGTACATCACACACTTATAGTACATCACATAGGTACAATACTGTACATAACATATACAGTACGTCACACAGGTATAATACATCACACAGGTACAGTACATCACACAGGTACAGTACATCACACAGGTATAGTACATCACACAGGTACAGTACATCACACAGGTATAATACATCACACAGGTATAGTACATCACACAGGTACAGTACATCACACATGTATAATACATCACACAGGTACAGTACATCACACAGGTATAATACATCACACAGGTACAGTACATCACACAGGTATAGTACATCACACAGGTACAGTACATCACACAGGTATAGTACATCACACAGGTATAATACATCACATAGGTACAGTACATCACATAGGTACAGTACATCACACAGGTATAATACATCACACAGGTACAGTACATCACACAGGTATAGTACATCACACAGGTACAGTACATCACACAGGTATAATACATCACACAGGTACAATACATCACACAGCTACAGTACATCACACAGGTACAGTACATCACACAGGTATACTACATGACACAGGTACAGTACATCACACAGGTACACTACGTCACCTAGGTATAATACATCACACAGGTATAGTACATCACACAGGAACAGTACATCACACAGGTATAGTACATCACACAGGTACAGTACATCACACAGGTATAATACGTCACACAGGTACAGTACATCACACAGGTATAATACATCACACAGGTATAGTACATCACACAGGTACAGTACATCACACAGGTATAATACATCACACAGGTATAGTACATCACACAGGTATAATACATCACACAGGTACAGTACATCACACAGGTATAATACATCACACAGGTATAGTACATCACACAGGTACAGTACATCACACAGGTATAATACATCACACAGGTAATGTACATCACAAAGATATAATACGTCACACAGGTACAGTACATCACACAGGTATAATACATCACACAGGTATAGTACATCACACAGGTACAGTACATCACACAGGTATAGTACATCACACAGGTACAGTACATCACACAGGTATAATACATCACACAGGTACAGTACATCACGCAGGTATAGTACATCACACAGGTACAGTACATCACACAGGTATAGTACATCACATAGGTACAGTACATCACACAGGTACAATACATCACACAGGTACAGTACATCATATAGGTACAGTACATCACACAGGTACAATACATCACACAGGTACAGTACATCACACAGGTATAATACATCACACAAGTATAGTACATCACACAGGTATAATACATCACACAAGTACAGTACATCACACAGGTACAGTACATCACACAGGTATAATACGTCACACAGGTATAGAACATCACACAGGTATAATACATCACACAAGTACAGTACATCACACAGGTACAGTACATCACACAGGTATAATACATCACACAGGTATAATACACCACACAGGTATAATACATCACACAGGTATAGTACATCACACAGGTATAATACATCACGCAGGTACAGTACATCACACAGGTATAATACGTCACACAGGTATAGTACATCACACAGGTACAGTACATCACACAGGTATAATATGTCACACAGGTACAGTACATCACACAGGTACAGTACATCACACAGGTATAATACATCACACAGGTACAGTACGTCACACAGGTATAGTACATCACACAGGTATAATACATCACACAGGTACAGTACATCACACAGCTACAATACATCACACAGCTACAGTACATCACACAGGTATAGTACATCACACAGGTACAGTACATCACACAGGTATAATACATCACACTGGTACAGTACATCACACAGGTACAGTACATCACACAGGTACAATACATGACACAGGTACAGTACATCACACAGGTACAGTACATCACACAGGTATAATACATCACACAGGTATAATACGTCACACAGGTATAGTACGTCACACAGGTACAGTACATCACACACGTACAATAACTCACACAGGTATAATACATCACACACGTAATACAATGCATCACACAGCTACAGTACATCACACAGGTACAGTACATCACACAGGTATAGTACATCACACAGGTATAGTACATCATACAGGTACAGTACATCACACAGGTATAATACATCACACAGGTACAGTACATCACACAGGTACAGTACATCACACAGGTATAGTATGTCACACAGGTACAGTACATCACACAGGTATAGTACATCACACAGGTACAGTACATCACACAGGTATAATACATCACACAGGTACAGTACATCACACAGGTATAGTACATCACACAGGTATAATACATCACACAGGTACAGTACATCACACAGGTACAATACATCACACAGCTACAGTACATCACACAGGTATAGTACATCACACAGGTATAGTACATCACACAGGTACAGTACATCACACAGGTATAATACATCACACTGGTACAGTACATCACATAGGTACAGTACATCACACAGGTACAATACATCACACAGATACAGTACATCACACAGGTATAATATATCACACAGGTACAGTACATCACACAGGTATAATATATCACACAGGAACAGTACATCACACAGGTATAATATATCACACAGGTACAGTACATCACACAGGTATAGTACATCACACAGGTATAATACATCACACAGGTACAGTACATCACATAGGTACAGTACATCACACAGGTATAATACATCACACAGGTATAGTACATCACACAGGTATAATACATCACACAGGTACAGTACATCACACAGGTACAGTACATCACACAGGTATAATACATCACACAGGTACAGTACATCACACAGGTATAGTACATCACAAAGGTACAGTACATCACACAGGTACAGTACATCACACAGGTATAATACATCACACAGGTACAGTACATCACACAGGTACAGTACATCACACAGGTACAATACATCACACAGGTACAGTACAACACACAAGTACAGTACATCACACAGGTACAGTACATCACACAGGTATAATACATCACACAGGTACAGTACATCACACAGGTATAATACATCACACAGGTATAATACGTCACACAGGTATAGTACGTCACACAGGTACAGTACATCACACACGTACAATAACTCACACAGGTATAATACATCACACACGTAATACAATGCATCACACAGCTACAGTACATCACACAGGTACAGTACATCACACAGGTATAGTACATCACACAGGTATAGTACATCATACAGGTACAGTACATCACACAGGTATAATACATCACACAGGTACAGTACATCACACAGATACAGTACATCACACAGGTATAATATGTCACACAGGTACAGTACATCACACAGGTATAGTACATCACACAGGTACAGTACATCACACAGGTATAATACATCACACAGGTACAGTACATCACACAGGTATAGTACATCACACAGGTATAATACATCACACAGGTACAGTACATCACACAGGTACAATACATCACACAGCTACAGTACATCACACAGGTATAGTACATCACACAGGTATAGTACATCACACAGGTACAGTACATCACACAGGTATAATACATCACACTGGTACAGTACATCACATAGGTACAGTACATCACACAGGTACAATACATCACACAAATACAGTACATCAGACAGGTATAATACATCACACAGGTATAGTACATCACACAGGTATAATACATCACACAGGTACAGTACATCACACAGGTACAGTACATCACACAGGTATAATACATCACACAGGTACAGTACATCACACAGGTATAGTACATCACAAAGGTACAGTACATCACACAGGTACAGTACATCACACAGGTATAATACATCACACAGGTACAGTACATCACACAGGTACAGTACATCACACAGGTACAATACATCACACAGGTACAGTACAACACACAAGTACAGTACATCACACAGGTACAGTACATCACACAGGTATAATACATCACACAGGTACAGTACATCACACAGGTATAATACATCACACAGGTATAATACGTCACACAGGTATAGTACGTCACACAGGTACAGTACATCACACAGGTATAGTACATCACACAGGTATAGTACATCACACACGTAATACAATGCATCACACAGCTACAGTACATCACACAGGTATAGTACATCACACAGGTATAGTACATCATACAGGTACAGTACATCACACAGGTATAATACATCACACAGGTACAGTACATCACACAGATACAGTACATCACACAGGTATAATATGTCACACAGGTACAGTACATCACACAGGTATAGTACATCACACAGGTACAGTACATCACACAGGTATAATACATCACACAGGTACAGTACATCACACAGGTATAGTACATCACACAGGTATAATACATCACACAGGTACAGTACATCACACAGGTACAATACATCACACAGCTACAGTACATCACACAGGTATAGTACATCACACAGGTATAGTACATCACACAGGTACAGTACATCACACAGGTATAGTACATTACACAGGTATAATACATGCCACAGGTACAGTACATCACACAGGTATAGTACATCACATAGGTACAGTACGTCAGACAGGTATAATACGTCACACAGGTACAGTAGATCACACAGGTACAGCACATCACACAGGTATAATACATCACACAGGTACAGTACATCATACAGTTATAATACATCACACAGGTACAGTACATCACCCAGGTATAGTACATCACACAGGTATAATACATCACACAGGTACAGTACATCACACAGATACAGTACATCACACAGGTACAATACATCACACAGGTACAGTACATCACACAGGTATAATACATCACACAGGTACAATACATCACACAAGTACAGTACATCACACAGGTACAGTACATCACACAGGTATAATACATCACACAGATACAGCACATCACACAGGTATAATACATCATACAGGTACAATCTGATCTCCTAAGCACAGGGACACCAGGGTGATACACTTATATACACACCACACAGTCTGATCTCCTAAACACAGGGACACCAGAGTGATACAATTATATACACACACCACACAGTCTGATCTCCTAAACACAGGGACACCAGGGTGATACACTTCTATACACATCACACAGTCTTATCTCCTAAACACAGGGACACCAGGGTGATACACTTCTATACACACCACACAGTCTGATCTCCTACACACAGGGACACCAGGGTGATACACTTATATACACACCACACAGTCTGATATCCTAAACACAGGGACACCAGGGTGATACACTTATATACACACCACACAGTCTGATCTCCTAAACACAGGGACACCAGGGTGATACACTTATATACACCACACAGTGTGATCTCCTAAACACAGGGACACCAGGGTGATACACTTATATCCACACAGCACAGTCTGATCTCCTAAACACAGGGACACCAGGGTGATACACTTCTATACACACCACACAGTCTGATCTCTTACACAGAGGGACACCAGAGTGATACACTTATATACACACCACACAGTCTGATCTCCTAAACACAGGGACACCAGGGTGATACACTTATATACACACCACACAGTCTGATCTCCTAAACACAGGGACACCAGGGTGATACACTTCTATACACACCGCGCAGTCTGATCTCCTAAACACAGTGACACCAGGGTGATACACTTATATACACACACCACACAGTCTGATCTCCTAAACACAGGGACACCAGGGTGATCCACTTCTATACACACCACACAGTCTGATCTCCTAAACACAGGGACACCAGGGTGATACACTTCTATACACACACCACACAGTCTGATCTCCTAAACACAGAGACACCAGGGTAATACACTTATATACACACCACACAGTCTGATCTACTAAACACAGGGACACCAGGGTGATAGACTTATATACACACCACACAGTGTGATCTCCTAAACACAGGGACACCAGGGTGATACACTTATATACACACCACACAGTCTGATCTCCTACACACAGGGACACCAGGGTGATGCACTTATATACACACCACACAGTGTGTTCTCCTAAACACAGGGACACCAGGGTGATACACTTATATACACACCACACAGTCTGATCTCCTACACACAGGGACACCAGGGTGATACACTTGTATACATACCACACAGTCTTATCTCCTAAACACAGGGACACCAGGGTGATACACTTATATACACACCACACAGTCTGATCTCCTACACACAGGGACACCAGGGGGATACACTTATATACACACCACACAGTCTGATCTCCTAAACACAGGGACACCATGGTGATACACTTCTATACACACCACACAGTCTGATCTCCTACACACAGGGACACCAGGGTGATACACTTCTATACACACACCACACTGTCTGATCTCCTACACACAGGGGCACCAGGGTGATACACTTATATACACACCACACTGTCTGATCTCCTAAACACAGGGACACCAGGGTGATACACTTATGTGCACACCACACGGTCTGATCTCCTACACACAGGGGCACCAGGGTGATACACTTATACACACACCACACTGTCTGATCTCCTAAACACAGGGACACCAGGGTGATACACTTATATACACACCACACAGTCTGATCACCTAAACACAGGGACACCAGGGTTATACACTTATATACACACCACACAGTCTGATCTCCTACACACAGGGACAACAGGGTGATACACTTATATACACACCACACAGTCTGATCTCCTAAACACAGGACACCAGGGTGATACACTTCTATATACACCAAACAGTCTGATCTCCTAAACACAGGGACACCAGGGTGATACACTTCTATACACACCACACAGTCTGATCTCCTACACACCGGGACACCAGGGTGATACACTTCTATATACACCACACAGTCTGATCTCCTAAACACAGGGACACCAGGGTGATACACTTCTATACACACCACACAATGTGATCTCCTAAACACAGGGACACCAGGGTGATACACTTCTATACACACACCACACTGTCTGATCTCCTACACACAGGGGCATCAGGGTGATACACTTATATACACACCACACTGTCTGATCTCCTAAACACAGGGACACCAGGGTGATACATTTATATGCACACCACACGGTCTGATCTCCTACACACAGGGACAGCAGGGTGATACACTTCTATACACACACCACACTCTCTGATCTCCTACACACAGGGGCACCAGGGTGATACACTTATATAAACACCACACTGTCTGAACTCCTAAACACAGGGACACCAGGGTGATACACTTATATACACACCACACAGTCTGATCTCCTAAACACAGGGACACCAGGGTGATACACTTATATACACACCACACAGTCTGATCTCCTACACACAGGTACAACAGGGTGATACACTTATATACACACCACACAGTCTGATCTCCTAAACACAGGACACCAGGGTGATACACTTCTATATACACTACACAGTCTGATCTCCTAAACACAGGGACACCAGGGTGATACACTTCTATATACACCACACAGTCTGATCTCCTAAACACAGGGACACCTGGGTGATACACCTCTATACACACCACACAATGTGATCTCCTAAACACAGGGACACCAGGGTGATACACTTATATACACATCACACAGTCTGATCTCCTACACACAGGGACACCAGGGGGATACACTTCTATACACACCACACAGTCTGATCTCCTAAACACAGGGACACCAGGGTGATACACTTCTATACACACCACACAGTCTGATCTCCTACACACAGGGACACCAGGGTGATACACTTATATACACACCACACAGTCCGATCTCCTAAACACAGGGACACCAGAGTGATACACTTATATACACACCACACAGTCTGATCTCCTACACACAGGGACACCAGGGTGATACACTTATATACACATCACACAGTCTGATCTCCTAAACACAGGGACACCAGGGTGATACACTTATATATACACACCACACAGTTTGATCTCCTAAACACAGGGACACCAGGGTGATACACTTATATACACACACCACACAGTCTGATCTCCTAAACACAGGGACACCAGGGTGATACACTTATATACACACCACACAGTCTGATCTCCTAAACACAGGGACACCAGGGTGATACACTTATATACACACCACACAGTCTGATCTCCTACACACAGGGACACCAGGGTGATACACTTATATACACACCACACAGTCTAATCTCCTAAACACAGGGACACCAGGGTGATACACTTATATACACACCACACAGTCTGATCTCCTAAACAAAGGGACACCAGGGTGATACACTTATATACACACCACACAGTCTGATCTCCTAAACACAGGGACACCAGGGTGATACACTTATATATACACACCACACAGTTTGATCTCCTAAACACAGGGACACCAGGGTGATACACATATACACTCCACATAGTCTGATCTCCTAAACACAGGGACACCAGGGTGATACACTTCTATACACACCACACAGTCTTATCTCCTAAACATAGGGACACCAGGGTGATACACTTCTATACACCCCACACAGTCTGATCTCCTAAACACAGGGATACCAGGGTGATACACTTATATACACACCACACAGTCTGATCTCCTAAACACAGGGACACCAGGGTGATACGCTTCTATACACACCACACAGTCTTATCTCCTAAACACAGGGACACCAGGGTGATACACTTCTATACACACCACACAGTCTGATCTCCTAAACACAGGGATACCAGGGTGATACACTTATATACACACCACACAGTCTGATCTCCTAAACACAGGGACACCAGGGTGATACAGTTCTATACACACCACACAGTCTGATCTCCTAAACACAGGGACACCAGGGTGATACACTTCTATGCACACCACATAGTCTGATCTCCTAAACACAGGGAGACCAGGGTGATACACTTCTATACACATCACACAGTCTGATCTCCTAAACACAGGGACACCAGGGTGATACACTTATATACACACCACACAGTCTGATCTCCTAAACACAGGGACACCATGGTGATACACTTCTATACACACCACACAGTCTGATCTCCTACACACAGGGACACCAGGGTGATACACTTCTATACACACACCATACTGTCTGATCTCCTACACACAGGGGCACCAGGGTGATACACTTATATACACACCACACTGTCTGATCTCCTAAACACAGGGACACCAGGGTGATACACTTATATGCACACCACACGGTCTGATCTCCTACACACAGGGACACCAGGGTGATACACTTCTATACACACACCACACTGTCTGATCTCCTACACACAGGGGCACCAGGGTGATACACTTATACACACACCACACTGTCTGATCTCCTAAACACAGGGACACCAGGGTGATACACTTCTATATACACCACACAGTCTGATCTCCTAAACACAGGGACACCAAGGTGATACACCTCTATACACACCACACAATGTGATCTCCTAAACACAGGGACACCAGGGTGATACACTTATATACACATCACACAGTCTGATCTCCTACACACAGGGACACCAGGGGGATACACTTCTATACACACCACACAGTCTGATCTCCTAAACACAGGGACACCAGGGTGATACACTTCTATACACACCACACAGTCTGATCTCCTACACACAGGGACACCAGGGTGATACACTTATATACACACCACACAGTCCGATCTCCTAAACACAGGGACACCAGAGTGATACACTTATATACACACAGTCTGATCTCCTACACACAGGGACACCAGGGTGATACACTTATATACACATCACACAGTCTGATCTCCTAAACACAGGGACACCAGGGTGATACACTTATATATACACACCGCACGGTTTGATCTCCTAAACACAGGGACACCAGGGTGATACACTTATATACACACACCACACAGTCTGATCTCCTAAACACAGGGACACCAGGGTGATACACTTATATACACACCACACAGTCTGATCTCCTTAACACAGGGACACCAGGGTGATACACTTCTATACACACCACACAGTCTGATCTCCTACACACAGGGACACCAGGGTGATACACTTATATACACACCACACAGTCTGATCTCCTAAACACAGGGACACCAGGGTGATACACTTATATACACACCACACAGTCTGATCTCCTAAACAAAGGGACACCAGGGTGATACACATATACACTCCACATAGTCTGATCTCCTAAACACAGGGACACCAGGGTGATACACTTCTATACACACCACACAGTCTTATCTCCTAAACACAGGGACACCAGGGTGATACACTTCTATACACCCCACACAGTCTGATCTCCTAAACACAGGGATACCATGGTGATACACTTATATACACACCACACAGTCTGATCTCCTAGACACAGGGACACCAGGGTGATACGCTTCTATACACACCACACAGTCTTATCTCCTAAACACAGGGACACCAGGGTGATACACTTCTATACACACCACACAGTCTGATCTCCTAAACACAGGGATACCAGGGTGATACACTTATATACACACCACACAGTCTGATCTCCTAAACACAGGGACACCAGGGTGATACACTTATATACACACCACACAGTCTGATCTCCTAAACACAGGGACACCATGGTGATACACTTCTATACACACCACACAGTCTGATCTCCTACACACAGGGACACCAGGGTGATACACTTCTATACACACACCATACTGTCTGATCTCCTACACACAGGGGCACCAGGGTGATACACTTATATACACACCACACTGTCTGATCTCCTAAACACAGGGACACCAGGGTGATACACTTATATGCACACCACACGGTCTGATCTCCTACACACACGGACACCAGGGTGATACACTTCTATACACACACCACACTGTCTGATCTCCTACACACAGGGGCACCAGGGTGATACACTTATACGCACACCACACTGTCTGATCTCCTAAACACAGGGACACCAGGGTGATACACTTCTATATACACCACACAGTTTGATCTCCTAAACACAGGGACACCAGGGTGATACACCTCTATACACACCACACAATGTGATCTCCTAAACACAGGGACACCAGGGTGATACACTTATATACACACCACACAGTCTGATCTCCTAAACACAGGGACACCAGGGTGATACACTTATATACACACCACACAGTCTGATCTCCTAAACAAAGGGACACCAGGGTGATACACTTCTATGCACACCACATAGTCTAATCTCCTAAACACAGGGACACCAGGGTTGGAAAAAGAGACAGGGGATTTGGGTCTCAAAGAGGGACTGTGCCTTCTAAAAATGAAAAATTGGGAGGTACAGACCCCTAAAATATCCTATAAAAAGGGACACTTGGGAGGTACAGACCCCTATCTCCTATAAAGAGGGGACACTTGGGAGGTACAGACCCCTAATATCTCCTATAAAGAGGGACACTTGGGAGGTACAGGCCCTAATATCTCCTATAAAGAGGGGCATTTGGGAGGTACAGACCCCTAATATCTCCTATAAAGAGGGACCCTTGGGAGGTACAGATCCCTAATATCTCCTATAAAGAGGGACACTTGGGACGTATGGACCCCTAATATCTCCTATAAAGAGGGACACTTGGGACGTATGGACCCCTAATATCTCCTATAAAGAGGGACACTTGGGAGGTACAGACCCCTAATATCTCCTATAAAGAGGGACACTTGGGACGTATGGACCCCTAATATCTCCTATAAAGAGGGACACTTGGGACGTATGGACCCCTAATATCTCCTATAAAGAGGGACACTTGGGAGGTACAGACCCCTAATATCTCCTATAAAGAGGGACACTTGGGAGGTACAGACCCCTAATATCTCCTATAAAGAGGGACACTTGGGAGGTACGGACCCCTAATATCTCCTAAAGAGGGACACTTGGGAGGTACGGACCCCTAATATCTCCTAAAGAGGGACACTTGTGAGGTACAGACCCCTAATATCTCCTATAAAGAGGGACACTTGGGAGGTACAGACCCCTAATATCTCCTATAAAGAGGGACACTTGGGACGTATGGACCCCTAATATCTCCTATAAAGAGGGACACTTGGGAGGTACAGACCCCTAATATCTCTTAAAGAGGGACACTTGGGACGTATGGACCCCTAATATCTCCTATAAAGAGGGACACTTGGGAGATATGGAACTAGCTAGGTTCCAGTATATTTCTTCTCAATGTTCTGGAGACTCTGTAGCCTGGAAGGTTTAACAGCCCCATGTAACTCAGTTCGATTTTTTATTTGCCCCATTTTTCCTCAAAGGTATAGTAATAGCTCAATAAAATGCACCTCTGATTGATCCTCATATAACGTGTGTCATGTAGTAAACAATACAACTATGGTGGCGCAACTATGAAACAGTTCAACAAATCAAACAGTCAGCAGCCGGACCCTGAACTCCTACTCCACAAGTTCCCAAATAAACATATATAAAATAAAGTCTGGCGCTTAGAATGTCTGTTGGAGTATGACTAGACAAATGTCAATATAAAAGACAAAAAATAATGGAAATGTCCAAATGATTTTAATCATATATATACCAATAATCTGGCAACAACAGAATATAAATAAAAATAATCTGCTTAAAATCCAAAGACAATTATATTGCTCCAATTGTCTTATTATCTAAAATACCATAGACATGAAGGGATCTAACTCTGTGGCACCTAAAACACTACAAAAGTTCTGATGTCACAGATTCTTCCCTTAATATACTCTCAGTGTAAAAATCATGACATATATATTAAACATATAACAAACATCATTATGATATTCTCAAATACCCCTTATATAGCCCAAACTATCCCTAACTATATACCGGTATAATAAAAATTCTAAAAAAAAGGGGGAAAAATAAATGAGCAGAGTAAAGTTCGTTAGCGATTGGCAGAATAGTATTCCATCACACAAAATACCAATGTATCGGAAGCTCCAAAGCGCTATTCAAAAAGTATCCAAACCTCTTGCTATAATGTATCGCAGGTAACATTGGAGAAGAAATACATCTCTTGGCTGTGTTTCATATGTATATAACGTTTCCACTATAAGTGCAGTGTGTGCAATAACAACAAAAACGTACTGTTGATTTAAATGCTACTCCTGGTCCCTTATTAGAACAGGGCCAACAGTTCTCATTTGTTCAGCCTCTTCGATCCGTCTCACGATTTCTCCAGCTCCTAAGAGACTTCAATAGGAGAAAAGCACTTTCAACAGCACCACATTCGTATAAACACGATCCACATGAATATCATTTTGATACACACAAATATAGATTGTTGCACTTATCTCTCTTCCTTACACGGCTGGAACGCCTTTCGTTGCGGACACACTCGCACAAGTTCCAACAGGCTCCAATTCTCAGCGTGTCTCCTGCTTACTCCACAATCATTCAACAGATGAACGCACGCACCGATCCACAGCGTCTCCTGGAATCACAACTCCATCTTGCAATGTCTCTTCACTGCGCTCAGATAAACACCTCCAGACTCCTCATAGCCATTCTCCTCCAATGTATTGGTTATATACTTCTTTTAAAACTCCCTGAAGAAGAAACCTGTTTGGTTTTGAAACGCGTTGGAGTAGGGGGATATTGAGTATGAGCCTATGTTTTTAACTAACTTAAAACAAGATCGACCAACAAGTATATAACCAATACATTGGAGGAGAATGGCTATGAGGAGTCTGGAGGTGTTTATCTGAGCGCAGTGAAGAGACATTGCAAGATGGAGTTGTGATTCCAGGAGACGCTGTGGATCGGTGCGTGCGTTCACCTGTTGAATGATTGTGGAGTAAGCAGGAGACACGCTGAGAATTGGAGCCTGTTGGAACTTGTGCGAGTGTGTCCGCAACGAAAGGCGTTCCAGCCGTGTAAGGAAGAGAGATAAATGCAACAATCTATATTTGTGTGTATCAAAATGATATTCATGTGGATCGTGTTTATACGAATGTGGTGCTGTTGAAAGTGCTTTTCTCCTATTGAAGTCTCTTAGGAGCTGGAGAAATCGTGAGACGGATCGAAGAGGCTGAACAAATGAGAACTGTTGGCCCTGTTCTAATAAGGGACCAGGAGTAGCATTTAAATCAACAGTACGTTTTTGTTGTTATTGCACACACTGCACTTATAGTGGAAACGTTATATACATATGAAACACAGCCAAGAGATGTATTTCTTCTCCAATGTTACCTGCGATACATTATAGCAAGAGGTTTGGATACTTTTTGAATAGCGCTTTGGAGCTTCCGATACATTGGTATTTTGTGTGATGGAATACTATTCTGCCAATCGCTAACGAACTTTACTCTGCTCATTTATTTTTCCCCCTTTTTTTTAGAATTTTTATTATACCGGTATATAGTTAGGGATAGTTTGGGCTATATAAGGGGTATTTGAGAATATCATAATGATGTTTGTTATATGTTTAATATATATGTCATGATTTTTACACTGAGAGTATATTAAGGGAAGAATCTGTGACATCAGAACTTTTGTAGTGTTTTAGGTGCCACAGAGTTAGATCCCTTCATGTCTATGGTATTTTAGATAATAAGACAATTGGAGCAATATAATTGTCTTTGGATTTTAAGCAGATTATTTTTATTTATATTCTGTTGTTGCCAGATTATTGGTATATATATGATTAAAATCATTTGGACATTTCCATTATTTTTTGTCTTTTATATTGACATTTGTCTAGTCATACTCCAACAGACATTCTAAGCGCCAGACTTTATTTTATATGTGTGTCATGTAGTGCTGTATTTCAATATTTTAAGTTTTGTAGTTTAAGATTAATTCAATTCACCTACGTCATGCTGCCTCTCTGTGCCAGCCGGATGGAGCGCAGTGAGGGACAATCTTCACTCAACATAAGGAAAATCCTTCCCTCCTTCATGAAGGGGGCGGAGTGTATGAGTGTATGAAGATTGTCCCTCGCTGTGCACTGTCCAGTCCCAGGACTGGATTCTACAAGTGGATTCCACATCTGAGTGGAGGAGGGTAAGGGATGGTAAAAGGGGCGGCAGGGGGATCCTTTAGAATATAAATACTCTTGAACTACAAAATGTAAAATATTGAAGGACAGCGCTACATGACTAGGAGTATCAATCGAAGCTGCATTTTTATTTATCTGTTACTATCCCTTTAAGATGCGTCCTGGACACAATCAATATGCACAAAACCACACTGATGTATATCTGTACATTTCTCCTGGTAATTCACCGGACTGTGATCTTACTCACTTCTGATATTCAGTGTGCTTAGGCCTTGAATCACATTGTACAGTGTATGTGTGCTTTTGTGCCTACCATTAGACAGTGGAACAAGGCCGAGTTGTCAGACAGTGGTTTTGTGATTACCAGTTATTAGTGGAATAAGGCAGATGTGTCAGACAGTGCATGAGAGTATCTGTGAATACCAGTGGGACCCCGGAATGAGGCTGAGGTGTCAGACAGTGTATGTGTGTATATATATGTGCATCGGTTAAAGTGTTAATAATGTTTTACCATGAAAGCAGGTTCAATTAACCTTCATGGTATTTGGGCCATGGAAAGTTTTATTTCAATACTGTCACAGTTGTAGTTCAAGAGTAATTGAATGATAAAGAATCCTCCTCCTGCCCCTTTTACTGATGTAACACTGCTCACCTCAGAGCAGCAAGACTGTCCGGATGGATCACAGAGAGGGACAATCTTCAGTGATCATAAGGAAAAACCTGAAAAACCTGTCAAGGGGGTCAGGGTTTTCCTTATGATCACAGTAAGAAAATTGTCCCTTGCTGCGATCTGTCCGGTCATGTGACCAGATTCCACATCTGAGGGGAGGTGGATTACACTAGGTAAAAGGGGTGGGAGGGGGATACTTTATCATTCAATTACTCTTGTACTACAACTCTGACAGTATTGAAATAACATTCTCCATGGCCCAAATACTATGAAGATTAATTGGAGCTGCTTTTATTTTAAAACATTACTATCCATTTAACACCATTGCATAATATTGCATAATAGAACAAGGTTAGGGTGTCAGACAATGTGTGTGTGTGTGTGTTAGCAGTGGACAATGGAACAAGCCTGGAAGTGTATGTTGGGTTTTGTTAATACTAGTGGACAGTGGAACAAGGCTTGGGAAACAGACAGTGCTTGTGTGATTTTGTGATTACTAGTGGACAGTGGAACAAGGCTTGGGAAACAGACAGTGCTTGTGTGATTCTGTGATTACTAGTGGACAGTGGAACAAGGCTGGGGGTATCAGACAGTGTGTGTGTGTGATTCTGTGATTACTAGTGGACAGTGAAACAAGACTGGGGTATCAGACAGTGTGTGTGTGACTTTGTGATTACTAGTGGACAGTGGAACAGGACTGGGGGTATCAGACAGTGTGTGTGTGTGATTTTGTGATTACTAGTGGACAGTGGAATAAGACTGAGGTATCAGACAGTGTATGTGTGCTTTTGTGATTACTAGTGGACAGTGGAACAAGTCTGAGGGGTCTGACATTGTATTTGTGGGGCTGTTAATACTATTGGGAAAGTGATAAAAGCCTGGGGTGTCATACAGTGTATGTGTAATTCTGTGACGACCAGTGGGACAGTGGGTCTAGGATCGGGTGTCTGTGTGGTCCATGCAATTCACCCTACTATATCATCTCTGAATCTCAAACCAACCTAAATATCAACCCCTTTATTATACAACATGGATAGCAGATGCCTTCACCCTACTAGGGCTCTATGTGGCCCTCATTTGCTTAGTGCTTATATCCCACCCTCCTCTCTAATTTATAATCTTTCTTCCAACCCAAAACGCCTCTTCTCAACCTTCAGGTCACTTCTACGCCCACCAATGCAAACCCCTTCCACTAACTTCTCCGCCCAAGATCTCGCCACCCACTTCAAGGAGAAGATTGACTCCATCAGACATGATATCTGATCACTTCCACACCCACCCATCCAGCTTAGCCCTGCCACCTCCTCCACACACTCACTAAGCTCCTTCTCACCGGTCACCAATGACGAAGTTTCCCTTCTCCTCACTCACTCAAACCTAACCACATGCCCTCTTGGCCCAATCCAATCTCAATTCACTCAAGAACTTTCACCTCTACTAACGCCACCCCTTACTCACTTATTCAACCTCTCTCTTTCAACTGGCACCTTCCCATCCTCTTTCAAACATGCACTAATCACGCCAATTCTAAAGAAACCCTCCCTGGACCCAAACTCACTGTCAAACTACCGGCCCATTTCCCTACTCCCGTTCGCCTCCAAACTCCTTGAGCGTCTCGCATATAACCAGCTCCCTAAATTCCTCTGCTCCCATTCCCTGCTAGACCCCTTGCAATCTGGATTCTGTCCTCATCAGTCCACAGAGACTGCCCTCACTAAAGTGGCCAATGACTTGCTCTCTGCCAAGTCAAAAGGCCACTACTCCCTACTCATTCTCCTGGACCTGTCAGCCGCCTTTGACACAGTAGATCACCCACTCCTCCTCCAAGCCCTCCACTCTCTAGGTCTCTGTGACACTGCCCTCTCTTGGTTTTCATCATATCTCCGCAACCGCTCCTTCAGTGTGTCCTACTCTGACTCCACCTCCCCACCCCTCCCACTGTCTGTCGGAGTGCCTTAGGGTTCAGTCCTGGGCCCCTTGCTCTTCTCAATTTACACTGCTTCCCTTGGAAAACTAATAAACACCTTTGGGTTTCACCATCATCTCTATGCTGATGACACTCAAATCTATCTTTCCTCCCCAGATCTCTCCCCTTCCCTCCTGTCCCAGGTATCTGACTGTCTGTCTGCTGTGTCTTCCTGGATGTCCTCCCGTCAACACAAACTTAACCTTGGCAAAACCAAACTAATTATCTTCCTTCCCTCTCCTACCAGCCCTACCCCAGATATTACCCTCACTGTCAACAACACTACCATCACACCAACCCCTACAGCACGCTGCCTGGGGGTCACATTTGACTCTGCCCTATCCTTCATTCCTCACATCCAGTCAATCTCCAACTCATGCCGCCTCCACCTCCCAACATATCTAGAATCCGACCCTTTCTCACACAAGACACTACTAAAATTCTAATCCAAACACTCATCATGTCCCGTCTTGACTACTGTAACACTTTACTAATTGGCCTTCCTCTCACCCAAGTAACCCCACTACAGTCCATAATGAACTGTGCTGCAAGTCTAATCTACCTCACTCATCGCTTCTCCAACACCAGTCCCCCCCCACCAATCCCTACACTGGCTCCTATTAGCACATAGAATTATATTCAAAATTCTGGTGCTAACTTATAAACCCCTCACTAACACGGCACCCCCCTATATCTCATCTCTCATTTCCAAATACACTCCCACTCGCCATCTTCATTCTGCACACAACCTTCTGCTCTTATTACATCCTCCCACTCCCACCTACAGGACTCCTCCCACTCCTACCTACAGGACTTCTCCCACTTCCGCCTACAGGACTCCTCCCACTTCCGTCTACAGGACTCCTCCCACCTACAGGATTTCTCCCACTTCCGCCTACAGGACTTCTCCCACTCCTGCCTACAGGACTCCCACTCCTGCCTACAGGACTTCTCCCACTCCCGCCTACAGGATTTCTCCCACTCCTGCCTACAGGACTCCCACTCCTGCCTACAGGACTTCTCCCACTCCCGCCTACAGGACTTCTGCCGTGCTGCACCTGAGCTCTGGAATTCCCTCCCCCGCCCAATCAGACTCCCCCAGCCTTCAAATCTTCAGACACTCCCTGAAAACTCACCTCTTCAGTGAAGCCTATCAACTACCTCCATAAATACTATCACCAGGATTCACCCCTTCCCTGGACCACAACACTCACCAGCACTTCTCTCTCCCACTCACTGACCGGCAGCTATGTGGCAGGAGACACTTACAGAGAAAAAACAAATAACAATGCGCACCCTCTACCTATAGCGCCCTTCTAAAGTGTCCACATGTTGGATGTAGAGAACACTAGTGTGTGTGAAATGTAGTCCAAAACAGTTCTATATCAGGTATGCAGCTCTATCCACAGAGTCCTCAGTTGCACTCATCACAATCTGTATACAAAAAAGAGAAAAGACAGAGCGCAAAGGCGACTTGCGAGTAGCATCTGTCATGGAAATGTAGATAATGTGAATAAATATAGATATATGCTTGTAAGGAATGTCCATAAACATTACAGAGGTCTCTTCTTACATCATAGGGAGTAGTCCTGGATTCAAGCCGTTCCAAGTGTACTCTCTTGCTTCAAGTGGAGACATTAGCAATATGGGTATATAATATGGCTTCTGTGTGCATACTGTAACGTATCCCCTTTTATTATTCAATAAAGCATTCTACATTCCTGTCGTACACTTCTTGTATGCTTCCACTGACGCCCCTTTGAAGTAGCCGGGTCGGGCTTTTACTGCACCTGCACTGAAAGATGTCTGGTGAGTGATTCTCTTACGAGGGGTAAATTCTGAGTTTTTATATGCAGAGTTGCTCTTAGATTGGTTGTGCATCCTTCTGTTTGCAAGGACATCCGTTTCTCAATTAGTGGGCATCTTAACGTCTCCACGTGAAGGAAGAGTGTGAAGAAACAAGAGTTTAAACTTTTATGTCACTGTGATATGTGAGGACTGGTTAATTACATGGACATTACAATAATACATCTGCTATGGACCTTGCCCATCTCAAGTCCTTTGAACTCAACCTCGCCATCTATTGGTTGAACCTTGCATTGCAGCATTGTGCTATGCACTGCCATCTATTGTTTGGTGACAAGCATAACAGCATTGTTCGGCGCACTGCCATCTATTGGTTGGTGACATACATTGCAACATTGCTGTGTCCCATGCGAGTATGCAAATATGTCACTGTTGCATTCTGGTACCTCCAGTTTCTCTTCAATGTTTTAATTATACTCCCCAATCCTACACCCCAAAATTGTGATACTCTGTTATGATGGTCGTATGTTTTGTCTTCTGTGTATCGTGATATTTTGTTATATTCATGTCGCCCCAACTTAAATGTATGCTGTGAAAGGCTTGGTATTCAATTTCAATAAAAGTTGATGTGTGTTTCTATCATTGAAGCAGATGTTTAAGTTCTGGTTCTAGTTGATATTAGGCCTGTATAACCAAAAGTTCTTTGTAAAAGGTGGTGTTATTTTACAAAGAGCAGAGAGGTTAGTTTCTGCCAGGAAGAGGTGTCATTGTTGCAGAGGGGACTGAATCTGTTCTCTGCAACAAGGCAGAGAGGGTACGATACCTGCTCTGCAGTGACCTGTTCCAGTGTCTCTGAGGCCTGTCTGGTGTAAATGACCTGGTAGGTTCCCCCCCGTAACGCTACAGGGGTGGGCGCCTGCTGCGGGGCCATCACATTGGTGGCAGCTGTGGGATCTCTGCACTATAGAGTCCAAACCACCACTGGGATTCACCTCCATCGGGAGTTTCAGAGGAGAGCACAGCCAGACCCCGAGATGGAAGCTGTTTAGAAGCAGCTGAGCATCACAGCGCTGAAGGAGCTGATCACCGCCCGAGGGTCTGATCATGGTCAACGCAGTAAGCCCGAGCTTGTTGTGCAGCTGATCAAAATGGATGTGAAGGCTGGCATAGCTAAGGCCCCAGCTCCACAGCAAAGGACAGAAACCCCCTTTCAGCAGAGGATGCTGGAGAGACTGGCTTACTTCGTCACACCTGTCTCTGAGGGCGCCATAATAGAGGTAATGTGGCAGGTTCAGGCAGAGCTAGACCATGCAGGAGACACAGGGTTCAATAGCTGATTCCCGCTTGATGCTGGGTCCTGGAGAAGCAGCGGAACAGTAATGGATCTTAAGGTAACCCACCAGCCCTTCAAGGATCAGGAGGCAGAGGTGAACCTCAGGGGGGGATGCCAGATAACCAGTCTGGTTCCCCAACCAGCCACCTGCAAAGAGATGCCTGAGGAGATCCACTGTGAGAAATCCAGTGTGGATGTAGAGAGATTGTTTCCCAGTAGTGTTGTGGAACTGGAGAATGAAAGCCAATGGGACAATTCCGCTTCCCAACAGCCCCTGCAGGACACGGAGACAGATAACCCAAAAGTTTCTGGTCAAGTAGCAGAAGGTGTCACAGGGCGGAAGGCAGTTCCTCAAAATGATGGCTGTGGAGCAAGTAGCCACACACTTCCTCCACCCACCGACATGCCAGGTACAAGTGGTACAGTGGAGACGGCAGAGTGCAATGTGCTGGATTCCTGCATCAGCCCCTTGAAAGGGGCCCAGAGCATAGGTCATGGGAGTGCCAAGGAACTTATCACTCCTGTGATATATTGGAAGCCTCCATCACAATGTAGCTGGGCACCAGCCTTGGCACCTTGGCCCAAAACATTGTCTTTGATTTGGGAGCCATCGGGTTCCAGGCACCCAAGTTGGAGGGTGTCCCAAAGGATTGGAATAGCCCCAGAGTTTTTTCCCCCTGTTGGTTCCCCTGGCCCTTTTGGATGTTTGCAGAGGACCGCATTTGGGAGGAGTGATTTGTCACCTGCTGCCCTAGGGTTGGAACCCACCAACACATGTGTCCTTGGTCCCCAAGTTCATGGTTCAGATGACCCTCTTCCCCCGGGAGATACCTGGGCTTCTGTTGCTCCTCAAAGTTTTATGTTTTGGCTGGAGAGGTGGGATCCATTTAGCTTGGCCCAAAGGACTGGCAGTTCGCTACCCTTGGACAAAGGAGGTGGGACAGAAAGCTGCGCCTGGTGCGTGTCTCACCCAACTCACCCTTATTTTGGACTGTGGGACCCTGCACGATGTACACTCTGGTCCTACAAGCAGGATTCGGGGACAACTGTGTTTTAATTCCCCCTGTAAATCAAGTGAGTCTGCAGGGGGCCTGTGGGAGACCGCCCCGCCACTCACTTATTTGGGAGGGGGAGGAGTGTGAAGAAACAGGAGTTTAAACTTTCATGTCCCTGTGATATGTGAGGACTGGGGCATTATATGGACATTACAGCAATACAACTGCTATGGACCTTGCCCATCTCAAGTCCTTTGAACTCAACCTCGCCATCTATTGGTTGAACCTTGCATTGCAGCATTGTGCTATGCACTGCCATCTATTGGTTGGTGACAAGCATAGCAGCATTGTTCAGTGCACTGCCATCTATTGGTTGGTGACATACATTGCAACATTGCTGTGTCCCATGTGAGTATGCAAATATTTCACTGTTGCATTTTGGTACGTCCAGTTTCTCTTCAATGTTTTAATTATACTCCCCAATCTTACACCCCAAAATTGTGATACTCTGTTATGTTGGTCGTATGTTTTGTCTTCTGTGTATCATGATATTTTGTTTTGTTCATGTCGCCCCAAGTTAAATGTATGCTGTGAAAGACCTAGTATAAAATAAATAAATAAATAAATAAATAAATAAATAAAAAAAAAAAAAAAAAAAAATTTTTGGACTTGTTTAGGTTCTGTTACTGGGGGTGGGGATTGCTGATACCATTTTAAAAGCAGTGTGGTTTTATCAGGGCAGAGGAGTTACTTCTGGACTGAATCTGTTCCCCACAACAAGGCAGAGGGGTTAGTGTCTGCCCAGCTGAGACTTTGCAGCAGGGGAGGATACCTGCTCTGCAGTGACCTGTTCCACTGGGTAGAAGTGCGAGTCTCTACCCAGGTCACTGCTCCCCATTGGGCTGACTGCACCTGGAGGTCTTCCAGTCTGGCTGACCACTCTTCCTCTGAGTTGTGCAGCTAGATCCAGTGGTCTTCTGAGGCCAGTCCAATGTAAATGACCTGGTAGGTGCCCCCCTAATGCTACAGGGGTGGGCGCCTGCTGCTGGGCCGTCACAAAGAGAGAGTACATTTGTAACGGCTTCAATCCGGGACTACTCCCTATGATCTAAGAAGAGACCTCTGTAATGTTTATGGGCATTCCTTACAAGCATTGTTCTTGTAAGTAGATTTATTTACATTATCTACATTTCCATGACAGATGCTACTCTCAGGTCACCTTTACGCTCTGTCTTTTCTCTTTTTTATACACAAGAGAAACTTACACCCAACAGCACTTACTCCTTCTGTGTTCAACCCACCTTCCTCTAGACTGTAAGCTCTCACCAGCAGGGGGCCCTCTGATCCTTCTGTTCCCCACATGTGATTTGTACTATTTAATATCTCTCTATGTCTATCCCCTATTGTACAGCGCTGTGGAATAAGTTGTCGCTATGTAAATAAAGATTAATTATAATAACCCCACATATCCACTCACACTCCCAGTGAGTTCCAAATAAAGTGGTGTGACTCTGGTGCAAACCAGCTCTAGGAGAGGACTAATAATCCCCATTGATTTAAATGAGTATTTTAACCTGTTGAATGCTAGAGAGGTCTTGAACGTGCAATAATGGAGACCTAAACACTTAAAGGGATAGTAATATTTAGTTTTATCTTTATTTTATTTTGTAGGCATTAAAAAAACATGAAGAACGATATAAGTCTTATCTCTCAGACCTTTATGGTTTGAGAGATATTCACAAGCAAAGTTTCCCCTCCCGCCCCTTTTACCTAGTGTAAGACATCTCTTCTCAGATGTGGAATCCAGTCCATAGACCAGACAGATAACAGAAGGGGACAATCTTCTTCCTATGAGAACAATGAAAACCCTGCCCCCCTTTTACCTAGTGTAAGCCATCTCTTCTCAGATGTGGAATCCAGTCCATAGACCAGACAGATAACAGCAGGGGACAATCTTCTTCCTATGAGAACAATGAAAGCCCTGCCCCCCTTTTACCTAGTGTAAGCCATCTCTTCTCAGATGTGGAATCCAGTCCATAGACCAGACAGATAACAGAAGGGGACACTCTTATTCCTATGAGAACAATGAAATCCCTGCCTCCCTTTTACCTAGTGTAAACCATCTCTTCTCAGATGTGGAATCCAGTCCATAGACCAGACAGATAACAGAAGGGGACAATCTTCTTCCTATGAGAACAATGAAAGCCCTGCCCCCCTTGACAAGTTTTTCAGGTTTTTCCCTTATCTTAATTGAAGATTGTCCCTCTCTGCAGTCTACCTGGGCACCTCCCTTCTGCTCTGGCTGAGCAGTGTTACATCAGTAAAAGGGACGGGAGGGGGATACTTTATCATTGAATTACTCTTGAATTACAACTCTGACAGAACTGAAATAACACTCTCCAAAGTCCAAATACTATGATGATTAATTAGAGCTGCTTTTATTATGAGACATTACTATCCATTTAACCCCCTTCTGTGCTATGCTCCTTCTGAACACAGTTTTCCTTGAACCTCTGTTTCCAGTGGGGAGTCCGGGGACCCCTCTGTCATCACTAATATCAGCAATGATTAGACTGGACCTTTCGGCTCCCTTCACTGGACTTTGGAGAATGCTGACCAGGAGGAGCAAAAGGGGGGTGAATGTCCAGGTCATCAGTATTAATTCCTTACATGATTGGGTAAGTGATCAAAATGGGGGGCCATCAGGAGGACATGATGCCCCCCAATAAGGATTGATTGAAAAAAAAAAATCAAAGTAAATGGCAGGGGGCAGAGTTAATGTACGTACGTGGGGTGGGTGCTGCACCCTGGGTTTAGCTGTATCGGCTGTGAGCTCGGCAAATTATAAGCTACGTTTAACTCTTTTTCTTGTTACATGCGACATATTATTATAATATTACAATATTTATAGACCACTGTGAACCACTACCACTTTTTTTGGTGTTTTTTCTTTGACATTGGTTAGTTAAACCTTTGAATGCCAGAGAGGTAGCAATGATTTCCCTTCTGGGATTGAAACTTTGGTCATTTTTCAATAAATTGATGCTCGTTTGAAATTTTAGTATTCCTGCAAGTGCTGATCATCCTGCACTGTACTGGTGGTACCTGGGATCTGGTGCCCCGGCCTGTGCACCAAATGGGGCGAGTGCGTCCTGATCAGCAATTTAACCCCTTCAGTGCCAGCGAATTTTCTGTACCCTTCAGGTCAGACACATTTTCAGCAGTTTTGCCATCAGTCTGTTTAGGCTGATTGTTGTTGGTAACAACAAATTAATTCAGCCTTTGCAACAACTAAATTCTGCATTGAGTGACAAGCTATGATTTAATAAATACAAAATGTATATAGTTACACACTATGTATCAAATACTTTTCTCTTGATTGTGAATGTTTCAGTTATTTGAAAAAGTCCTCCAAGTAAAAAATACCAAATATGTATAGTTTTATCTATGTTCATGGCTAGCACAGAGCCCTAATCATTTTGTGAACTAAAATGTACATTCCAGTGGCTACATAGTAAAACTACCCTACGACAGCTGAATCCTATTTAATACTTCACTAGAATGTTTGTCAGAAGTCATCATGCGCAGTAGTGACTGTCTGAATGCACAGAATGCTGGGAGGTGTAGGAATGCTGGGAGCACAGAATGCTGGGAGGTGTAGGGATGCTGGGAGGTATAGGGATGCTGGGAGGTATAGGGATGCTGGGAGGTGTAGGAATGCTGGGAGTTCTGTGCTGGGAGCATTCTTTGCTTTTGGGCAGTCTCTACAGTGCATGACTGTGTTGGCGGCAGGACACAGAGCAGAACCGACCTCTTAACTCTTTGAGTGCCAGAAGGGTATGCAACACATTGCAGTTCCTTCAGCATCTGAGTCGGGCGTGCATCACAGGGATTGCCTGATGATGTAGCGACCCGGCTTTCTTAAAGGCACAGTACAGTATTGCTCCACTTCTCAGAGGTGAAGCAATCAGTATTTAAACTGTCTGGACACCACTTCAGTTGCCCTTTCGTGGTGTTCCAGTGCAGTTGTTGTTGGACTCTGCGTATGACCTGGCTTGTCTGACTAACCAATCTGGTGCTGACCTGTGGCTCCGTCTGACTTCCCGCTCCGTGTATGACCCTAGGCTTGTCCTACAACCAATGTGGTGCAGACCTGCAGCTCTGGCTATTTGCTCCGTGTATGACCAGACTTGTCTGACCATCCCATCTGGTGCTGTCCTGTGGCTCTGTCCAGCTTGTCCTTTGAGTAGCTCCTCACCCACGGACACCCATCTGGAGCAGGTCTGGGGCTCTGGTATCCTTTCCTGCTAGGCTGACTGCAGACATGACTCAGTACCTACTTGTGTTCCTGGTCGAAATTAACATGTTCTACAGAAGATCATCAGTGGCTGATCCGGTTCCTGTTCCATACCAAGTTCCAGCAGAGACTACCAGTGGCTTCCGCCTAGTTTCAACAGTGAGGTCTATCCTAGGCGGCCTACTATTCCTGATAGTAGTGCTAGCTTTTCTGTTGACCTACTGCCTATTCCTATTTGTCCGCTGTTATACTTTATTCTGTGTCTTGAATAAAGCTTGTTTTATATTATACGTTCTGACTCCTGAGTTCTCTGGGTTACCATGACAACAATGAAATGAATACCCAGCGAAGGAGGAACCATAGTGAAAAAAGACGTGTCCATCAAGTCCAGACCATGCCAAAAACACCCCTGTTGATCCAGAGGAAAGTAAAAAAATTTTTTGCCCCAAGTGGGTAAAAAACTTAATTCCTGACTCCAAATAGCAGTCAGATATTTCCCTGGATCAACATCCTATCTGCATTAATGCCATCTGTCTTAATTCTCAATATTGTTCTGTGCTAGATAGGCATCATTTGCTTTTTTTGAAAGCAGTTACATTATTTGCAAGCAAAAAGCCCCAATGCAAAGAATTCCATAGCTTTACCGCCCTTACTGTAAAAAAACCCTTCCTTTGTTTAAGTCGCAATCACCTTTCCTCTAGTCTTAATGGAGGACCTCTCATTTTTATCTCATCTCTTTGTGTGAATAATTAATTGGATAGTTCTTTGTACTGACCTTGAATATATGTGTGTAAATAGTAATCATATCACCCCTTAGACATCTCTTCTCTAATGTAAACAAACCCAGTTTGACTAGTCTCTCTTTATAACTCAGATCCTCCAATCCCTTTATCAGTTCAGTAATGTATTTTTTAAGAACTGGTGCCCAAAACTGTACTCCATATTCTAGATAAGGCCTAACCAAGGATTTATACAGAGGTAGGATAATATTAGCATCCCTTGCTTCTACACCTCTTTTTATGCAGGCTAGTACTCTATTTGCTCTTGCAGCTGCTGAGTGACTCTGCACACTGCTGTGAAGTCTATTGTCTATCAGTTCTCCTAAATCTTTCTCTAATGAGGATTTCCCAAGTTGTTTCCCATTTAGAGTATATGTAGCAAGTTTGTTTCTACAACCCAAATGCATAACCTTACATTTATCTACATTAAATGTCATCTGCCACTTTTCTGCCCATTCACTCAGTTTATCTAAATTCTTCTGCAGAGAAAAAACATGCAGCTCTGTATGTATTTCCTTACATAGCTTAGTGTCATCAGCAAAGACTGAGACATTACTTTCAATTCCCAATTCTAGACCATTAATAAACAAATTAGGTTCTGTTCTCTGCCATGTATAATCTAAATTGTTCTCAATCCATGTACAGATATCACCTCCCAATCCACAGCCTTTTAATTTATACAGCTGCTGCAAGAGCAAATAGGGTACTAGCCTGCATAAATAGAGGTGTAGAAGCAAGGGATGCTAATATTATCCTACCTCTGTATAAATCCTTGGTTAGGCCTCATCTAGAATATGGAGTACAATTTTGGGCGCCTGTTCTAAAAAAAGACATTACTGAACTGGAAAAGGTGCAGAGACGTGCAACAAAACTGATAAAGGGATTGGAGGATCTGGGTTATAAAGAGAGACTAGCCAAACTGGGTTTGTTTACATTAGAGAAGAGACGTCTAAGAGGTGATATGATTACCATTTACATATACATTCAAGGTCAATACAAAGAACTATCCAATTAATTATTTACGCAAAGAGCTGAGCTAAGAACAAGAGGTCATCCATTACGACTATAGGAAAGGCGCTTTGAACTAAAACAAAGGCAGGGATTCTTCACACTAAGGGCAGTAAAGCTATGGAATTCTTTGCCTTGGGATGTTGTACTTGCAGATAATGCAACTGCTTTCAAAAATACAATGGGTGCCTATCTAGCATGGAACAATACTGAAAGTATGACAGATGGCTTCAATGCAGACAGCAAAGAAAGGAAAGTACAAGGAGAGCTGTACTGCAAATTTAAGTATATTCTCAAATATCAATATGAATTGATACTCACTTCAATTGTCATACCTGCACCTGTATATGGTTACCAGTATAAATGCATACAGGGATTTTAGATGCTGATTCTCCCTGTTACGGAATCACTGTATGTAGCATCAGGGAACCATTTACATCCTTTTGGAATGTAGAGAAGAAAGGATCCAAGAAACCAGCAGCAGACCAGTCAAATCCAACAATATAAATTGTATTATTAAAAAGCATAATTCAAATTCCTCAACATGTTTTGTGGTATCAAACCACTTCATCTGGAGACAGGTTGTTGATCCACAGAACTAACTGACTGCCATTTGGAGTCAGGAAGGAATTATTTTACCCACTTGGGGGCAAATTGGAAATGGCTTCAGAGGGCTTTTCTATCTTCCTCTGCATCAACAGGGGTTTTTTTTGGCATGGGCTGGACTTGATGGACGCATGTCTTTTTTCAGTCTCATCATCTATGTTATTATGCATGTAGTAACCTGTTGTGAGGCACTGTATCAAAGGCTTTTGCAAAATCCAAGAATACTACATCAACAGCGATTCCCTTGTCCAAATTTCCACTTACCCTTTCATAAAATGCAAGTAAATTAGTCTGACATGATCTATTCTTCATAAAACCATGCTGATTCTTACTAATACGATCGTTTGTCTTCACATAGTTCTGAATACTGTCAGTTAATAACCCTTCTAATATCTTACCTGCTATGGAAGTCAAGCTCACAGGTCTATAATTTCCTGGTTTGGATCCTGCTCCCTTTTTGAACAATGGAACTACATCAGCTTTCCTCCAATCACAGGGCACTATGCCTGATGAAAGTGAATCAATAAATATTAAGTATAATGGTCTTGCTATTAATCAGTTAAGTTCTTTAAGTACCCTTGGGTGTATACCTTCAGGTCCAGGTGCTTTATTCAATATAACACTTTCCAGGCTCTTTTGGACTTTGTCCTCTGTAAACCATGTACATGATGGAGGAAATTCTGTGGTTTTCTCTGTTTATCCATCACCTGTCATTGCTGCTTCCTTTGTGTATACTGAAGCAAAGAATGTATTTAGGGTGTCAGCCGTAGCCTTATTCTCACTAATCAATTCACCTGTCTTAGTCCTAAGAGGACCAATAACAACCTCAATTTTTTTGGTTATTAATACTTCTAGGATTGTTTAGGATTTTTCTTGCTCTCATTTTGCAATATTTCTCACATTTCCAGTTTTAGCTAGCCTAATTGTTTGTTTGCAGATTTGATTACATTCTTTATATTTTTTAAATGATGCATCTGTCCTGTATGACTTAAACACTTTAAAAGCATGTTTCATATTTCTTATTTCCCTTCAAACCTCATCACTAAGCCACACCGGTTTCACTTTACTCCTCTTGTGCTTATTCCCCAATGGTATATATTGGGAGGTTTTAACTATGCTGAAATTGACTGGAGCAATATGAATTCCAGCACAACAAAGGGAATTTCTTTTTTGAGTATGATAAATGATAATTTTATGTCTCAACTAGTAGAGTAGCCAGCTTGAAAAGAGGCCTTGTTTGACCTAGTTCTCTCAAACAATTCTGACATGATAAACAATGTGCAAGTAAGGGAACATTTAAGCAACAGTGACCACAATATGGTATCCTTTCAAATTTGTTATGAGAAACCCAATAGCAAGGGTTTAACCAAAACATTGCATTTTAAAAAGGCTAATTTTACAAATGTAAAAGGAGTATTAAAGGATATTCAATGGGATGTAATCTTCAAAGATAACAATGCACAAGGATCACGGAATTTGTTTAAAATGCTCTTAGACAAATATACTCAACATTATAATTACATGTTCTGACCTAGAAGCCTTTTCCATTTGCAGTAAAATTTGGGCTTCCTCCAACTCCCCAATATTAGGTGGCTTGTAGCAATTCTCAATTAACATATTTTTATTATGTGTGCCCCCCAGTGTGTGTATTTCAACCCACAGGGCCTCAGCATTTTCACTGGTCCCTTCATTTATATCTTCCCTTATACTAGGTTTTAAGGCCCACAACAGAGCAGAGAGAATACCGTTTTATTGCTCTCACTACAAGAAGAATTTATTCTTCAAGAAATTACCCCCCACACTCACACACACACACATACATACACAGACACACACACACACACATACAGACACACACACACACAAACACAGACACACACACAGACAGACACAGACAGAGACATACACACACACACACACAGATACACGCACAGACACACACACAGACAGACACACAAAGACACACACACAGACATACACACACACACAGACATACACATACACACAGATACACACACAGACACACACATACACAGCCACACACACAGACATACACAGACACAGACAGACACACACACATAGTTACACAGACACACACACAGATACACACACACACACAGATACACACATACACACACAGACACAAACACAGACACACACACAGACATACACATACACACACACACACAGATACTCACACACACACACATACACACACACAAAAACACATACACAGCCACACACACAGACACACACACACAGCCACACACAGACACACACACAGACACACACACAGACACACACACAGACATACACACACACACACACACACTAGTAAACTGCACTAAAAATGTGAATTATTTTTGAAAATCATCAAAAAACCTGTGTAGGCCAGAAATCTGCACTAAACATGACTGTCTGAGATATCACCAACACACAAACCCCTCTACACAAATACAGTAATCTGTACAAACATATGAAATAACCAACAGATTACCCCCCCCAACGAGCCCAGCACTCTGCACTAAACGTGTGACTGAGGGCGAGTTCACCAACAAGCCCCACCCCCAAGAATCCCAATAACCTGCACTAACATGTAACGGAGGGTGAAATCACCAACAAAATCCCCCCACCCAAGAGAATCCCAATAATCTGCACTGAACATGCGACTAAAGGTGAGACCACCAACAAATGAAATCACCATCAAGCCCCCCCCCCCCCCCCGTGAATCCCAGTAATCCAGATTATTTGTGTGAATGAGGGTGAACTCCGCTCCCAGCAGTAGGATTTTCTGGATCTTCACTCAATCCCTTTGGCTTTCAGCTCATCTCTGACTCGTCTCAGATAATCAGGATCCGGGTACCCAAAACTACAGCGAAGAGAACAGCACAGAGTTAGTAATCCCGCTCTGTGTATTACACACACTGTTCTGTATGTAATACAGATACGGACAGAGACACACATTGTAACATAGTAAATTAGGTTGAACAAGTTCAACCTTTGCCTCCTACCCCAGTCACTAGGGTGACCACATTTCCCTTCTGCCATTCCGGGACGTGGTCACCCTACCAGTCACTGAGAATTTTATAGCTTTCCTGCTGCCAAATAAATTAGTCTTTATCAGACCTTCCTGATCTGCCTACTAATACACAGTATAACCCTGTCTGTTACTAATACACAGTATAACCCTGTATGTTTCCTTTTGAAAGAAATGTATGTAATCTTCTATTAAATATATCCATTGTATCTGCTGTAACCCCATCACTGGACAAGGAATTCCACAATTTAACAGTCCTTACTGTAAAAAAACCCTTCCTCTGCTGAAATCTAAACCTCCTTTCCTATAATCTCGAGGGGTGTCCCCTGGTCACCTGATCAGGCCTTGGAATGAATAGCTCACCACAGAGATCCTTGTACTGACCTCTCATATACTTGTACAATGTGATAAGGTCTCCTCTTAGTCGTCTTTTCTCTAGAGTAAATAAACCAAGTTTGTCTAGTCGTTCCTCATATGTCAAGTCCTCCATTCCCTTAATTAATTTTGTTGCTCTCCACTGTACCCACTCTAGTTCTAGTATATCCTTTTTCAGAACTGGTGCCCAGAACTGCACTGCGTGTGTGTCACACATTACACTGTATGTAATACAGACCCACATATACTGCTCTGTGTATAATACAGATATACACACACACACTGCTCTGTGTATAATACAGATACATACACTGCTCAGTGTATATTACAGATACACACACTGCTCTGTGTATAATACAGATACACACACACACTGCTCTGTGTATAATACAGATACACACACACTGATCTGTGTATAATACAGATACACACACACTGCTCTGTGTATAATACAGATACACACACACTGCTCTGTGTATAATACAGATACACACACACTGCTCTGTGTATAATACAGATATATACACACTGCTCTGTGTATAATAAAGATACACACACTAATCTGTGTATAATATAGATATATACACACTGTTCTGTGTATAATACAGATACACACACTGCTCTGTGTATAATACAGATACACACACACCGCTCTGTGTATAATACAGATACATACACACTGCTCTGTGTATAATACAGATACACACTCACTAATCTGTGTATAATACAGATACACACACACACACACTAATCTGTGTATAATACAGATACACACACTGCTCTGTTTATAATACAGATGCACACACACTGATCTGTGTATAATACAGATACACAAACACTAATCTGTGTATAATACAGATACACACACTGCTCTGTGTATAATACAGATACACACACACTGCTCTGTGTATAATACAGATACACACACACTGCTCTGTGTATAATACAGATACACACACACTGATCTGTGTATAATACAGATACACACACTGCTCTGTGTATAATACAGATACACACACTGCTCTGTGTATAATACAGATATACACACGCTGCTCTGTGTATAATACAGATACACACACACTGCTCTGTGTATAATACAGATACACACACACTGCTCTGTGTATAATACAGATACACACACACTGATCTGTGTATAATACAGATACACACACACACTGATCTGTGTATAATACAGATACACACACTGCTCTGTGTATAATACAGATACACACACTGCTCTGTGTATAATACAGATACACACACTGCTCTGTGTATAATACAGATACACACACACTGCTCTGTGTATAATACAGATACACACACACACTGATCTGTGTATAATACAGATACACACACACACTGATCTGTGTATAATACAGATACACACACTGCTCTGTGTATAATACAGATACACACACTGCTCTGTGTATAATACAGATACACACACTGCTCTGTGTATAATACAGATATACACACACTGCTCTGTGTATAATACAGATACACACACACTGCTCTGTGTATAATACAGATACACACACACTGCTCTGTGTATAATACAGATACACACACACTGATCTGTGTATAATACAGATACACACACACTAATATGTGTATAATACAGATACACACACTGCTCTGTGTATAATACAGATACACACACCGCTCTGTGTATAATACAGATACACACACACTGATCTGGGTATAATACAGATACACACACACTGATCTGTGTATAATACAGATACACACACTGATCAGTGTATAATACAGACACACACACTGATCTGTGTATAATACAGATACACACACTGCTCTGTGTATAATACAGATACACACACTGATCTGTGTATAATACAGATATACACACACACTAATCTGTGTATAATACAGATATATACACACTGTTCTGTGTATAATACAGATACACACACACTAATCTGTGTATAATACAGATACACACACTGCTCTGTGTATAATACAGATACACACACTGCTCTGTGTATAATACACATACACATTACTCTGTGTATAATACAGATACACACACTGCTCTGTGTATAATACAGATACACACACACTAATCTGTGTATAATACAGATACACACACTAATCTGTGTATAATACAGATATACACACACACCGCTCTGTGTATAATACAGATATATACACACTGTTCTGTGTATAATACAGATACACACACACTGCTCTGTGTATAATACAGATACACACACCGCTCTGTGTATAATACAGATACATACACACTGCTCTGTGTATAATACAGACACACACACACACTGCTCTGTGTATAATACAGATACACACACACTAATCTGTGTATAATACAGATACACACACTAATCTGTGTATAATACAGATATATACACACTGTTCTGTGTATAATACAGATACACACACACTGCTCTGTGCATAATACAGACACACACACACTGCTCTGTGTATAATACTGATACACACACTGCTCTGTGTATAATACAGATACACACACACTGCTCTGTGTATAATACAGATACACACACACTAATCTGTGTATAATACAGATACACACACTGAGCTGTGTATAATACAGATACACACACACTGCTCTGTGTATAATACAGATACACACACTGCTCTGTGTATAATACAGATACACACACTGATCTGTGTATAATACAGATACACACACACACTGATCTGTGTATAATACAGATACACACACTAATCTGTGTATAATACAGATACACACACTGAGCTGTGTATAATACAGATACACACACACTGCTCTGTGTATAATACAGATACACACACCGCTCTGTGTATAATACAGATACATACACACTGCTCTGTGTATAATACAGACACACACACACTGCTCTGTGTATAATACAGATACACACACACTAATCTGTGTATAATACAGATACACACACTAATCTGTGTATAATACAGATATATACACACTGTTCTGTGTATAATACAGATACACACACACTGCTCTGTGTATAATACAGACACACACACACTGCTCTGTGTATAATACTGATACACACACTGCTCTGTGTATAATACAGATACACACACACTAATCTGTGTATAATACAGATACACACACTGATCTGTGTATAATACAGATACACACACTGATCTGTGTATAATACAGATACACACACACTGCTCTGTGTATAATACAGATACACACACTGCTCTGTGTATAATACAGATACACACACTGCTCTGTGTATAATACAGATACACACACTGATCTGTGTATAATACAGATACACACACACTAATCTGTGTATAATACAGATAGACACACACTGCTCTGTATATAATTAACATGTCTTGAACTTCATTTTGTATTCTTAATGCAATTGCAATTTGTTTGATCATACTTGGAGGGTCCGCCGAACATTGTGGTTTTATGGTGAATATCGTTCCAAGTCACAGTGTCCTTAGACCCACTGGTGCGCGATTCCCCCACTGTGAAGATTAGTTTTTGGTCGAAAGCCTTCCTGAGCAGCTGTAATATCTCTCTCCCCTCTGTGTCATCAGGTAAATAGGCCGTACGCGAAGCGCCAGAGAAAGGTTTCCCAGGATTAGGATGATTTGCCTGAAACATTCCAAAACAAGGTAAAAATGTGAGAATGTCAAGAAACTATAAAATGTGGGTTCCTGGAGAGTAAAATCACTGGCCCCCTCACAGACACATGTGCTGCAGTATAAAGTGGTACTGAGTATCCTGACACAGTAGGTAATATGGGAGGACCCAGGTTTAGGCCTATTACTGAGTACAAACTTGTGTGTTTGAATAGGAAAGTCTCCTACCCCTGCGGGGCCTGGAGACCCTCCCACAGAACGGGGAGATAAAACTCACCTGTCACTGAAACCATTTCCAAATTTAACCCTTCAAGGAACAGAGGCATATGAAATGCATTGTCCATTATCCTGTCCTTACAGGGTTAAAAGGCAACTATGACTCGGATACATTCCTGAGGGCAGATCTGCTGCTCTGGGACGATTAAGTCGCTGTTGAATTGTCAGCCCTGCAGGACCAAATGGGGAAAGACCTGGGTTTTTTAAAGAAACAGAACACGGTGCACCCCTTTCCGCCCTGGTGAGGGAGACTGTGAAGTGTCCTGGTTTAGTCTTGTTGGGCAGCGCTCAGTCCCCATACCCCAGGGATGCACAATGTTAAGCCTCCCTGGACGTGATACAATTTCCATCATGGCCACCAGCCAACACCTGGGATCTGTAGTCTGGCAGCAGCCACAGACTCTAGTGAAGGTCTTCCAGGGTCCAACACTAGGGGCCCATGGATGATGAAAGCCGCAACACTGCAGCTGCCTTGGTGGTCTCACAGTAGCAATTGAACTGTGCATATAGACCATTTATTTTTTTATCTTGTCTTTACTGACATTATTCTTTTTCATGTTAAAAAAAACTTGATCTGCTATTCAGAGATAATCACTGACTGGTCTTCATTCTTACTGACAAAGACTGTAAAAGGGTTTGCTGTGTGAGTGTTATCACACTGTGTAATGCAGACAGTGAAGGCTGGGACAGCTGCACTCCCCTCCCCTGGCTTCATATAAACCTGTTATATGGAGACCCCTGGAAGCACCTGCATGTTATACAGCATCATCTGTCCTTTGTGGGCACTATACAACTCTTCAGTGATCTGTAGTCACTACCAGGAGAGGTGCAGTATGGGTAAAAGTCCATTCATTATGTGACCTCCAAAATTAACAACTGGCCAGAGAGAGAATATGGAAAGGGACAGAGAATGGGAAGAGAGAATCAGAGAGCTGGAGAGAGGCTGAGTGGGGAGGTTTGGGGAGATGGAAAAATTGGATTTTTTACTTATGATAAATCCTTTTCCTAGTCCAGAGAGGGATGCAGGAACCATGGGGTATAGAGAGTCTCCTTTAAGAAGGTTGGGCACTCATAGCAGAGCTCCTTCTACTGTCTGCCCTCTATACCCCAGCACCTACCGGAGATCACTCAGTTTTTGGTTAGCAAAGCCAGGAGAGGAATAGATAATGCAACAGAGTAGAAGCAGCACAGGAGACCCCAACCAGCCAACATTAATGGGTGGGAAGCCCTGTATCCCTCAACGGACTACAACAAAACTATCGGTAAGTAAAAAAATCCCATTTTCACTAGGGACGTAGGGACCATGGGGACATCCCAAACCAGTTTAAAACAGAGGGAGGCAGAGAAAACTAAGGAACAAGGACCTGCAAAACTTTGCGGCCAAAACTAGAATCCTGAGATGCAAAAACACGAAACTGAGGAAATGTAGCAAAAAGAGTGGACAGATAACAAAGTGGCCACCTTGAAAAGCTGCACCATAGAGGCCTGATTCTCTAAATCCCACAAGGTGCTAACTGCACAGCTCGAATGGGCAGCAATCTGGAGTGAAGCTGGACTGGACCAGAACACATAAGCTTGCCTAATAGTCCATTTCAGCCACAAAGCCAGACTTGTCTTGAAGCTGGATGGCCTTTCCTAGGAAGGACAAACAGAGCATCCAATGCGGAAGGGACAGACATAAGGGGGAGCCAATTTCTGCGATGGCACTTGAAGGTTGAGGTTGCGAGAAGACAGCCAAACCCTCTCCCCAACATGATAGGTAGGGGCGGGCCAGCGCCTACGATAGGCTTGAGTCTTTTAATTTTGCATGGACAGTTGGAGCAAGTTCTGAACCTGCACCCAAGCGGAGTGGAGTTCTCTTAAGTGATCCTCCAATGCAGGAATGTCCTGTGGCATGAACATCTCAGGCAACATGGCCGGTTGAAACCCATAGTTAGCCATGAATGGGGATAACCCGGAGGACACATTGAATGCACTATTGCGGGCAAACTCCGGCCAAGGTAGCAGGTTGGCCCAGTGATGGTCCGAGATGAAGAAACGCAAAAATTGTTCTAGAGCTTGGTTAGCTCGCTCCACTGCCCCATTGGACTGGGTGATAAGCAAGGGAGAAGGAAAGCTGAATTCCCAGTTGTGCACAGAATGCCCTCCAAAATCTGGAAACAAACTGGCTCCCTCGATCCGAGACTATTCCTTTCGGTATGCCATGGAGACGAAAAACTTCTCCCACAAAGATGGAAGCAAGCTCCTGAGCCGTGGGTAATTTTTTCAGAGGTACGCAGTGTGCCATTTTGGAGAATCGCTCTACAACCATGAAGATTACTGTATGGCCATGTGAGGTGGGTAGGACAACTATAAAGTCCATAGACAGGTGACTCTAGGGGCGCTCTCCATTAGGTATAGGCTGTAGAAGACCCACTGGAAGGTGCTGGGGAGTTTTGTTCTGTGCACAGACAGAACAAGAGGCCACAAATGCAGTCACATCTGATCTGAGACTAGGCCACCAAAACTGTCTGGAGACAGACCAGATCATCTAATTCTTGACCAGATGACCCGCAGCCTTGGTGTTAAGAAATGTACTCAGGAGTCTTATGTGGAGGTTATCAGGTATATATCACTTCCCATTAGGCTTCTCGGGGGGGCCTGGAACTGGGCAGAGAGAATCTTCTCTCCCAAGGGAGAGGTGAGGTTTGCGCGGATAGTCGCCAGAATGTGGTCAGGAGGAATAACTGGCACGGGCAACGTTTCCTCTTTGGTGGGGGTACAGAACTGATATGACGATGCATCTGCCTTGATATTTTTTGTACCATGGAGGCACTAAATGATATAATTAAATCTAGACAGACGCAGTGCCCACCTGGCTTGTCTGGGTGACAACTGTATGGCCCCAGATAGATAAGTGAGGTTTTTGTGGTCAGTCAGGATAAGTACCGGAGTGCTAGTACCTTCCAACAGATGCCTCCATTCTTTCAAAGCCAGAATAATGGCCAGTAATTCTCTGTCAACTATTTCGTAATTGCACTCTGCCAGGGAAAACTTTTTGGAAAAGGGCCTTCCGAAGTAGGACGTTGAGACAGGACGGTGCCTACTCCTGTCTCAGACGCATCGACCTCGAGTGTAAATGGCAGGGCAGGGTTAGGATGAGCCAATACTGGTGCCGCGGCAAATTCTTGTTTCAGTGTATCAAACGCCTGCATGGCATCGGGTGACCAATGGAGAAGATCACTTCCTTTCCTGGTTAGGTCCGAAATGGGTTTCACTATGGATGCAAACTTTTTAATAAATTTACGATAATAATTAGCGAAACCCAGAAAACACTGTATGGAGCGTAACCCAATAGAACAAGGCCATTCTAATACAGCAGATAGTTTGAGTGGATCCATTAAAAAGCCAGCTTCTGAGATTACGTAACCAAGAAATATGACCTGAGTCTGGTGAAATCCGCATTTCTCCAGTTTGCAAAATAGTCCATTCTCCCGCAACTTTGCAAGGACTCGTACGACATTCCGACCAATGGGTTTCGAGTGACGCAGAATAGATCAGGATGTCGTCGAGATAGACTACCACGCACTCTTGCAGCATGTCCTGGAGGATGTCAATAATGAACTCTTGGAAAACGGCGGGAGCATTACAGAGTCTAAAGGGCATGACTAGATACTCATAATGCCCACTTCTGGTATTGAACGCCGTTTTCCACTCATGACCCTCATTTATTCTTACAAGATTTTAAGCTCCTCTCAGAGCTTAGTAAAAATTGTGGAGCCTTTCAGGCGATCAAAAAGATCTGTGATCAGTGGACCGGGGTACGCTTTCTTTATGGTCAGGAGATTGAGACCCCTGTAATCAATACAAGGTCTCAACTTGCCATCCTTTTTCTTTACAAAGAAAAAAACAATTCCGGCTGGAGAATTTGACCTGCTGACGAGCCCCCAGAAAAGCGCATCCACAACATATTCCTCCATGGCTTTGTTCTCTGCAACAGACAGAGGGTAAACCTGCCCATGGGGTGGCATAGCACTTGCCTGAAGATCTATAGTACAATGGTACGACCAGTGAGGAGGCAGGGTGTTGGCTCGTACTTTGTCAAAAACATCATGATACTCCTGATACTCCTTTGGCAGCTGGGATACCAAGGTCGTACCCATGAGTTTGACTGGTCTCGTAAGACATTCAGAGTTACGTTGAGGAGACCAAGACAATATTTTGTCCCTACGCCAATCGAGAGTCAGGTTGTGCTTCTGCAGCCAAGGAAACCCCACTACTACAGGATAATGAGGGGATGTATTTACCTGTAATTGGAGAGTCTTCTTATGGAAAGCCCCAACAGCCATGGAAACAGGAACAGTCTCGTAAGTAACATGCGCAGGCTGAAGGGGTCTACTATCAATGGCTTCAGAAGCCAGTGGAGTGGATCGTGGCTGCACAGGTATGGAATGTTCGGATACAAAGTTACTGTCAATGAAATAACCGGCCGCACCAGAATCCAAAAGGGCTTGAGTGGTAACAGACGATTCAGCCCAGGACAGAACTATCGTAACCAGTGGTCTTTCTCTTATGGTCTCTGGGGATTCGAACAGCCTACCCAAGATCTGTCCCAGACAGGACCTTATGTCTCAGCAAATGTCCCTGTAGGCCACAATAGAGACATTGTCCCTCCTGCGTTCTACAGGCTCTCTCCACCGCGGATAGACGTGAGAAACCCAGCTGCACAGGTCCCTCATCAGTGGAAGCAACGCCACCAGGAGGCATGGAAGGGAATGAAAGCATAGGTGCCATGGGAATAGGAGGCCTCCGCAGGCACTCCCTATAAGAGCGTCTCTCATGGAGCCTAATGTCTATCAGTATGCAGAAACACACTAGGTCCTGAGCTTCTTAGGCAAGTCTCGAGCTGCAATTTCAACCTTAACGCAGTCAGAAAGCCCATGTGAAAATGCAGCCACAAGTGCCTCATTATTCCATCCAACAACTGCCGCTAGGGTACTGAATTCGATAGCATATTCAGCAACTGTACGACTGCCCTGCCTAATGGACATTAGTTGGCTTTGCAGCAGAGGTGGAGCACCCTGGAACGTCAAATACACTGTGCAAACAGCAACAAATTCAGGGTAATTATGTATTACTGGTTTCCCAGACTCCCATAATGGATTGGCCCAGGCGAGAGCTTTGTCAGAGAGTAAGGATAGCTCTGTCAGTGGAAAATGCCTGTGGAACCATCTCAAAGTAAATGTCAACTTGGTTCACAAACCCTCTGCATTGATCTGGATTGCCCCCATAGCGCCGAGGAAGCAGAGCAGATTCAGTCATGCCTCTGGCTACTGCAGGCTCGGCTGTGACTGTGCTTGCCTGAACGGAACTGGCAGTGGGAATGAGAACAGAGGCAGCTGTAGGAGGACAAGGGACTCCGGGATCCAGGTGTGCTGTGTGAGCTAGGAGTGTTTGTAAGGATATGGCAAAATGATCCATAAGGCAGTTCTGCTGCTCCATCCTAGCAAGGATGTCAGAATATGGTGGTTTACCAGCACAGTCAGAATTTATGGCACTTGCATAATGTCAGGGAACCCAGAATACCAGACGGAAACAGGACATGCTGGTAAATAAAAATACCTTTATTAATAACAGAAAATAGCCAAACTGATTGCAGAGCACAATCTGGAATCATAGTCAAAGTACAAGAGAGGGGTCACAGCCAAAGCGGATAGTCAGACAAGCCAGATCAGGAACACAGGAAGCAGCAGTGTCAGGAACAGAAGCCAGGATCAGGAACCAGAAGAATCAGTCAGACAGGCAAGGGTCATATACAGGAACCAACAACAGCAACAGCAGGAGCACGCAGGGAGGTCATAGACCATGCAAGGGCAGAGAGATATAGAGCCTGTGCAGCTAAATAGCCAGGGCACAGCAGGAAAGGGCTGGCTAATTGACAGGTAACTGTTGTAACAGATAATGATGCACAGTACTAATAAAACAGCTGAGTAAACCAGAGACAGGGAATGAAAGGCAGCAGTAATCAAACAGCAGCGTACCAGACCAGATTAGCTGAACCATGACACTCCTTTGGATTCAAAGGAGAGGGACAGAAAGACAGAAGAACAAGTTCCTGATTAATGGGAAAGTCAGAAACAACCTTTTGTTGAAAATCAGGAACAGTTATCAAGGCAACCTTGTCTTGATGAAAAACCATGTGAGGAGAACGACAAGACAGAGCACTCAACTCAGAATCTAGCCTTGCCAAAGTAAGAGTCACCCTTGTAGAAAAGTCTGAACCTCAGGAATGTCAGTGATCTTAAGCTGGAAAAGAACTGATAATGTGGACACCTTTGCGTTAAGAGAAGAGACCCTTAGATCTTTCTCAAGACCAGCATGTAAAAAATGCAAAAGAGATGGAAAATGGAAATGCAAGATATTGAGGTCTTGATTACCACAAAAAGTGAAGGAAATCCACCAAACTCAATGATGATTTTGGCGGAGACAGGCTTGAGAGGCTGCAGCATAGCCTGGATAACTGAATCACTTAATCCCTTCTGACACAAGATGTCGGCCTCACGTTCCACGCTGTTAAGGTGAGGTTGTCCAAGTTGGCATGATAAACAGGCCCTTAGACACAAGGTCCGGAACCAGAGGCAGATGCGAAGATGTCTCCGAGGGCATCTCGAGCAGGGGAAGAAACCAAGACACAAGGTCTGGAACCAGAGGCAGATGCGAAGATGCTTCCGAGGGAATCTCAAGCAGAGGAAGAAACCAAGATCTCCATGGCCAGAACGGAGCAATGAAAAGCATATGAACCCCTTCCCTCCATATTTTGGCAATGGCTCAGAATCATGGCCAGAGTAGGAAAGGCATACACCAGAGGATACTGCAATGGAATCCTCAGCACAGTCACTGCCTCCGCCTGTGGATCCTGTGCCCTGGCTCAGAACACTGGACGTTTCACATAAAGACAAGAGGCCATCATGTCTATGTCTGGACAACCCCAGCTCTCCACTAGTTGAAGGGAAATTTCCTGCTTCAATTCCCAATCTCCAGGATCGATGGACTGCCCGCTGTGATAATCTGCTCCCAGTTGTCTGCACCCAAGATATACCCGGTGGACAGGGCAAGCACATGAGCTTCTGCCCAAAGCAGAATTTTTCAAACTTCCACCTAGGTAGCACTGCTCCTGGTGCCTCCCTGATGATTGATGTATGCTGTAGCATTGTCAGACTGAATTGGAAGGGGAAGACCCTGAAGGAGACTTGTCCACACCGACAGAGCATTGAAGATGGCATGAAGCTCCAGAAGATTGATCTGCAGCTGCGCCTAGACAGGGAACCAGCGTCCCTGAATTGAATGACGGTCACACACAGCTCCCTACCTAAACAGTATGGTGTCTGTCGAAAACAAAGTGCAATCTGGAAGATGGAAGGAACGACCCTGGGACAGAGACAAACTCGTCAGTCACCACTGGAAAGACAGCCTGGTGGCTCTGGAAATAGGCTGTACTCCATGACTAGTTCTCACTCACATGGAGTTGAAGTGTATGCAAACGAAACAGTACAAATGGAACCACCTCCATCATGGACACCAGGATGTCCAGCAGACAGGTGCAGTCTCTCGTTGAGTGCCTTGATTGCTCCAGGAAGAGAGGAATCTTTGTCTGCAAACTGGATACTTTGCCCAGAGACAACAAGATTTTGTGAAGAGACATGTTGAAAACAAGGCCAAGAACTGATATAGTCAGACTCAGACTTTCCTGCAAGTGACCTGGAGACAGCACTTTCAGGATAAGGTCGTATAGATACATTGACCCCAAGGTCTGCTGATAGGCCATCAGAGGAGCAATTTCATAAAACCCTCTGAGTCGCCACCAGACCAGGGGGCAGAGCAACAAACCAAAAGTGTTGATCCTGAAAAGCAAACAGGAAAAAACAGTGATGGTTCAGCCAAATGGGAACATGAAGATAAGCATTCTTGATGTTGAGCTATGCCATGAACTCGTCTGGAGCCATGGCAACTCATCTGACAGACTCACTGTGAATATGGAAACGTGGACAAATGCGTTCAACACCCTGAGGTGCAAGACAGGACGAAAACCTCCATCCTGTTTTAGAACGATGAAAAGATTGGAATAAAAGCACAGGAAGCTCTGATCCTGAGGAACCAGGACCACCACCCAAGCTTCCAAATGGTCTGAATAGCCAGACAAAAAGCCAGAACCAGGTGTCAATCTGTGAGAACACGAGACATAAAATACCTTGGTGGAGGGATCTCAAGAAAGGAGATGTGATAACCCTCGCCTATCAACCGAAGTACCCCTGCTTCTGAAATGGTAGTCCTTCACTGATGAAAGTAATGAGGGAGTCAGCCCTACAAAGAAGGATGTTTGGGAAGCTCCAGATACCCACCTTCATGCCGAGGCGGGCATGAGGACCGACTTCCTTGGGGCCCAAGCGGAGTTAGACTTCCCTGAGTAATAAAAGGACAAACCAGCTGCAGAGGAGCCACTCTAAGGGAGGAAACCTGAAAGATCCTATTAACATGTGAGGCAGGACCCTTCCTCTGGAAATTACATTTACAGGGCTTGTCCTGAGTGGTCTTCCTCCACGTGGCCTGACTGACAATCTTGTCAAGTTCAGGACCACAGGGAAATGAACCATTGAATGGCAATCTGGTTCAATTCTTCATGAGTAGGAAAGGACACAGACCACGTCTGCTTACTTTTAAAGAAGGAAAACAGATGATTTCACCTGGAACGCACTTTCCAAATCCTGGATAATCTACAAAACAACCCTAATCAAAGGCTCAATGGAGTCAGACTCCTTCTCAGCCCTAGAAGACAAATCCGACACTGAATGACAAATGCCTGGGTTGTCACAGAAAACCTCCACCTCATCCAAAGAAGAGGGAGACTCAGACTACGTGGAAGGAATGGGATCCATAGCAAGGACTGCCAGCAATGGATGCTTAGCCGGAATATCTTGTGAAGGCCGAAGAGAGAGCCCTGCAACAACAGTGGCCAAACCAGCCACAGTCAAATGACTGATTGCAGGAGAATGGCCCTTACAGCCCTTAACCTTACACTTCCCACAAGTTTTTGGAGAATTTACTTCAGGACTCAGCAGCCAGAGGCTCATACATTGTGAGAAATAACAAAAGAATAATGCAGAAACAAAGTGTGCACTTAATAAGGCCTCACATCAAGGAAAGGTGTGCAACGCACCCATGCATGGTTGTGTTGCCATAGCAGTATACACGTCAACATTCCCCAAAAGGAACACATGAAAGAAAAGCCTCTCAAGCATCCAGCCAACCGCCAGGTGCATCAGTCCAAGCAGGAGATGCTCAGTCCCTGGGGCAACTCCAGCACAGAAGTGACACTGAAACGTGTGTTCCGGATACTCTGGATATGCCTTCTATAGTGAAAGGAGGCTGTGCTCCCTAACTGAAGCAAAATTTCCTCACAATGTCCCCTTAGCACATTTCCAGATACTCTGAATGCACGGCTCCGTAACCAGCAAGCTACAGGAAGGAAAGAATGCAAGCAGGTACTGCTCCCAACGGGGGACTACACAGGAATGGATGACAATGGGGGACTACACAGGAATAGATGACAATGGGGAACTACACAGGAATAGATGACAACTGGGGACTACACAGGAATAGATGACAACTGAGGACTACACAGGAATAGATGACAACGGGGGACTACACAGGAATGGATGACAACTGGGGACTACACAGGAATAGATGGCAATGGAGGACTACACAGGAATAGATGACAACTGGAGACTACACAGGAATAGATGGCAATGGGGGACTACACAGGAATGGATGACAAAGGGGACTACACAGGAATGGATGACAATGGGGACTACACAGGAATGGATGACAATGGGGAACTACACAGGAATAGATGACAACGGGGGACTACACAGGAATAGATGACAACGGGGGACTACACAGGAATAGATGACAAAGGGGACTACACAGGAATGGATGACAATGGGGGACTACACAGGAATAGAAGGCAACGGGGAACTACACAGGAATGGATGACAATGGGGAAGTACACAGGAATAGATGGTAATGGGGGACTACACAGGAATAGATGGCAATGGGGGACTACACAGGAATAGATGGTAATGGGGGACTACACAGGAATGGATGGTAATGGGGGACTACACAGGAATAGATGACAACGGGGAACTACACAGGAATAGATGGTAATGGGGGACTACACAGGAATAGATGACAATGGGGGACTACACAGGAATAGATGGCAACGGGGGACTACACAGGAATAGATGACAATGGGGGACTACACAGGAATAGATGGCAACGGGGGACTACACAGGAATGGATGTCAACGGGGGACTACACAGGAATAGATGACAATGGGGGACTACACAGGAATAGATGGTAATGGGGGACTACACAGGAATAGATGGCAACGGGGGACTACACAGGAATAGATGGTAATGGGGGACTACACAGGAATAGATGGTAATGGGGGACTACACAGGAATAGATGGCAATGGGGAACTACACAGGAATAGATGACAACGGGGGACTACACAGGAATAGATGACAACAGGGGAACTACACAGGAATAGATGGCAACGGGGGACTACACAGGAATAGATGGTAATGGGGGACTACACAGGAATAGATGGCAACGGGGGACTACACAGGAATAGATGGCAACGGGGGACTACACAGGAATAGATGGTAATGGGGAACTACACAGGAATAGATGACAACGGGGGACTACACAGGAATAGATGACAACAGGGGAACTACACAGGAATAGATGGCAACGGGGGACTACACAGGAATAGATGACAACGGGGGACTACACAGGAATAGATGGTAATGGGGGACTACACAGGAATAGAGGACAACGGGGGACTACACAGGAATAGATGACAACAGGGGAACTACACAGGAATAGATGGCAACGGGGGACTACACAGGAATAGATGACAACGGGGGACTACACAGGAATAGATGGTAATGGGGAACTACACAGGAATAGATGACAACGGGGGACTACACAGGAATAGATGGTAATGGGGGACTACACAGGAATAGATGACAACTGGGGACTACACAGGAATAGATGACAACGGGGGACTACACAGGAATAGATGGCAATGGGGGACTACACAGGAATAGATGACAACGGGGGACTACACAGGAATAGATGACAACAGGGGAACTACACAGGAATGGATGACAACGGGGGACTACACAGGAATAGACGACAACGGGGGACTACACAGGAATAGATGGTAATGGGGGACTACACAGGAATGGATGACAACGGGGGACTACACAGGAATGGATGACAACGGGGGACTACACAGGAATAGATGACAATGGGGGACTACACAGGAATAGAGGACAACGGGGACTACACAGGAATAGATGACAACGGGGGACTACACAGGAATAGAGGACAACGGGGAACTACACAGGAATAGATGACAACGGGGGACTACACAGGAATAGATGACAACGGGGGACTACACAGGAATAGATGACAACGGGGAACTACACAGGAATAGATGACAATGGGGGACTACACAGGAATGGATGACAACGGGGGACTACACAGGAATAGATGACAACGGGGGACTCCACAGGAATAGATGGCAATGGGGGACTACACAGGAATAGATGGTAATGGGGGACTACACAGGAATAGATGGCAATGGGGGACTACACAGGAATAGATGAAAATGGGAAACTACACAGGAATAGATGACAATGGGGACTACACAGGAATAGATGGTAATGGGGGACTACACAGGAATGGATGGCAACGGGGGACTACACAGGAATAGATGACAACAGGGGACTACACAGGAATAGATGACAATGGGGACTACACAGGAATGGATGACAACGGGGGACTACACAGGAATAGATGACAACTGGGGACTACACAGGAATAGATGACAACTGAGGACTACACAGGAATAGATGACAACGGGGGACTACACAGGAATGGATGACAACTGGGGACTACACAGGAATAGATGGCAATGGAGGACTACACAGGAATAGATGACAACTGGAGACTACACAGGAATAGATGGCAATGGAGGACTACACAGGAATGGATGACAATGGGGGACTACACAGGAATAGATGACAATGGGGGACTACACAGGAATAGATGACAAAGGGGACTACACAGGAATGGATGACAAAGGGGACTACACAGGAATGGATGACAATGGGGGACTACACAGGAATAGATGGCAACTGGGAACTACACAGGAATGGATGACAATGGGGAAGTACACAGGAATAGATGGTAATGGGGGACTACACAGGAATAGATGGCAATGGGGGACTACACAGGAATAGATGGTAATGGGGGACTACACAGGAATAGATGGTAATGGGGGACTACACAGGAATGGATGGTAATGGGGGACTACACAGGAATAGATGACAACGGGGAACTACACAGGAATAGATGACAATGGGGGACTACACAGGAATAGATGACAACGGGGGACTACACAGGAATAGATGACAATGGGGGACTACACAGGAATGGATGACAACGGGGGACTACACAGGAATAGATGACAACGGGGGACTACACAGGAATAGATGGCAATGGGGGACTACACAGGAATAGATGGTAATGGGGGACTACACAGGAATAGATGGCAATGGGGGACTACACAGGAATAGATGACAATGGGGGACTACACAGGAATAGATGACAATGGGGACTACACAGGAATAGATGGTAATGGGGGACTACACAGGAATGGATGGCAACGGGGGACTACACAGGAATAGATGACAACGGGGGACTACACAGGAATAGATGACAACAGGGGACTACACAGGAATAGATGACAACGGGGGACTACACAGGAATAGATGACAACGGGGAACTACACAGGAATAGATGACAATGGGGACTACACAGGAATAGATGACAATGGGGACTACACAGGAATGGATGACAACGGGGGACTACACAGGAATAGATGACAACTGGGGACTACACAGGAATAGATGACAACTGAGGACTACACAGGAATAGATGACAACGGGGGACTACACAGGAATGGATGACAACTGGGGACTACACAGGAATAGATGGCAATGGAGGACTACACAGGAATAGATGACAACTGGAGACTACACAGGAATAGATGGCAATGGAGGACTACACAGGAATGGATGACAATGGGGGACTACACAGGAATGGATGACAATAGGGGACTACACAGGAATGGATGACAACGGGGAACTACACAGGAATAGATGACAACGGGGGACTACACAGGAATAGATGGCAATGGAGGACTACACAGGAATGGATGACAATGGGGGACTACACAGGAATAGATGACAATGGGGGACTACACAGGAATAGATGACAAAGGGGACTACACAGGAATGGATGACAATGGGGACTACACAGGAATGGATGACAATGGGGAACTACACAGGAATAGATGACAACGGGGGACTACACAGGAATAGATGACAACGGGGGACTACACAGGAATAGATGACAAAGGGGACTACACAGGAATGGATGACAATGGGGGACTACACAGGAATAGATGGCAACGGGGAACTACACAGGAATGGATGACAATGGGGAAGTACACAGGAATAGATGGTAATGGGGGACTACACAGGAATAGATGGCAATGGGGGACTACACAGGAATAGATGGTAATGGGGGACTACACAGGAATGGATGGTAATGGGGGACTACACAGGAATAGATGACAACGGGGAACTACACAGGAATGGATGGTAATGGGGGACTACACAGGAATGGATGACAACGGGGGACTACACAGGAATGGATGACAATGGGGGACTACACAGGAATAGATGGCAACGGGGGACTACACAGGAATAGATGACAACGGAGGACTACACAGGAATAGATGGCAACGGGGGACTACACAGGAATAGATGACAACGGGGGACTACACAGGAATGGATGACAACGGGGGACTACACAGGAATGGATGACAACGGGGGACTACACAGGAATAGATGACAACGGGGGACTACACAGGAATAGATGACAATGGGGGACTACACAGGAATAGATGAAAATGGGGACTACACAGGAATGGATGACAACGGGGAACTACACAGGAATAGATGACAATGGGGGACTACACAGGAATAGATGACAACGGGGGACTACACAGGAATAGATGACAATGGGGACTACACAGGAATGGATGACAATGGGGAACTACACAGGAATAGATGGTAATGGGGAACTACACAGGAATAGATAGTAATGGGGGACTACACAGGAATGGATGACAATGGGGGACTACACAGGAATAGATGACAACGGGGGACTACACAGGAATAGATGACAATGGGGGACTACACAGGAATAGATGACAACGGGGGACTACACAGGAATAGATGACAACAGGGAACTACTCAGGAATAGATGGTAATGGGGAACTACACAGGAATAGATGACAACGGGGGACTACACAGGAATAGATGGTAATGGGGAACTACACAGGAATAGATGACAACGGGGGACTACACAGGAATAGATGGTAATGGGGGACTACACAGGAATAGATGACAACTGGGGACTACACAGGAATAGATGACAACGGGGGACTACACAGGAATAGATGGTAATGGGGGACTACACAGGAATGGATGACAACGGGGGACTACACAGGAATGGATGACAACGGGGGACTACACAGGAATAGATGACAATGGGGGACTACACAGGAATAGAGGACAACGGGGACTACACAGGAATAGATGACAACGGGGGACTACACAGGAATAGAGGACAACGGGGAACTACACAGGAATAGATGACAACGGGGGACTACACAGGAATAGATGACAATGGGGGACTACACAGGAATAGATGACAACGGGGGACTACACAGGAATAGATGGTAATAGGGAACTACACAAGAATAGATGACAACGGGGGACTACACAGGAATAGATGACAACGGGGGACTACACAGGAATAGATGGTAATGGGGAACTACACAGGAATAGATGACATTGGGGGACTACACAGGAATAGATGACAACGGGGGACTACACAGGAATAGATGACAACGGGGAACTACACAGGAATAGATGACAACGGGGGACTACACAGGAATGGATGGCAACGGGGGACTACACAGGAATGGATGACAACGGGGGACTACACAGGAATAGATGACAACGGGGGACTACACAGGAATAGATGACAATGGGGGACTACACAGGAATAGATGACAACAGGGAACTACTCAGGAATAGATGGTAATGGGGAACTACACAGGAATAGATGACAATGGGGGACTACACAGGAATAGATGACAACGGGGGACTACACAGGAATAGATGACAACGGGGGACTACACAGGAATAGATGGCAATGGGGGACTACACAGGAATGGATGACAACGGGGGACTACACAGGAATTGTTGTGTTGGGCCTCGGAGATAGCTGCGGTGGCGGATGACGTCACGTGCCGCGACCGGAAGTGACATCGGCGAAACCTGAAGTGACATCGGCGAAACCGGAAGTGACATCGCCGAAACCGGAAGTGACGTGTCGTCGCATCCTCCAGTTCAGTTGGGCACCAGTCACCGTGCCAGTAGGAGCTACCCCACTGCCGCTCTGCAATATAAGCCAGCTGATTGCTGGCAAGGTGCCCAAAACCTCCAGAGGATTAACTGGAGCAACCACAAAGGACTGCCTTACTGTAATCAAGTTAAATAAACGGAGCTGGCACAGTTTGCCCTCCATTGACCCTACATTACTTGTGTGGATCTGTTTTCCTTTAATGATTGAACTTCCAGACATAACAGTGGCGACGAGGATCTGAATTTACCCTACTCTGTGGCTGCTTTTTGGACTGATTCTATTCTTTGGGACAGACTCTAAGCTGACTGGTGTCCCTGTGTTCTCCTGGGAAGAATTCCACTGTTTGTTCTCCAGTTCAGGTCTGATTGCACCATTGCACTGCTGATTGTGCCTGTGCCTTTTGGATATTTCTCGCCCTGGTCAAAGCCCCACCACCGTCTGATGTTTCACAGCTTCGCTCTTATTTGGGGCTCCTTAACTATTATCATCGCTTCCTCCCAAATTTAGCAAAAGTCTTACATCCGTTACACAGACTGTTGGAAGCTAAGACACCCTGGCAGTGGTCTCGGGAATGTCAGGAGGCTTTCCAGGAAACAAAAGACCTCATCTTCGCCTCCCGTGTGCTAGTGCACTATGATTTGCACAAGCCTGTGACAGTGGCTTGTGATGCCTCCCCATATGGACTTGGTGCCGTATTATCCCATATAATGCCGGATGGATCCGAGCAGCCGGTTGCTTTTGCCTCCCGCTCCCTCACGCCAGCAGAGAAAAATTATGCTGAAATCGACAAAGAGGCATTGGCAATTGTCTGGGCGTTACAAAAGTTTACTTTATACTTATATGGTCGTCACTTCACCCTAATTACCGACCATAAACCTCTATTAGCAATTTTTAACCCGAACAAAGGCATTTCTCCCACGGCAGCGGCTCGACTTCAACGCTACGCATTGTATTTAGGAGCCTTCAATTACACTATTCGATATCGGCCAAATGCTCAACATGCCAATGCAGACGCTTTTTCCCGATTACCATTGAGCCAATCTCTTCACTTCACTCTTGAGCCTCCCATGCAATCCTCTTTCACTTCAGATCACCATCAGATATGCTATACCTCAGTCTGTACCTCTGAAACCATTGCTCAAGCTGTTCACCTGGATGAGACTCTGTCTCAAGTTTATCAGTTTATTCTCCATGGCTGGCCATCACTCTGCATGCCATCTGTCCGCCCTTACTGGAATCGGCGGTTGGAATTGACTGTCTTGGATGGCTGTATCCTGTGGGGCTCTAGGGTTTTAGTCCCTCCATCGTTGCAACAGACTACTCTGAGTATCTTACATGACGGCCATCCAGGCATTGTCTGTATGAAGCAGAAAGCCAGGTCCTCGGTGTGGTGGCCTACGATTGACACCGATATCACCAGGTGGGTCCGCAGTTGTCCTGGGTGTGCCCAAACGCAGAAGATGTTGCCTCCGCCTCCGGTTATTCCGTGGGAGCGTCCCTCTGGTCCCTGGCAGCGTTTACATTTGGATTTTGCGGGTCCTGTCCTTGGCACTTCGTTCCTGGTGGTGGTTGATGCCCACTCGAAATGGCCTGAGGTTTGGCCTATGTCTTCCACCACGTCAGCTGCCACAATTCAAGTCTTACGCAAGATTTTTGCTGTTTTTGGCCTCCCTCGCCTCCTGGTGACTGACAATGGCCCCCAGTTTACCTCCAGCCTGTTCAAGTCTTTTCTGGATTCCATTGGTGTGTCTCACCGGACCTCCGCTCCATATCATCCGGCCACTAACGGCCTGGCTGAACGTTTCGTCCAGACGCTGAAATCGGCTCTGACTGCTGCCTCTTCTAGTACCCTCTCAGATGTTCTTGTGGATTTTCTCACTGCCTACAGGACCACTCCTCATGCTGTCACCGGGATGCCCCCGGCTACTCTCTTGTTTGGTCGTCCTCTGCGCACCAAGTTGGATGTCATGAAACCTGCTGGTCCCCTCTCTTCGTCACCCTCCTCAGGTGCTTCCTCTCCTGTTCGGGACCGGTTTTTCAGGAAGGGGGACAGAGTCTGGGCTCGCAGCTACCAAGGCCCTCAGAGATGGGTTGCTGGATCCATAACACAGGTGTTAGGAACCCGCACTTATGTTGTCCTGACGAATCATGGGTTAACTTGGAAGAGACACGTAGAGCAGCTTCGCCCAGGCCCCGCCTGTCAGGCTTCGGATGTGTGTCGATCAGAGGATTCGAGGCCTGAAGAGGAGGATAGTTGGTTGGGGGGACCATTTCCCCCAGAAAGGGCTCAGAGTGATGCAACAAGTCCACAGGCTGACAGTACAGCCACTTCTTCAGTACCAACACCATTGTCTCCATCACGCACAGAAACACCTAATGCTCCTGCTGCAAGTTCCAGGCCCAGTCGGGTGTCACGCCCCCCAGACAGATGGGAACCAGATGAAGCCATTCGAATTGGTCGGAGACACTGATGCAGTTCCAGATCTCTCTCTCTCCCCTCCCTACTGTTTACGTGTGTGTTTGTTTGTGTTCTGTTGTTTCAGGAAAGGGAGAGATGTTGTGTTGGGCCTCTGAGATAGCTGCGGTGGCGGATGACGTCACGTGCCGCGACCGGAAGTGACATCGGCGAAACCGGAAGTGACATCGGCGAAACCGGAAGTGACATCGCCGAAACCGGAAGTGACGTGTCGTCGCATCCTCCAGTTCAGTTGGGCACCAGTCACCGTGCCAGTAGGAGCTACCCCACTGCCGCTCTGCAATATAAGCCAGCTGATTGCTGGCAAGGTGCCCAAAACCTCCAGAGGATTAACTGGAGCAACCACAAAGGACTGCCTTACTGTAATCAAGTTAAATAAACGGAGCTGGCACAGTTTGCCCTCCATTGACCCTACATTACTTGTGTGGATCTGTTTTCCTTTAATGATTGAACTTCCAGACATAACAGGAATAGATGACAATGGGGGACTACACAGGAATAGATGGCAATGGGGGACTACACAGGAATGGATGACAACGGGGGACTACACAGGAATAGAAGACAATGGGGGACTACACAGGAATAGATGACAACGGGGGACTACACAGGAATAGATGACAATGGGGGACTACACAGGAATAGATGACAACAGGGAACTACTCAGGAATAGATGGTAATGGGGAACTACACAGGAATAGATGACAACGGGGGACTACACAGGAATAGATGACAATGGGGGACTACACAGGAATAGATGGTAATGGGGAACTACACAGAAATAGATGACAATGGGGGACTACACAGGAATAGATGACAACGGGGGACTACACAGGAATGGATGACAACGGGGAACTACACAGGAATAGATGACAACGGGGGACTACACAGGAATGGATGGTAATGGGGGACTAAACAGGAATAGATGACAACGGGGGACTACACAGGAATGGATGGTAATTGGGGACTACACAGGAATAGATGGTAATGGGGGACTACACAGGAATGGATGACAACGGGGGACTACACAGGAATAGATGACAATGGGGGACTACACAGGAATAGATGACAACGGGGGACTACACAGGAATAGATGACAACGGGGACTACACAGGAATGGATGACAATGGGGGACTACACAGGAATAGATGACAACGGGGGACTACACAGGAATAGATGACAATGGGGGACTACACAGGAATAGATGACAACGGGGGACTACACAGGAATAGATGACAATGGGGGACTACACAGGAATAGATGACAACGGGGGACTACACAGGAATAGATGACAACGGGGGACTACACAGGAATGGATGACAACGGGGAACTACACAGGAATAGATGACAACGGGGGACTACACAGGAATAGATGGTAATGGGGGACTACACAGGAATGGATGACAATGGGGGACTACACAGGAATAGATGACAATGGGGGACTACACAGGAATAGATGGTAATGGGGGACTACACAGGAATAGATGACAATGGGGGACTACACAGGAATAGATGACAACGGGGGACTACACAGGAATGGATGACAATGGGGGACTACACAGGAATAGATGACAACGGGGGACTACACAGGAATAGATGACAATGGGGGACTACACAGGAATAGATGACAACGGGGGACTACACAGGAATAGATGACAATGGGGGACTACACAGGAATAGATGACAACGGGGGACTACACAGGAATGGATGACAACGGGGAACTACACAGGAATAGATGACAACGGGGGACTACACAGGAATAGATGGTAATGGGGGACTACACAGGAATGGATGACAACGGGGGACTACACAGGAATAGATGACAATGGGGGACTACACAGGAATAGATGGTAATGGGGGACTACACAGGAATAGATGACAATGGGGGACTACACAGGAATAGATGACAACGGGGGACTACACAGGAATGGATGACAACGGGGAACTACACAGGAATAGATGGTAATGGGGGACTACACAGGAATGGATGACAACGGGGGACTACACAGGAATAGATGACAATGGGGGACTACACAGGAATAGATGACAACAGGGGACTACACAGGAATAGATGACAACGGGGGACTACACAGGAATAGATGGTAATGGGGGACTACACAGGAATAGATGACAACGGGGGACTACACAGGAATAGATGACAACGGGGGACTACACAGGAATGGATGACAACGGGGAACTACACAGGAATAGATGACAACGGGGGACTACACAGGAATAGATGACAACGGGGGACTACACAGGAATAGATGGCAACGGGGACTACACAGGAATGGATGGTAATGGGGGACTACACAGGAATGGATGACAACGGGGGACTACACAGGAATAGATGACAATGGGGGACTACACAGGAATAGATGGCAACGGGGGACTACACAGGAATGGATGACAACGGGGGACTACACAGGAATGGATGACAACGGGGGACTACACAGGAATAGATGGTAATGGGGAACTACACAGGAATAGATGACAACGGGGGACTACACAGGAATAGATGACAACGGGGGACTACACAGGAATGGATGGCAATGGGGGACTACACAGGAATAGATGACAACGGGGGACTACACAGGAATAGATGACAACGGAGGACTACACAGGAATGGATGGTAATGGGGGACTACACAGGAATAGATGACAACAGGGGACTACACAGGAATAGATGACAACGGGGGACTACACAGGAATGGATGGCAATGGGGGACTACACAGGAATAGATGACAACGGGGGACTACACAGGAATGGATGACAACGGGGAACTACACAGGAATAGATGACAATGGAGGACTACACAGGAATAGATGGCAATGGGGGACTACACAGGAATGGATGACAACGGGGAACTACACAGGAATAGATGACAATGGGGGACTACACAGGAATAGATGACAATGGAGGACTACACAGGAATGGATGACAACGGGGAACTACACAGGAATAGATGACAATGGGGGACTACACAGGAATAGATGGCAATGGGGGACTATACAGGAATAGATGACAACGGGGGACTACACAGGAATGGATGGCAATGGGGGACTACACAGGAATAGATGGTAATGGGGGACTACACAGGAATAGATGACAACGGGGAACTACACAGGAATAGATGACAATGGAGGACTACACAGGAATGGATGGCAATGGGGGACTACACAGGAATAGATGGTAATGGGGAACTACACAGGAATAAATGACAACGGGGGACTACACAGGAATGGATGGCAACGGGGGACTACACAGGAATAGATGGCAACGGGGGACTACACAGGAATAGATGACAACGGAGGACTACACAGGAATAGATGGCAATGGGGGACTACACAGGAATGGATGACAACGGGGGACTACACAGGAATAGATGACAACGGGGAACTACACAGGAATAGATGACAATGGAGGACTACACAGGAATGGATGGCAATGGGGGACTACACAGGAATAGATGGTAATGGGGAACTACACAGGAATAGATGACAACGGGGGACTACACAGGAATAGATGGCAACGGGGGACTACACAGGAATAGATGACAATGGGGGACTACACAGGAATAGATGGCAATGAGGGACTACACAGGAATGGATGACAACGGGGGACTACACAGGAATGGATGACAACGGGGGACTACACAGGAATAGATGGCAATGGGGGACTACACAGGAATGGATGGCAATGGGGGACTACACAGGAATAGATGACAACGGGGGACTACACAGGAATAGATGACAACGGGGGACTACACAGGAATGGATGGCAATGGGGGACTACACAGGAATAGATGGCAACGGGGGACTACACAGGAATAGATGACAACGGAGGACTACACAGGAATGGATAGTAATGGGGGACTACACAGGAATAGATGACAACGGGGAACTACACAGGAATGGATGACAACGGGGGACTACACAGGAATGGATGACAACGGAGGACTACACAGGAATGGATGTCAATGGGGGACTACACAGGAATGGATGACAACGGGGGACTACACAGGAATAGATGGTAATGGGGGACTACACAGGATAGATGGCAATGGGGGACTACACAGGAATGGATGACAACGGGGGACTACACAGGAATGGATGACAACGGGGGACTACACAGGAATAGATGGCAATGGGGGACTACACAGGAATGGATGGCAATGGGGGACTACACAGGAATAGATGACAACGGGGGACTACACAGGAATAGATGACAACGGGGGACTACACAGGAATGGATGGCAACGGGGGACTACACAGGAATAGATGACAACGGGGGACTACACAGGAATGGATGTCAACGGGGGACTACACAGGAATGGATGACAACGGGGGACTACACAGGAATGGATGACAACGGGGGACTACACAGGAATAGATGGCAATGGGGGACTACACAGGAATGGATGGTAATGGGGGACTACACAGGAATAGATGGTAATGGGGGACTACACAGGAATGGATGTCAATGGGGGACTACACAGGAATGGATGACAACGGGGGACTACACAGGAATAGATGGCAATGGGGGACTACACAGGAATAGATGGTAATGGGGGACTACACAGGAATAGATGACAATGGGGGACTACACAGGAATAGATGACAACGGGGGACTACACAGGAATGGATGTCAACGGGGGACTACACAGGAATGGATGACAACGGGGGACTACACAGGAATGGATGTCAATGGGGGACTACACAGGAATGGATGACAACGGGGGACTACACAGGAATAGATGGCAATGGGGGACTACACAGGAATAGATGGTAATGGGGAACTACACAGGAATAGATGGTAATGGGGGACTACACAGGAATGGATGGTAATGGGGAACTACACAGGAATGGATGACAACGGGGGACTACACAGGAATGGATGGCAATGGGGGACTACACAGGAATAGATGGTAATGGGGGACTACACAGGAATGGATGGTAATGGGGAACTACACAGGAATAGATGACAATGGGGCACTACACAGGAATAGATGACAACGGGGGACTACACAGGAATGGATGACAACGGGGGACTACACAGGAATGGATGACAACGGGGGAACTACACAGGAATGGATGACAACGGGGGACTACACAGGAATAGATGGTAATGGGGGACTACACAGGAATGGATGGTAATGGGGGACTACACAGGAATAGATGACAATGGGGGACTACACAGGAATGGATGGCAATGGGGGACTACACAGGAATAGATGACAATGGGGGACTACACAGGAATGGATGACAACGGGGGACTACACAGGAATAGATGACAATGGGGGACTACACAGGAATGGATGGCAATGGGGGACTACACAGGAATAGATGACAACGGGGGACTACACAGGAATAGATGACATACAGAAATGGGGATGATGACATGTGATATGCACCTACCTCTGTATAATGTGTTGTTATGCACCTACCTCTGTATAGGGTGTGTTATGTGATACACACCTACCTCTGTACAATATGTTGTTGTGCACCTACCTCTGTATAGGGTGTGTTATGTGATACGCACCTACCCTTAAGATACAGGGGAGGAGGATGTTGGAGAATGTGCATTATGGGGAGGGTGGGAGTAACAGGGGAGGGGATGTTGGAGACTGCACACTATGGGGAGGGTGGGAGTAACAGGGGAGGGGGATTTTGGAGACTGCACACTATGGGGAGGGTGGGAGTAACAGGGGAGGGGATGTTGGAGATTGCACACTATGGGGAGGGTGGTAGTAACAGGGGAGGGGGTGTTTGAGACTGCACACTATGGGTAGGGTGGGAGTAACAGGGGAGGGGGTGTTGGAGATTGCACACTATGGGTAGGGTGGGAGTAACAGGGGAGGGGGTGTTGGAGACTGCACACTATGGGTAGGGTGGGAGTAACAGGGGAGGGGGTGTTGGAGATTGCACACTATGGGTAGTGTGGGAGTAACAGGGGAGGGGATGTTGGAGACTGCACACTATGGGTAGGGTGGGAGTAACAGGGGAGGGGGTGTTGGAGATTGCACACTATGGGTAGGGAGGGAGAAACAGGGGAGGGGGTGTTGGAGATTGCACACTATGGGTAGGGAGGGAGAAACAGGGGAGGGGATGTTGGAGATTGCACACTATGGGTAGGGTGGGAGTAACAGGGGAGGGGATGTTGGAGATTGCACACTATGGGGAGGGTGGGAGTAACAGGGGAGGGGATGTTGGAGACTGCACACTATGGGGAGGGCGGTAGTAACAGGGGAGGGGGATGTTGGAGCCTGTGCTTTAAGGGGAGGGTGGGACAGGGGATGAGGGAGATGTTGAACACTCACATCCATATTACTAATCCACTTTTACAGCCCTACGTTCACCCCTCACCACAATCCTTGGTTCTTGTAAGCGTACCCCGCACCAGGTAGCCATGATGAAAATGCCCACATCACAGTATCGCCCTGCATGAAAACAGCGCCACCCAGTAGTGCAGATGTGTAGAGCGCTGTGTGCACAGGCAGCTGTGAGGCAAGAGGATTACGCGCACATGTTCAGTGTGCTACCTAGTGCTCCAGTGTAGCATACAGCTGTTCTTTACTGATTAAAGGGTTAGTAATGTCTAAAAAAAACTATTCTTCATTTTGAAGAGGTTAAAAAGTTGGCTTGAACGCAAAAAAAGTCTCTCTCAAACCGCTATGCATTAAGGGGGGAGGGATGTTGGAGCCTGTGCATTATGGTGGTGGGGGATGTTGGAGCCTGTGCATTATGGGGAGGGGGTGTTGGAGCCTGTGCATTATAGGGAGGGGGTGTTGGAGCCTGTGCATTATGGGGGTGGGGGATGTTGGAGCCTGCGCATTATGGGGAGGGGGTGTTGGAGCCTGTGCATTATGGTGGGGGGATTGGAGTCTGTGCATTATGGGAGAGGGGGATGTTGGAGCCTGTGCATTACGGGGGGGGGGGGATTGGAGTCTGTGCATTATGGGGAGGAGGGCTGTTGGAGCCTGTGCATTATGGTGGGGGATTGGAGTCTGTGCATTATGGGGAGAGGGGATGTTGGAGCCTGTGCATTATTGGGGGGGGGATTGGAGTTTGTGCATTATGGGGGGGGATTGGAGTCTGTGCAGTTCCTTGCAGGGATTTTCACAGGACTGGTGGGGGGGGGTTGTCGGGTGACACTCCTGTGAAATTTACATCCCCATGAATGGACCTATGGGAGCACCAGTATAAAGGAGATTTGAATAACTCCTCCTTAGCAACGCCACTGGGCGTGTGCACCAAGGAAGCAGAATTTTGGTCACATGATGCTGCTCTTCCATATACCTATAGATAGAAATATAGATAACATCAAAATAGGAGCAGTTGTTAAAATAAAAAAAAAACAGGAAGGCAGTCAACTAAATGTTAGTTTCATGTATTCACCCCTGGCCCCTGAGACTGGAAAAAGTATTATAAATAACTGGCATATTGAGCATAGGAGGAGAATACTGAAAACCAGCCACATGAATAGGTTATAGTGGTAATAATCTTCCTGTATACACCATGTATACTCATTAACCTCCCTAAACACAAGTCACCCCGCTCTTATGCTATAGAGGGATCCTGTTCTGTCCAAAATTAAAATTAATACTGAACAACCCACACACACACACACACACACACTGTGTTACTTTTAGATGGTGCCTTAATATTAGGAACCAATGTGTCCACAGTGAATTTGTGGAACACGAACATAGAAATTGGTTGAATGAACTTTGGAGTGGGGAAAACCACAGATGTGGTATGTATGTGCGTGTATATGTATGTGTGTAGTGTGTGTATATATATATATATCTATATATATATGTGTGTGTGTGTGTGTGTGTTTGTGTGTAGTGTGTCTGTATATGTGTGTGTGTATATATATATATATATATATGTGTGTGTGTGTGTTTGTGTATGTGTGTGTGTAGTGTGTCTGTATATGTGTATGTGTGTAGTGTGTCTGTATATGTGTGTGTATATATATATATATATATATATATATATATATATATATATATACTAGCAGTTTGGGACGGCGTTGCCCGTCATGTTATGCAGGAAATGTTTCTTTTTTTTTAAATAAATGTTATGATAGTGAATTATAGCGTAGGGTGTACGTGTCAGAAAGGTACACACAGTGATAGACAGAGACACATGCAACACACACATATACACACACATGCACTGACAACACAAACAGTGACACACAGCTGCAAATCAGAACATACATACATACAGTGTGAGCAGTGTAAGTAACATACCTCCCAACATTTCATATGGCCAAAGAGGGACACTTGTGTTTTCGGTGGTGTTACTGGGGGCGTGGCTGGTGGTGTATTTTAGAGAATTTTTAACCCTTTGAGTGCCAGGGGGTAAGCAATGCATTGCATCCCCTCTGGCATTGGAATGGTTAAGTTACTCTTTCTGTAAGTGAATGATTTAGAAGAAGATGAAAGTATTTTTTTTACACAGACTAATTTAACAGATATATACAGAAGTTTATTCCCACATTACTGTGGGTTTTATTGATGTGGAGCAATCTGATACACTGGTATATACACCACACAATGTGATCTCCTAAATAGAGGAGCAGAGGGATTTGGGTGTCAAACAGGGACTGTCCCTCCTATACTGTATAGTGCCAGTCCTTATACACAGACACATGCAGACTGTATACTATACAGCAGAGGTTCTCAGCCCATGCCCTCAGTGGCCACTAACAGGCCAGGACTTAGGAATTTCCCTGCTAGAACACAAGTGTGTTGATCAGAGGCTCAGTCATATTGATTAACTCACCTGTGCTCTTAAAAGGAAATTCTAAAATCCTGGCCTGTTAATAGCCACTGAGGGCACAGATTGAGAACCACTGCTATACAGTGCCAGACCATTGTAGAGAATTTTTAACCCTTTGAGTGCCAGGGGGTAAGCAATGCATTGCATCTCCTCTGGCACTGAAATGGTTAAGTTACTCTTTCTGTAAGTGAATGATTTAGAAGAAGATGAAAGTATTTTTTTACACAGACTAATTTAACAGATATATACAGAAGTTTATACCCACATTACCGTGGGTTTTACTGATGTGGAGCAATCTGATACACTTGTACATTAGGCTGACC